>JARQTI010000861.1:76919-212822 GCA_030142655.1 Trachelus tabidus | reverse complement strand
TTGTTTTAACATTAGCAACATAGGCATAAGAATGTACAAAGGGTGGAATAATTTTTTTGCATCCCCTAAAAAAAAAATTGCTCTCGTACCTTATTTCCTCCATACCTACACATACATTGTGCCTTTACCACGTGGAAGATTGTATCCGTCCTCGAGTTGTTTTAAAATTAGCAACATAGGCACACTTGAATATTGTTGCGTTTCGACGAACACACACTCAGATAATGGTCCAGATGGACTAACGCGATAAAATATTGAAATAATCGATCGTCCGAAAATTTACAAATTTCATATACAAATACATATTCTGTACGAAAGATTAAATTGGCTGATTCAAATTCATCTTAGCAACGACGTAGCAACGTATTGACCAAAATGCTGCTTTGCATTTTATTAATCAATAAAAATATTTTTAAAACGTACTTTCAACCACCGCTAAACTTTTAATTTCCACCCACAACGATAAGTTCGCCAGGTACGACCCGTCTGCAATTTGTGATCCGACACAAGGTATCTGTAAATTTACCTACATCAATATACAGCCCAGCTGTGGAAGTGAACCCTGAAGCAAATCCAAAACTGCCCCAGGAAGCTGGTAACTAAAGTGAAGCAAGACGCTGCTAAACTTAAATTAGTTTTCCAAGCTGCATCCGTAACGTCGTGTCATCAAGTGTAAAAAAGGATCGAATCTGTCTGTTCTGACGTAGAAGTAGCAAGCGAAGTAAGTGAAGTGATAAGAAGAAAAAAAAATGACAGACCCAGATAAGTCAAAGGGTTGAGAAGCAGGGTCTCAAGGATTTCTTTGATCAAAGCATCCCGAAGGAAAGCTCTGACCGTACGAATCGGACAAGACGGTGGCCACCGTGAGCTTTAAAGTTGCTTCTCCGTTTCCCAGTGTCTGACGATCTTCCTCGTATTTGCGGCCTGGCAAACGGCTTCGGCTTCGTCGAGCCAGACGACCGGCTGAGACGCGCAACTTGGCTCAACTGCCACCTCCTTCCCCTTAATAAATATATACAGTATACTATACTACACTGTAGCATAATATATACTCTGCCCAAACTACGTGGGCCGCTTCGCATACGTTAACGATATATCTTAAACCTCTAGCCAGAACTTCCACTTCCTGTACTTAGTGGATGGAAGCAGTAAGGCAGGTATAGATCACATAGGGGTAGCTCCAGAACCGCGATTAGGAACAGTTCGCCGATCCATCCTTGTTACGTTCGTTTGAATCGAGTTTCAGCCATAGTTCGGAATACGGGTACCGGAAGCGTAGACGATCTCGACAAGTCTCAGTTTCCGGTAATCTTGATTTTTTTATTGGCCTAGGTCAAAGCGGCATCGTAAGGGATGGTACGTCAACAAGATACTCTTGTACGTATCGGTTCTCTTATCCGAGAGCGATGGTGGTGGAATCTGTGCCTGTTGGTATACGATGTAGAATGGATCGATTTTCAAGAGGAAATCGATCGTGTCGGCCATAATTGAATATCGGATACTGCACGGGTTTTGGTTAAGATTAAAGGAGGTAGTTCTATTTGGTAAAATTTTTTCGACGTTTCACGGCTCTTTTACAGGGGGTACCCGTGATGAACTCCGTGATGAGCTGATGTCGAAATTGTCTGAACGCAATCATGGAAATCGATTGAGTACAGCAAAGAGAGGTTTGGGGTCATTGGTTTTCTCCTTTTTTTTTTTTGGAAGTGAGTGGAATCACGTGGTACACGGACGCACTGCGATACGTCTATTGGAAACGCATTAACAAAATCCCTGGGTCAAGAACGCGGAACGAAATCTGTGCAGCTTATACATGGACCTGGCTGCGAATCGCTTGGCAAACGTAAAAAAAGACTTCGTGGTTGATAATTTTAAAGAGAAAAAAAATTGCACCGAGGGAAAAAGAAAAGAGTTTGAAGCAACGAGTATTGCTCGTAAATTCACGGGGTTAAGCGAGTGCGTGTTTTTATACGATTCTATATGCTTTTTCTGATATGCGCCTCACACACAGACTTATAGCGTCGCGACGCTGCCTGCGGCGAGATTTAATTTTGGAAAAAAAAATGAAGACGAAACCCCCTGCAAAATAAATAATCCAAAGCAAACGTCGCATTTAGCTGGATCGACCTTAGAGCTTTCTCGGTTCGAAGGCCGAAGTTGCCCGAAGACGCACGAGCTTCGAGAAGGAATTCCCGAGTGAAAAGAAGCTTTTGTGCTTTCGCGTATCGGTACGTGTAACGTATCGTCGGTGACCGTCGATTAAATTAAATTGAAGCACCCCCCGACCACCCCCCGGGACCGCTCGACCCAACCCCGATACTGTACTCGCTATAAATTCATCCCCTTCGAACCACAATTGTTTCACCCTTCCTCTTTCCAACTACCATGACAATTTTTCTTTTGAAAATTCAAAGATCAAGTGATTACTCTCCCGAGCTTTTATTCATCGATGAATGTATCTCCCATTAAATACCGCATTCGGCATCAGTGCTTAAAGCTCAGGCGACCGTCGCCTAGCGGAAGTGAAACGAAGCGTCGCAGTGGAGCAGCCAAACTGTTGACTACCGTTCCGCATCATCGCGACGATTCTCAGCTACGCGGAGCATGTGCACGAAGCTTTAGCCTGACTCTCAATACGCCGAAAACGTTCGTACACAATAGTGTTCGTTACAGTCGCAAGCTCAAAATGTATCAGCAAGCTCAGCCATGCGATTCTGCCGCGTCGAGATGTCGGAATGGATAATTCGTTTTATCTCTTGATTAAAGTCTATTAAGGATCTCGTTGAAATTACAGATATACGTAATTCAAGTAAGGCGATTTCGATAGAGCTTGCAAGCTCATGAAGTACCTGTATAGGTTAGACACCCTATCGAAATCTAGAAACATAATTGAATTTCTATCGGGTCGAGTACCCCAGCGGAATAAAAGCTCTTCTATGTATCTATCGTATTTTCTACTGGTTTTCTTTTTCTTTCTCTTTTTCCTCAATTTTTCTATCATTCGTAGGACAAGGTTTAACGAGCAAAACATGTTTACGCGTTTCTGTCGTTCGTTGTGTCATCATGCAAACTGTAATTCGCAAGCTCAGTATGACCGACCATATTCTCAATGGCGAATCTGTCGATCTTTCAAATTCACCACCGTCGTTTCATCCCTTAGATAAAATGTCAAGCTTCCTAGAAGCTCGATTTATCATCCCTGCGAATCTGTAGAATCCAGGGGGTGCGATTTAGGTATAGGGGATGAAGTAAGGGCGATTACCAAATTCTTTCCCATGTATCATATAAATAAGCTAATAAAGTGACCAGTCCTGCGATTTTATTAAGGCATATCAACTTGAGAAAGTCGCATGGCTGAAAGCTCGGAGCTTTTCGTGTTTTCGATTCAGGGGTTCCTCGTAAAATTTAAATTGGCGAGTTTCCCAGCAAGGACTGTTGTTACGAGTTCGTCGTGACTTATGAGAAACATTTTTAGGGCTACGTAAATTTGGTCGTTAAAACTTAACGTCCCACCCGTTAGCCGTCGACTTCGACGTCTTCTTAGTCCGCTAACTACTTTTGAGCACCGGGACATCTGAGCTTATTAAGGGATGAAAGAAAGGAGGCCACCCAAGTCCAAAATTAACCTCGCACTTTGAATCACGAACCCCTTCTGGACTTAGCTTTATCTCTACGCAGCATCCCTAGCTGGTCCAGTGTCCAATTTTACAGCTGTTTCGCATCTCCAATTACAACTGAGAAAGAGAAATTAAATTTATTTTATTAAGCTGGGATCGACTGGACGAGTCTGAAATTAAGCGCTGCATTGCCAACTGTTACAAATAATATCGAGCTTCTCCTTTAAACCTCAAAAATCTTCCAACTACGAGGAATCCAAAATCTGCCCCTTTTTGGAGCTTTTTTAGCTCTAACGAAAGCTTTCTACCCGGTAGGAGCTGAAGACGCAATTTTGACACCGGAGGAGTTACGGATACCATACAGAGGCAAAAATGCATTTCGAAATATTGAAGAATCATAGTAGATCTTAATTTTCGACACGGAAAATAATACAAAAATTTTTTTCCAAGAAACCAATAGAAAAACCCAATAAGATTTTTCGTATTGAGACCACAAGGGAAAAAATATAATAAATCCCTTCATTCGGAATCCAGTAAGACGTGAAAGCTGACAGGGATGAAAACCACCCCCAGCTCAATCCTCACGCAAGGTAAAAGCTTTGAAGCTTCTCTCTATGCACCCTCGCGTTATCACACCTTGCCCGACCCTCGCAACCAATATCTTCCATCTTTGGTAGAATAAAGCTTCGAGATAAAGTCAAGAGCTTTTTATGAGTATAGAGATAGTACAATAGCATGCTTAAATTCTACCCCTATCAAAGAAGGGATGCCAGACCCTCTACATGCTACGCCTCAAACCTTTCTGCCTTTCCGCCCCCCTACACCTCAATCTGAAACTCTTTGGCAAAGCACAAACATTTTCCTCTCGTCTGGCCAATAAAGTTTCAACCGGCCGTAACCACTGGCGCTTATACGTATATCATATATATGTATGTGTATATATATATATACGAACCTATGATAAAGATATGACCTCAAAAAACATAATTTTTTTTCTTACCAGCACCTAAGCTTTATCACAGCTTTCATTTCTATTTACAAAATTTTTTTATATGTGTTTGACAAAGGCACACCTATATTCTAGAATAAAAGAAATAAGATTTTCCAATATACTTCTTATTCAACTGGAACAGGACGTCACTGTCAAAAGCTCGACAGCTACTTTCGCAAAGCTGCTGCTTTTATCAATGATTCTAAATTGTATATCAATTGCAGAAGTATATATGTAGTATAAGAAATATGTATGGCTGGTACTGGAACAAGTCATAAAACCATATGTTCCACAATCGACACCCTCTGTGATCCTATTCAACAGGGCCGTACCTCTTGAATTCTAATGGGATATTGAGAAAATCTACCAGTCAATTTCCTTGGTTTTCTGTTGATATATGTGAATTAATGAATACAGGGTGTCGCAAAATAAGGAGGTAGCAGAGTATGGTGGCGTTTATAGGTCACTTGAAAAGTAATCGGTAAAAATGAATTTCGATTTGGTCTCAAGGTGGCTTATTTCAAAACGAGGTAAATATTAGCCTATGAGAGCGAAGCGATAGCTGGAGTACCACTTCAGTTGAACTAGTGCCTGAGAAAAACTGAGTTTTTTTTCTTGTTTCTATTTTTGAGCTACAGTAGGGAGTTTGAAATTAGTGGGAGACGATTACGAGATACTACGTAGAATAATGAATACTTTCTTTCCGCTGATACGCAGAAATAAAATAAAAATGAAGGAACGGTGGTCGACTTAGTATTTCGGAGTCCGTATCCTTTAAGTTCAAGGAAGCTCGTAAAATGAAAATTTGAAAATTTTAATATAAATCAGTAGTATTATGTGACCCGGTAGAGTCTATCGCTACGTTCAGCTCCTGATTCTAGATGATAAATAAAACTAGAAAAAAAATTCAAATTTGGCATAAGGGTAGAAATACCCTCATCCTACTTTAATTCACGAATTTTTACCAGTATTTCTTTGAAAAAAAAACACCTTTTACCATAACAAGGGTGACTTTGAATTTCTACTTTTACTTAGGAATAGAGTCATGTCCATCGGATTCGCTAATTTTGATACACCCTATACATACGGTACGATATAAAATGGAGAATAAATTAAAAAAAAATAGTGTCTCACAGTAATAATTTCGAAAATTCCCTAGCATCCAAAATTCTGGCTTAACTTTTAATTGATGTGGGACAAAATTTTACGTTTCTACTGACTGACTCTGTGTGCATTGATACCGTTGACATGGGTCCCAAGGACCCACGACGTCAGTTAAGGGTTAAACGAGACAACAATCATACGAAATTCCCTTGTATCTTTCTCACTACTCTTATCTATCTCACAAGAGCATCCCTCAACCCTTTTCAGGGATGACCACTCATCGTATGCATTTAACAAAGATAACAAGGCTTGATAACATACCACACCACACTGCTTTCCATAACTAGACAATGCTTGGACATCTCTCGACTAGCGTACAGCCATATCACTTATGCTAATGTCCCTAGATGGCTGACAGAAATGAAATGTCCCTAGTAGCTGTACGAGGAGGAAGGAAACGACATAGTTTGTCATAAAATGACCAAAGTTATTCGCATTCATCTGGCTCCGAGTAAGCAGGCCCAACCCAAGCATCGTATACCTAGTACCATTCACTCTTGTATAAACTGAAATACGTGAACAAAGATACCCGACTATTCAAAGATAAGAGATAAAAGATTTAAATATCAAAGTACAATCAGTTTTCAAAATAAAATTAAACAGAAATAAATTCCCTAGTTTTTGTGCAAGGGTCTAAATATATGCCAAGCGTTCCTCTTGATTGGCCACTGACAAAAGTAAACTTTTGCCTTATCTGCTTCTGGTCCATCCGTAAGGGATGCTGCACCGGATAGTTACAAGGATCCTCCAGAAGCAGCCTCTTCATCAATCTCCAACTTGGGAACTAATGTACATGTCTCGGCCGTTCGCCCGTGATTTACCATTTCTCCGCTTCCCGTAGTTGATGAGCGAAACAACCCCCAGCCTCCCGGACAACCAGGTCGCCAGTACAGCTTACGATAGATCTTGAACAGTGAACTGGTTCTGATAAATCTCAAGATTTCGTCGTACACAAAATTTACAATACTTTCCTTGATATTTCCAAAAATCTCAAAATAAATACCGACTACAGGTTACGCCAAAGTATATGAATTTCGAATAGGGAATTTTGAAAATTAAAATTATCCACAAGTCATGCAAAAGAGTTTTAGTGATAACGATGATTGATAACCGTATCCTTCACGATTCACAGTCCCGATAACGTTCCTGAGGAAGTCTAATGATCGATGTCAGGAATATCCACGAAATTCGAAGGATCATTTACATTTGAATGTAACAACAGGACTGTAGCGCGTCCTGTATTCTGATCCCGTTCATTAAATCTATAGAAACTCAGGGCCGTCTCAATGACGTAAAATCTCCATGTGCTACAGATTTGCATTTCTGCACTTGAATATGTATACGGCATAATGTACTGACGTTACGCGATTCGCAATACGAATCTAGAATTTCGATTGAATAATCGATAAACCAGCATCCAGACTTTGAGACTTCCGCCTATCACGTACTTCTGATACTCTCGGATCTCCCCCCCCCCTCCCCCTCCCGGAGAAATACGATTCTCTGGGCAATATACACGGTAAGCACACGTGGTACGACATGAGAGGGACAGGAAGTAGACGTCTCCTGTCTCCGAAGGTACCTTTTGTACAGCAAACACTACATGGTCCATAGGATGTACCAAGAACAAACTGAACTCATTTCGATTTCCGAGTACCCAGTGTCTCTACTTCGGACGAAGCTTTTCAGTCAATTTCCACGAAAATCTTTCGCAATCGGCGACCGAACTCATTGCCGCGTTGCCACTGGGAGAGATCACGTACGAGAACAGTGGTTCGAGTGTTATCAAAGAAATCAAGTGAGACTTTTTCTTTTACAATCCCGTCGATACGAGTGCTACTGGCACTCGTCGACTGTAGATATAGGTTTCATTCGAGAACTCTGCTCAAATTTGCATATTTCTATCTTCTGCCCTGTGACGTGTATGATATTGCATAATGGCTGAGTCGTTTCTACGAATAACATACGTCATATTTTCTTCTTGTATTCTGCTTCCTTTTCTCCTCGAAACTACGAGAGCCAAAAATTTATGTATTACTCGAACGACGCCTCTCCTCGAGTTCAATAATGGAGTCCCGTAACGATAACCTCAAAAAACAATTATGTGAAAATGATCATGCCAAGTATAGGAGAGCTGTGAATTCCTCTAGCGTGAAGTATTGAAATCATATTGATACAGGTACACAGGTCACTAGATATATGCTTATTATACGATCTAATACTAGCCTATCATTTTAATTGTATTTTCCAAATTTCCTATAACTTCTTTCCTATTTTTTTATATCACTACTGTTTCTCCTACTCAATTATGATTTAATGGTCTTTTAATATTTAATAAAATTTTAGGTGATTTAGCAGAATCCGCGGAGTATGCGAGAGGGATAGTTCAGGGATCGCTTAGGCTTAGACCGATCATTCTTCCACGAACAGGTCGCCTATATCATTTCTTGTTTCATTCGTTCGTATCCTTCTTTTCCAAATTTATTTCTCGTTTTCTCCTGCACTCGTGTTTCTTACTTTGCTACTTTTATTTTTTATTTTTTTTTATTCGTAATTTATTTTTTACTCTCTTTATTTCTTTCTTTCTGCCTTCTTCCTTCTGTTCTCGTTCATTTTCATTGTGCGTGTCTTACTTTTCCTAATTCTTTGGTTGGGCCGAGCATGTTTCTTCGAGTACTTAGTCATAAAAGAAGTTCATTCTGTCAGAGAAAAGCACGTGGACTGTGCTGACGGGGGGGCGCCCTTCGGTCTCATTGCTGAGCTTGCTCGGGAGGCCCGGCCCAGATTGGGGTCGCAATATGGTCTCTTCGGACCTCCCGACGGGGGCCTTGAGGACCCTTAGGGTGCTACGACCACCTTACGAGCAGTCAATCTAACGGGATGTCTATCTTTTGCGATTGTACTATATTTTGTTCGCTTTCCTGAAAACGCTGCAAGACGTCGCTGACCCTTGAGCACTTCTGCGGGTGGAAACGACCCTATGTGGCGGTGGGGAGGTCGGAGGGTCCGTTGGCTCTGGGCAAAGTGGCTGCCTTTGCTCGTGTTCCTGGGTTAGGTCCACCTGAGGTAGTATCGGTTCTTTTGATTAAAGTTTCTATCGGATACGAGAGACTTTCGCGTTTGACTTACCTTCCGCGTCTCTCTTGTCGCCTGGTCCAGCTTCCTCTCGTTCCTGACATCTTTCCCTGGGTCTTGGACGCGGAAGTCTCAGGACTGGGGGTTTTCTCCTCAATCCCCAAAACACGGTCTTCCGGTGGACCTCAGGGAGGTAGTGGCTCATCCGTGAAGAGATAGGACCTCACGGAACTGGACGGGTAGGGACCCATAAGATCCTTTTCTATCTTCTTCATTCTTTTCCCAACTTTGAATCTCCTATCCTCTACTATCAACGTTCTCCTTCTTCTCGCGGATCATCCGCCCAATCATCAAAAGTCCAACTTTAAACACTCGCACTACGACTGGAACTACAACTTTCGCCTAGATTCTACTCGCATCACAAATCAGATCTTCCCAATTTTTTTCAAAATCTGTACCACTCATTTTTAATTTATCGTCAAATAATTCCCGTGGTATCTTAACTGTCAGATTTTCAATGTGTATTTCTATATATGAATTATCGATACAATAGATAGCTTGTGCGGTAGATGTCGTGACATTCCGAAAATATAATCTGACGAACTAGAAGCAAGATGCTGTAGTGACGTAACGTCCGGGCGCTGTGGGTAAACCTCGATTAACCTACAATTTTTTTTTTTCGTTAATCGAACGCTGTATTGGTTTGACCATTGAAAATGTATTTTGAAAATTTTTTAATTCACTTCTCAAACTTTATTCATTTATTTCTCTCGTCATTCCAATGCACACTTGCCTTGTTAGTCCGATTGGCTATACGAGTCTCGGCTATATTACAGTTTGTAACTATTTTAGAGAATAGTTAAAGAAACCGCCGAGTGCCAATTTGAAACGATAACCCGCTGAATGAGCAGTGCATTTACGGTAGCAAAGTTAGCGAGCGAGAGGAGCGATCTGTGTGCTCGAGGAACTTTGAAATTCTTTGAGACTAGTTCCGGGCGTGTAGCAATGGCTGCTTTTGCGTGACGCGAGATACAGAGGGACGAAGAGGTAAACGGAGGAAGATAGAGAAGAGCTGAGTAAAAAAATAAAAATAAAAGATTATACCGCTAGGACCTTAAAAAAAAAGGTTGCCAAATTCATTTTTACTACTCGTAAAATTTCAAGCCCTGCTTGTAGCCTTTGCGCAATGCAGTAGCAATTAAACGTTCGCAATTTCGGTACCAAGCAAAATGGTTGCGGTCGCGTAACACGTAGAAAGGCGCGAATGACCGCGTGATTCAAAATGAACAGTGCCGTTGGTACAGTAGCAGAAATTAATTTTTATCTAGGGGAAAAAGTCAGACTATATCTTAAGACAAGCTTAAATACTGCGTCAGGTAAATTCCCTAGGGACGCTTTCGCGCAGTTTAAAATTTTTATCTCATCTCCTTCGGGAACCACCCTATCTCCAGTGTCCCTCGCGGGAGATGAAAGTACGTTTCGCAGATATCCAGGGACATTTGACAAAAGGAAATAAAAGGGAATTTCAAGAGAAATGGGGAAAAAGAGTAACCAAGGAAACTAGATGGGCAGGAAGGGACCAATTGGTACCAGTAGAGCCAATCGAACGGGACCGGAAATCAAGATGATTTACAATTCGAGATCGTAATTTCCGTATCTCGTGTCGTATGAACAAGTCTCAATTTCAATCGTTCCTTTGCGATCCAAGGATGGACGTCGTGGATGATGCGACGTCGCGCCGATCCTCCAGGGCGTCGGGCGACGTTCATTCTTATTCAAGACGCCGTCGGATGCTGTGCAAAAGAAACATTGAGGAATATAGATGGGGGTAAAGAGAATGAAAAAAAAATTCAGAGAGAGGGTGAGAGATGGTACAGCGAGGGACGTTAGAAGACGTCGTCAAAATGGCACCTCCTCAGGGACGTCTACGCGTACAGCATCCACTGCATAGCATGTAAGATGCATCGAGTCTTCGTGTCGCCTGCACAGTGCGCACTGTTCAGTTGTAAAGGCTGCTTTCAAGGAATAAGAATAAAACTTCTTTTCTGTTCCATGAATATGACGATTTTATCGTCGAATACATACGACTATACCTGGTGAAAAAAGTGACTCGGATAACTGATCAAGTAAATTCAATTGCAGCTGCAATTACGTTGCACTCGTGCTGCACACCCGTCAGACTTCAGCCAGACTTCCGCTTCTTGCCCGAGGTGCTTTAGGAACGCCTTACGGAAAGTCTTGCTGAAGTCTGACAGACGTGAAGCGCAGGTGCAACATACGTGAGACTACAATTGAATTTGTTTGATCAGTCGCCTGAGTCATTAACTCTTTAAACTTTTCCAATGGACCCAGAGAGTCATACTGAAAATTTTAAATCCAATTTCTGAAGCCCAATACCTTGATCTTGGCTGCTGTCACGTGATTGGTCAACTTCATATACTTGTACCTCGAAAACTAATTGTCAGATGACATTTTTGCTCTTGAACTTGCAGTTTGATTTCACTTCGAGAATACTAAAATATCGTCGGCGTGCGCCAATCTCGGGACACCCTATATGTCAAATGTTTATTCCACGCTATATCCGCTGTTGCGTCACAGTCCCTCGCGATTTATCTCCCAATGCGGCTAATTACGATTGTTCCGGTTACGCGATTCGCATTGCTTATTTTCGACGCGTTAACCATATCGGTATGCGCTAGAAATTAATGACCGTTCTACGACATCTATATATCGATGACCATTTATTATTTTCTCTCTATAACCCAATAGTGTGCAATGATCATTTTATTCAAAAGGATAATATATTTTCCGGATATCAATCGCTGCCGTGTGTGCTTCGCAACTGGGTTCAATTTATATACCAGATGGTATTAGTATAGAGAAGGTAGGGTTTTTTCATGAGGATGTACCTTTCGAATCTCTGGCTCTAGTGAAAAATTGTAAAATCACTGGCTGGTCACAAACATATTCATCTGGAATAATTTAGGGGTGCACCTGCAGCCGGGAAAATCGACCTGCTGCATAAAGTGCAGGTGATGCATGTAACTGCACTTCCTCTATGTGCATTTATCCTGCACCATTTGAATTTGGATGTAACCCTTTTTTTTTCAAAGCGCAACATTTATATATGACGTTAAAATTTTCATCGCCACCCTCAAGCATCCTCCACTATATTCGTTGGTAAAGGTCTTTAGGATAAACTGAGATGAATATTCAAATTTTAGTACCAGCATGCATCTTCCTGTTATGCTGTATATAGATACCTGGTGGAAATTTGTTTACGTGCAGATTATATAAATTAAAAAAAGCTCACCACTTTTTCTTCTCGTTCCTGGTCCACCATGATGAATATTGCAGTTGCACTGTACACAAGATTTGTCAACACTGGTCGTTACGTAAACTGCAGATAAAGTGGGGTAGTTTTATTTCACAGTAGTAACTACGGGTTGTGGACGATTGGTATGTTTTGAAAATTTTGCGAAAAAGTCTAAAGGGTAAATGATTTAACGATAGAGAAAGAATGTAGAAATTTTTTGGCAGTTTCATTTGGCACGGCTGCTCTGAGAATAGTAGATTGGCAATGTTAAATCGCGAACGATTTGCATAAGGAACTCTGAAGTCTTTAAAAGTGTTTTTATAAAGGATAAACCCGTTTCCATTGAGCGACACTAGGTCCGAGAGTCATTTACTATATATTATTATAACAAACCGATTGCTTAGCGCGATCTTTCTACGAATAACGATTTCTATGAAGCGACAATTTGTTCCTGATCGCGATTCACCGTAGCGAGTTAAATTACGCGTGAAAGCACGCCCTGATCTTGAATCTCTAGAGATCATGGTACCGGCGACAATCCAATATCTTTGAAAACAGTTTGAGAGATCCAAAAGATCTCCAACTCTCATCTCGATCTAATCTCCCTGTAGATCCTAAGGATGCTGCGTGGCTTTGATTCATCCTTAGCTTTCAGTTTGTTTCCCTTAACGCTCGCATAAACCAGATCACCAAAGTTCTCTGATTTCGGATAAAAGTCTCCTGGCCGGATATCAAAAGCGTAGGATCAGAATTTCCTTAAGGTTCACCCTCAACGTAAAGTATGAGCGATTTTGCGACTGATAAGATATAAAAGTATGGACCCCCGGGGTACGTAGATGCTGCCCGGTCGCGGCAGTGAATTCGACTGGCTACGCTCGCTGCGGTCGACGCCCGTCACAGCGCCGTCATCCCTTTCCTCCTCATCCTGGCGCCTGCCGCGAACCACCGTTATAGCCAGGCGTCGCAGCGCCGCAACGCCGATAGCGCCTAGACGCTCCCTGCGCGCCTACAACTCGTTTCCATCCAGCGAAAGTTCCTACGCGCATGATTCCTTGCACCAGTTGCCCAACGCTGAGCGTCGTCTCTCTCTCTCTTGGCTTTCTGAGGTGACCCATTGGCCATGGATATTTGACTCGGTCGGTAAAGAAAATTCCACAGGCCGAAAACTACCGTCACAGTTAGGTTACCGACGGCGAAGATTCCTTTGATAGATACTTCACGGTAGAATACAATTTCTGAACTAAGGCTCTTTGTATTGGACGTACAAAGGCGTCGGGACGCCGATCCATATATCGATGTCCCGGTCAATTTCCGATCCGTTCTTGGTTATCCTTTTATTAAAAAGAAAATGGAGACTCAGGCAATTCCCTAGGTAGTTCCTTTCGTATTGGAGAATACCCTTTGGCGACGCCTTCCTATACTCCGTAGCGACGCCCGACGATATATCACAAGACGTCGTCCTGGCTATCTTATTCCTTTGTCCTGGCCAGGACACCGTCACACCAACTTCTCTGGAATGTATAAGAACAATTGGAGATTAGCTTGTCAAGATTTCGAACGTGGTTCCAACAAGTTCATATCGATCCTACGATCGGATGACTCTGACATCGCTTCCGGTTTCTGCGAATTAGCAAAGTTTTTCGCCAAGTACTTCCGTGTTCTTTTCGGCGCACTAAAAATATGTGGAATTATTCCCTGGGACTTTATGGTACTCCTCGCACGTACGAAATCACTTTTTGCTTCTTGTATGTTCAGTCGCAAAGTGGAACCGAAGCTCATGGCGTTTCCGCCATTAAACCGACCGAGCAGGATGCTTACGTCTCTTGAGTAAAAAGCACGTGAATTTACGTAAACGTACTTCAAATCAGACGCGAGTAAAGCACATTGCTTCCTGAACCTCATGACGATCCTACCTGAATACCTAAAGTCTGCCATAGTGTATGAACTTTTTGCTTGTCATAAATGCAAAAGCTCACTGCAGCCTATACTACGTGTGCACTTGTATATCACATTTATTTAACATAGAAAAAGCTTTGTTTCTCGACTGTGCTTTCAGCGACAAAGAGCTAAGCTACATATGTACGTGGATGGACTCTAGTGAATGCATTTACTTCTATATCTGTGTACTAAGTTACCTGTACGTATAATGTTGTAACAGTGGGAGTAAGAAAAGTGCATATACGCATGTGGCGAAATGGAATAAAAACTAACCTGACAGCCGTTTCGATTGGAATTCAAGCAAGTTTCAATCAGCAAAATCGGCATTTTGCATATTCGAACGTAATAACCACCATTTACGAGGCGTCCTGTCGTTCACGAGCCTCGATACCCAACCCAATACTGCGCAATTTTAATTTTTTAATTCTTATTCGCGCATTTCCATCGCACGAAATACAAAGATTTCAATGAAGTCTACCGAGAGTGCATATATGCATCATGGCGCTGTACGGTTAAATCATTCGACACAGCCGGCGCTCCTATCCCTAATTATAACGAAGCTCCGATACGCATTGATTACCATCTATCTTTATACTCTTAAAGTACGTCAATAAAGTTATCAATAAAGTACACATTAGCCATCTTGGGTCTGTTTAAACCCATCGATCCTCTCGCCATACGGCTCATTTATAAACGTGACATCACTAGTTTTTCGCAAACGTCATTAAAGCATGACGTACCAGGTTCTAGGCGGCGCAATGCAGATGTCGCCCTGGTAGAGTTCTCTCGAACATTCCTTTCCCGAAAAAAATCGTAAATTTAAAAACTGATAAACCCAAAAATTGACAGTCTCAAAACAATCTCACAGCATCCACCTATCCCTTTCGTCACTCCCTCTTTCTCGCTTAATCTTTTTCCAGATCCTTCTGCTCCTTTGACATTCCAGCATCCATAGGCGACCTTTTCCCCGCGTCATATGCCTCTCTCCGTCTCTCCCTACTAAAATAAGTCTCTCGCCAAGTCCATAATAGTCTTTTCTATAAGCACTTACCACTGAACTCACCAAACGCGTATCCGCATATCGAGAGACACAACACAAACCCATATCTCCCACCCAGCCGTGCATATACTATAGCGTGGCCATTCGCGTGGCTCCATAATCCGTATTCCCGCTCAGTAGTCTGTAACGGACTATAGACACGATCATCGTGACGTAGTCTCTCACACTCTCTCGCACTCTTGGCTTCCATCCTTCTTTCTCTGACTCTCCCTCTCTCTCAATCTCGTATTTCGCAGTCGCTGTTCTCCTCGTTTCCCCATCGAGAAACCGTGACCTTCCCTCTCCTTCGTAGCTACATACGCACGGGCGTCTCGGTAGCCATGCTGAATTTCACCACCGAGCTGCCTCAGTGTCACAGTAACTTTGCTGTGGGATAGATCATCGCTCGGACGCTAAGGTACGTAGGTGCTAACGTAATCGCGAGTTTAATATTTCTTTGAGCTACGCTTCAACACTCACTGTCACAGGACGTGTCAGCCATTTTGACAGCTTGTTAACACCGTCTGATAATTTATTGAGCAAACGTTCGGTAAGTTTGAACCTAAGGAATCGTTGGTGCGTTTCGTTTCTTCAAATTTTACGTAGTGTTTACGCCACGGCGTCACGTCGCCGAACCGTCGTGCATTGCGGCCTGCCAGTAGCGTATCTAGATTATTTTTCGTATCCTTTATCTGTTGTGCTCCAGTTTTCGGTAGAGTCGTTCCATGGTTTATAATTTTTCTTGACACTTTTGACAGCCTTGGATTTTTCTTATTAACCTCTATTCCGATACGTTCTCTGTTATTCGGAATTTAATATTCAATTTTTGTGTAGCGACAGTGCAAGTTCCATGCTGTTTTCGTAACACGAATCTGTCTCTTTTCTGATTGCGTGGTGAACTATATTCACGTTCGTTTCTATTTATAGCGTCGTATTCCGTGAAATGTTTTTTTAGAAATCTTCCCTTTCGACGATCGTAAACACGGCCTTATTTTTCCCACATGGTCGCGATAGTCTTCTCGTGAATCGCGTCGCTGATCGTGAGTCAGATCCTAAGAAATTAGAAGCAATCTTTGGTATTAAAATAGTGAAAGACTAAATGATTAATCATTCTTCAGTCAGCATTGCTCTTGAGTACTCATAGTAGATTTCAATTTCCCCCTCCGGAAGTCGTTGGAATCGGTGGCCTTTTGTCGAATGCTACATACTTCGCTGGCCTCCACTTTATTCTTACAACGTAACATAACTCTTATGGTATTGATGTTTATCATACTATATCATTCCGTAACAATAATTTTTATTAATATTCAACTGAACAACGATACTAATTGAATACAGTTAAGAGAATTGACTTTCTGTACTTTAACTCTCCATTTTTTCCTTCATTTCCAGATGTTCTCGAGGACGCTAGGTAGCGTCGGGACGCTATTCCTGTTTGCTTTCTTGGCCAGTGCCACTGCCTACTCCAGTAAGTCTTCCCACGTTATCCCATATTTAAAAGATCGAATGTTCTCTCAATAACTCAAAAAACCGTTCAATCTCAATGAACGCACAAGCTCTAATTTGAGTTTCGTAGCAGTGACTCGGTCGCTCTAGGCCATTCCTAAATTTCTTAACAATATACACAAGGAAACCACATAATGCGTTAAACTGATAAAAAGCACGCCATTATCGGAAGCTGACTTACGCGTCAATTAGCAAGGATAATTCTACATCGTTTCTACGAACTCGATTACACGTCGTTATAACACCAATGAAAAATCACGTACAGTTTATTCAATGTAAAAAATCATATCCTGTTCTCTGTGACTAGGCACTACCTATACACGTCACATTAAAACCAACACTATATCCACTGACTATTTTCACTATCCTTCTGTTATAATTATCATTGCGCAACAACACGTAACGATCCTTCTTCCATGACCGTCTCCACGAAACGCGTCTTCTTCCTCTACACAGAGTTAGGACGAATATCAAGTTCAGATTAAATCCACGCATTAGTCAGCGTCGCTACTAGATTACTTTGTCCTAGGGTTAAACAAGGTTCGTTTTCATTTGTGTCTCAAGTAGGTACGTATACTTAGCTGCCTAACTACCATTCATACAAGTACCTACTCAGGTGAGCAAGTAGGTACCTAATTGTTGTATTCATTAGCCACACCTCTTGAGGGATAATAAGAGTGTTGCCAAGAGGACGTGGGGAAGAAAAAAAAATTTAAAGGGGTTCTGCCGTTGCGATGGGGATGACGAAAGCTGGGGAACGACAATGACGTCAGTAACAACGAAGAGGAGAACGAACGTCAACACTGAACGGTTGGGTGCGGTGGTCAACGTGGTGGTGTCGATAATTGAAAATTGATCAGTTTATACCCAGCGACGATCAAATAGAATTACGATTAGCTGCATTATGAGGCTTGGCCGTCGTTCTGCAAGGGCAAACGTATATCCTGGTATATTGGCGAGCTTCGATCGATTTTATTATTTTTAGGATCGCCCTTACATAAAACAGCTGATTCGATGGCTGTATCCATATCTGTCGCGCCGTGAGGTCAACGATGCGGTATAAATATATGGAGAGATAAAAAAAGTGGCATCCCCTTAGCAGCATCCGTTTTAGAGGTCCAGCAGGTTTCTACCAATTTCTTCGGAATACTCGAAGTTATCTTACACCGACTTTATATGCTTTATGGGACTGAGATTTTTTTATTCGTTCTTATCAAACTTCGGGTATCTCGGGATTTTTTTAGTGATCCTCCCAATTCCGTTCACCTTCCAAGCGATTTTTGCAACGCGCTTTTGTATCGGAGAGAGATTTTAGTCGAGGACGATTTCTCGCGACATTCACGTTTTACTAGTTAAGGTCGTAATCGACCGGGGTCAAGGTTAACCGGTTTGAGGAACGTCCGAAGCGAGTATATCAGTGCTGTACGAATTTTTAATGTCTTTATGAATATGGACCTGGATGATTCGAATGATCGATTTAATGATTAATCTCTTGCAGAATATGGCAGGACCTGCAGCGATATCGGGTGTCTCAGTAACGAGGTCTGCGTCATGGCCGAGGATCCCTGTAATGGATACAGTCAGGAATGCGGACGTTATCCAACTTGTAAGAGATCGTCCGAATCTGGACGTGAGTATTTTTATTGAATTATCGGTAATCGATTAATATTATTATTCGTGACGAGTGAAATTTTGTAATCCGACTGTACCCTCACTTTACAGAGCAAAGCTGTCAGACTATGATCTGTCCTAGTGGACAGTACTGCAAGTCGCAGAATGGCAGACCCACGTGTGTCAACACGCAATCCGGTCAAGGTAAGTGTCGATGATCGATAAGAATACGAATTTGCGGGTTTTATTCACCACCGGAAATGACGAATCGATCGTTAACAGGAAAACATTTTTTTCTTTTCCTCAATGGACTCTGGTGTATAATCTTGTTCGTTTCATTTCTTTGAACTCATCAGCATATTCTGCCTTTTCTCAATGTCCAAGCACTGTGCTGCGCATGCACTTCGATTGAACTTTCATTTCTTTTATTTATAATTTTCTAACAGGCCTACAGAATATAATGTCATCTGACACGGCCTAGAAATATAAGGTATGGGATGGATACAGAAGCGAAACAAAGGACTTAATTATTAGGGAGAGACGTTCGGGCTACAGATGAAGAAATAGAACTGATTACGTGATAGACATTTTTTTAGTATCGATCCCGTATTTTTTTATAATCAAATTTCCTGCTACACTCTGTAACCATTGTACGTATCCTGGTGGTGGTATCCTTATTCTGGGAAATTATGCATGCTATGGTCTCGTTGGTATCTTTAAAAAAAAATGTGTTAACTCAAACCCAAGCCTACTGTACCAAACAGCTTCTGCTATTGCGTTGCCAGCATCCTCGAATCCACGATGTCATTGATATCGGTTAAAACGGATAAATAATTAGAAGTAAAAATGTTTACCCAAGCATTTTATATTTGTGTCAACAAGCGCGTGACGTTTTATTTACCTTGTCGACAATTTTCGACGAATTAACGTCCATTCATTCATGAAAATCAATTGGCAATCGCAATGAATCGCGGCAAAACGTTTATTCAAGAGAAACACGTGAAAACAGTGTACATAACGAGGGACAGAGAGCGACTGGAATTTGAGTTTAAAATCCAAAAATGACGTCAGAGGTTCGTGAAAAATTATTTCAAGTAAAGCATTTGGTGTTTAATTAAAAAAAAAAAATTGTAAAAAGTTAAAAGAACACTGTCAATAATTCCAAAAAAAAATGGTGTAGATTATACGAACGGTCGATAGACGGATAGTCAGCATTCAAAAAACTAAATTTAATTAAAAAATCATCAGAGGCACCTACCTATATCCATTTAATTTCGACCACCCTATAGGAAACTCTGTAACTCTGAGTTTCCTTCGTCCCCCTTACCCCCCCCCCCCCCCCACGTAACTGCCTGTCCGATAAGCATTGATTACGCTTAGGGAACCGGAAGTTCGACTCCGTACGCATTTTCGCGTGCGCGAATAGGCGAACGTTTGCACGCTTAACGCTATCGATAGTAGACACCAGTGTGCGTGGGTGATGATAAGAATGATAGTGTGAAAAAGAAATGGACTCCTTTACCCAGAGCACGAAAAACAAAATTGCACGAGCACAAAGTGGTGTACGCCTTTTCTCCGGTAAACCTTGATTTTAATAAATGGATAAGATAAACGTCCCAGTGGCTGGACACCCTGACGCTCCGGTTCCTGACCCTGTACCGTAGATGAGAAACCGTGTTCCCATTTCTCTCCCTAGCCCACACTGGTAATTGCTCCCTAGGGATATAAAACTGATCATCGGGAAGAAGATGATCTCTCTTGCATACGCACGCTTTGTCCGGTAACTGGAACGTATCCTGCCACTGTGACCTTTACCCTTAGGATGTGGAAGAAATTTCTAACACGGCAGTGGTTAGCATTTGTGTGGCACGCTGTGGCGACCTTTGACGGAACGGCCGCGAAACGGCATTTTCCAGGGTACGAATCGGCAGGCGTGGACAACGTTAACGGTCGCAAGGTTAATGGCGCCGATGGAAACGCGGCTGAACGTGGATCACAGTCCACGAGCACGAATGCGAAAGTGAATGCGAACAACGATCCTTACGCAAACGCTAACGCGCCACCCGCTCCGCCCCAGCCGGGACACGATCATCCCGTTAATACATGGACGAACTTGGGATACCCTCCAAGCGGAACCGGAAGCTCCAGTGGGAACAGCGGTTACAATCCCGGTTCCTCCAACGGTGCATCGGGATATCCGGCTGCTCGTCCGCCTTATCCGACTTACAATCGCATGCCGGTTCCTGGACAAACCAATTATCCCCAGGCTTCGTATCCGGCTCAAGGGCAGCCTGGTTATCCTCAGCAACCTCAGCCCGCTGGGTATCCTGGGTATCCTCAGCAACCTCAGCAACCCGGCTATCCTGGTTATCCTCAGCAGGCTGGCTATCCTGGCTATCCTCAACAATCGGGATATCCGCAGCAACAGTATCCTGCTGGCTCTGGACAGCGTTATCCCGCTGGACAGTATCCTGGTCATCAGAATTATCCTTATCCAAATCGCGGTCACAGTTATAATTTGAACTCGGGTTATCGTAAGAGCCACGCGCAGACTCTGGATCCTGGGTCGTCACTGATGTCCCTCTTACTCTGCACCCTAGTGTCCGTAATCGTGAACTACAGGTCGTGATTCGACTTAGAGAACTGCAGGAGATCTTTGCGTCGTTCCTTTGAACCTTTTTTTTATCTATTATCAGGAGGTCATCCTGCTCGGATGCGTTATCTGGATCCTTGAGCGTCGCTGACTCGATACATCGACAAACCCCAAATTAACCAGGAGTGGATATATGGGCATTGGAAAAAGAGATATTTAAATTATTTGTATTTTCATGGAACTTTTTACGTTGAGGGAGTTTTTTTGAGATTATTTGCAATATGAAGTCTGACAATTTTTGTTTTCGAACAGTTGAGAAATCCGGTTTTTCCCGTAACGGTGGAAAAAGCAAATCTAAAAAATTTTATAAGTTTTTGCCTCTTTCGATCAGCTCGTTGAATCAGCTATTTTGAATTTTCAATGTCTCCGATCAAGCGCGGCGATTTTAAATATTTTAAGAGTTATCCAAAAATCCTGGTCGGGTTGTTGTAATTTTTTTAATTTGACACTCCAGGACCTCGGGGTCACGATATCCAGTGTACAATTGCATCCGAGTGCGATTACCGTGTGATTATAGGCGCTCTCGAGCTTTAATCGTAAGATTGATGATTAAGGAGATACGATTGAACGAGACAAATTCTGTACACGTGCGAACGTCTCAGATAGGAAGTTTCATCTTCGTCCAAACGGCACGCAGCATCTTTAGCTCAAATTCGTTCCTTGGAATTGTTGTAGGAGAAGAGAAAGAAAGCGTTGAAGCGGAACAGGAGAAATCGTATTTCCAACTAAAAATAGGATTGAACGAGATAAATCAATTCTCTGGGCATTATATGAGCGTTGCCAATTTTTTTTTTTTTTTTTTTTTCACTTCGGATGAACTTTCCATGCACTATTCCATTCTAGTGCCAGCATCACATGTTGCTTTGTAAAATAGAAAAAAAAAGTATTTTACACTGTACGATATTTACTTGTAATTATAATTATTCGCGTATTCTCTATAGCTGTATATTTTCTATATGTAATATATATGTAACTCTGTGCAAAGCGCCAATCCAGACGCGTACGTCCTAGATAACACTGGAGTTCAGTAAGGCAATCGGATTATTCATTTGTTGTTTGTCATCAAACCCAGTTTAATGAGAAAAAGACAGCGATGACGTTGTTTAGTCAGAATTGAACGAGTGATGGGAACACGTGGGCTGAGGGGGAGTAAAATTGTACAGTACGTTTCACCACAAATCGGCAAAAACTTTTACTATGTTCGAGGGCCGGCTGTTAATGTCTTGACGTTACATTAGATTTTGTCGAGTCGCAATAATTTTTATAGCTGTAAGAAAAAATTTGATAATTATAATAAAAATTACTGTCAGTAGTAAAAATTCATTTTACAATAGTTTTTTTTAATTAGCGTTATCGTTACGCAGTGTCAAACTGCACGGCAGCCGGAAATGCTATTATCAAAAAGATTTAAAATTAACAAAAATTTGAGAGTAACACTTTTGGATTACCATAGAGAAATTATTATGCTGCGCTGAAATTTCTTTATGTTTACGTAGTAATTTTTACTGCTGTTACGCTAAAATATATATGTATATACAATTAGAGTAGAAAAATTTGCAATGGCAATACTACAAAATTTCGTGTATTATATTTTGTTTTTGTGGTAAAAAGTCAAGATTTAAAATTGTTACGTGACGCAGAAAATATTACCATGTTCGGATGTTAAAACAAGGGAAACACGTAGTTTATAAATGTATTAAAAATTCAATCCTAAGGCCAGATGCATTTCAGCGCTATTTAAAAAACAAAAAACAGTTGTCTCTACTAGAAAATACGTGGGTCCTTACGCTCGTTCTGTATTTATCCCAGTATTGAAAATAGCAAGAAATTACGCAACTTCAAATAACTTTTATGAGACAGGTTGAGAAAAAGCAGAAACCGTACGTCAGTGTCGCAGCAGCCAATCTTATCATCGTGAACTTTGTCGTGACGTTATCTCGCGACCGGACCGCGAGAGCGTGGGTAAATACGCAGTAGGCCAACGGCGGTTGTGGTCAAAAGACTTTTTTCAAGGTTAGATAACCAAAGATGCGCGTTTGTCGAGAAAGTGCGTACAAAACGTCAATAAATACGTAAAAAATTTGATTTTCGTGATATCCCTTTTTTTAAATATTTAAAGGAGAATATTTAGTGCAAATAAGTCAGGCTGAGTTAATGTACCATCGACAGTACCGGCTTCAAGAAGACCTGGACAATATCCTAGGGTGCGACCACATCCGGTGAACCGGGCTACACTACCGCCACCTACACCTCCACCAAGGTCATCATCCTACGGAGGGAACCGGAACAGGATCAGACCCAGTTCCATCTGGAGTCGTCTCTTTGACAGAAATGGTGGCAACGGAGGAAAGACTTCAGATGGACGTCACAGAACTAGCGGTGGAACTTCCGGGCAGTCTGCAGGAGAAGACTACTACAAGACCTACACTTCGACCGACGATCAAGGAAACAAAGTTTGGCGATTTTCTGGTTAATTGACAATCGAAGTGTGACAATGGAAAATTCATCAAAAGGATGATTTAACGACGACGGACTGCCAATTATATTTTCGAAAACAATTATTCAAGAGACAACCGGATGCTTCTTCGATGCGATAAGAAGATCTACTCTCGGGACCGTTTTGGTTTTGAGATTTTGTCAAATGAGATTTCTTGAGATTGCTATTACTTAAATACGCTCGTGCTATATTGTTTACGCACGGAAATATGTATCCTTCATTTTGATTACGACTATTAAGGCCAATTTTTACGATAAAACTCCTACCAAAAACTTAATCGTGCCACCGAGAGAAACATTTTCGTTTCCTCTGATTACTAATGTGCCTTTATCATTAATATACCTTCCGTAATGCGGTACTTAATATATACTATTAATAGTCATGTATGCCAAATATAATGAGCTTTATGAACGCCAAATTGGTATAATGCGCTTTTCATTTATTCTAGATATTGTAAGTCGCTATTAATTATAGCTGATAATATTTTCATTAATTAATCTGTTAATCATAAGAAAATAACTGGCGGGATCTTCATACTCGTCTGAGTCAGTATGTCTGTTTCTACTTGAGGATTGAGTCCTCGAGATGCATGATATATTAATTATTGTACGTTAATGGGATTAACCCGAGATGAGAATGAGCTTTCTTGAGGTTTGGGACGAACGGCATGAGGAAAGAGAAATGCTTGGGCGTTATCTGATTGGCTACCGGCATGAGGGTCCTCAGGAAATTTAAGGGATGAGATGCGAGGATGTACATAGATGAAGTGGATGATTCAGGATGACCTGAATAAGCTCAACGAGGTCAGCACTGTTGGACTTGGTATGGCATGCGTGGATGAACCTGATGAACTATAAGTTTTTGGTAATTAGTAACGTACGAAATCTTTGCAGAAAATGGTAATGGAGATGGGACGGAGATGTCTGGGAAGCAGAGCGGGAGCGAAACGGAGGCTGCGCCCAGCGGAAGTTCAGGATCTTCGGCTGGTCATGGATATCCAGCCGGTTCGGGTTATCCTGTTAACGACTCTAGTTCTGCCTCCAGAACAGGGTCCTATCCTGGATATCCTAATTTGAGAGCATCTAGCTACCCGTCGAATTCTATGTATCCATCTAGTTCGTCTAGGAATCCTTCTAGTGGCTCTTCGGGGTATCCTGCTGGGTCTGGATACCCTGGTGCAAGCTCTTCCGGTTATCCGTCTTCTGGATCTTCGATTAATTCTAATGAACCAATAAGGAGAACACAGTCTAGTCCTGTGAATTCGGGATATCCTAGTTCCGGATCATCTGGTTATCCAAGTTCCGGATCATCGGGGTACCCTAGTTCCGGCTCTTCGGGATATCCTAATTCTGGATCGTCCGGTTATCCTAGTTCCGGATCTTCGGGTTATCCCAGTTCCGGCTCTTCGGGTTACCCTAGCTCAGGATCCTCACGTTATCCTAGTTCAGGTTCGTCTGGATATCCCAGCTCAGGTTCGTCTGGATATCCCAGCTCTGGATCTTCTGGATATCCCAGCTCTGGATCTTCCGGATATCCCAGCTCTGGATCTTCCGGATATCCCAGCTCTGGATCGTCTGGATATCCCAGTTCCGGATCATCTGGGTACCCTAGCTCAGGATATCCCAGCAACGAATCTCAAATGCGAAGAACATCAACGGGTACAGTAAATGCAGGTTATCCACAGTCCCAATCTGGTTACCCACCAGTTCAGTCCGGTTATCCTAGACCAGCATCAGGATATCCCGGATCGCCATCAGGATACCCTGGTGCTCCTTCTGGTTATCCATCTGGCGGACAAGCACCTTACGGAAACAATCAATACGGCGGTGGATACTACAATCAAAACTATCCCAACTACCAGACTCCAGCACCTCCTCCAAAGAAACCAGGTATTCGGGATCAGCTAACAGGATTCGTGAAGAACATAGCACAGCAAGTGCTCACTCAGACGATCATCGACGCCGTCAAGAAACACTGACGCAGCTAACTCAATGATCTAACATCCCGACGTGTTCAACGTTAATACTATATATATCTTAGTACATCTCCGGAATCCCCTAGGGAAACATACAGCTAATGACTGAACTAATAAATAAATTTATATCTCGTATACAAATCACCCCTGTGGTGCCATCTTTCGTGAAGTCACAAAGTGACGCGTGTCTACTGAAAGAATCTTAATTCTAACAGCAGCAGCGTCGCTATTTCGTCTCGTTACTTGGATCATTTTGTCAGGTAAGTATGCAGCCGTAATTAAATTCACCGGAGATAAATCGTAATCCGGAGAGGCGTGCCGAGGCTGTCTCTCATAGATAATACCACTTACAACCTGAGGTGTTAGACATGCCGTTAGAAGGAAGCTTTTAGGTGTTCCTAAATTATAAATGAACGGGTTGAGGACGCACCGACCTCAGGATTTACAAATCCAATATGGATCAAGCTTGACCATAGTGACAATGGAGTGGAATACGCTATAATAAATGGTAAGATTGTATATATGTATATATGACGTCAGACCGAAGTTGAGCTTTAGATGGGATTTAAGTCTGGTTTTCAGTTGCAGTCGTCAGTTTATCGATCCAACATTTTCCAGGTACACTTAACCCTTTAGTCGGTTTACGAAATGAAGCTTTAATTTTCCACTGGACAACGGATTTAGTAAAGAATTATTATTTACCATGGCAGCAAGTAAAAATGCTCGGGTTATTCTTCGAATTTTGAATTTCGAATTATCGATCTATTTTTTTTTCCATGAAATTTAAAACATGAAGCCCAGCCATTTTGACGTAAAAAAAATCAACACGTATACTTTTGAATGCTAATCAGCTCGCGACAGTAAGACGACTTTCTGTGATAGCCGATAGGTTTGGGTACAGATATACAGAGGTTACTCGCGGCAAAAGCACCAACTGAAGTTAGACGCGATCAAGCAGTTTTGTTCGAGACAGTGGGGTCATCTTAAGCAAACGAAGGAACGTGAAATTCGTGATCCTGGCAATGTTACGACGTTAACTTTCATTTATTTAATGGTGCAGCCCTGCTCTGGGTCATGAAATCATCCATTCACGGCCAACTTCAGCCGCTGCGTTTGCCGTGGAAAACTATGCAGATATAGATATATAGTGTACCTACGAGGCGGCCCGGAAAAGTGTCGAAATGACGTACCTCGCATTTACGATCCAATTGGCAATATTGAAGTTATTGACTATTGGGTATCGGCAGTAACAACTGCCTTCCTTTGGTTTTACTGCTGCAGGTTCAGGCCGGAAGTTACGGGTGGCGATAAAAAAAGAAAGGGAACTTACTTACGGTCCTCGACATAAATTCAGTAAGGGGTTGGGGTGTCGCTCCGTATTTTCCTACCCCAGCAAAAAAAAAAAACGCGTAAGCCCCCCCCCTTCAGAGTGCGGTAATTAATAATAATTGCCGGTCGCGATAATGTATTACCTGCGCAGTAGGTCTTGGGAGGGATGAAATAAGGGTGGGAGAGGGTAGAGGTAGGGGTCAGGGGAAAGAAACGCTGCGCTACGCGAAAATGAAAGTATGCAATTAATAACTGCGAATGACGAATAAGTTATGAAAAAAATTATTTTCACAAAGATACAACCAACCGGCTAGTTCCGATGAAGCCCTGAAAGGACGCCGCGGGGTCGTCGCGACGCTTCGGAACCCGAAGGTCTCACGGGAACTCGTTAAACTTAAATAAACCCTTAAATAAAGTTACATGAGAATTGTGCGAGTAACGAGTCACCCTTAGGCCACTGAAAAGTGTGACGTAACCACCCGCGACCAACTTCACCTTAAGCCCAATTCGTCCGCTCGGTCAGCTGCGAATCCTAACGATTTACAAAGGGGAATCCCCGACGCGAATAATACACCCCAGAGGGCATTTGGAGCTAGGAGCTTATCTTCTGAGGTCATTTTATTTTCCCTCTTTGTTTCGTATCAGCGAAAAAATCGGGACGTGGATGAAAAATAAGAGGAGGGCACAAATCGAATTGCCACGAAAATCGAAAGATTATTATCAGTGTATTAGACGAGTGCACTTTCACCCCTAGGACAAGTCTGATGGTCGAAGCCTCGAGGGTGGGTGGTGGGTCGGCTGATCTTTCAAACGATAATACGTCGAAAGGATTCTGCGTTCTTTATTCTCCCTTGCTAGTCGTCATTTTTCTCGCGCTCGAGGCTACGTACCGGAAATGTCAAGCGAAAGGACGAGACTTCCGGTTTCAAGTGGGGGTTATAAAATGGAAACACGTTAATGGCACGAAATTTATCTGTGGACGTAGCAAAGTGGGGCACTACGGTACCCCAGTCGATCGTCAATGTCTTACGCTCGAAGTCGGTGGCCGTAAAGGCTTGGGGTAAAGTGACCGAGATAAAAAATGGGTCTTGTAGCCGAGCGAAGTCGGAGCAGCCGTCAGGGTGGTTGGGAAAACAGGATGCCCTGGTGTCTTTTATGGCACCTGTGGGCTTCCTTCAAGACCAGGAAGATAAAGTAGGGACGGAAGCGTCGTGTTTGACGCTGCACACTGAGCTTGCGGCAATGTGAAACACATGTCCAAGGTTTATACGTTACGGGCGTTCTCATTTCATCCCTTATTTTTGTGACGGCTAGTTCCAACAAGGATCCCAAAAAGTCGTGATCCGCGTGGCGCCGTCCGACCAAGAAACCGGAAATGACATCGACGCGGAAGGAGCTGTTCTCTAATTGGTCGGAATACTTGGGATTAAGGGCTGGAAAATCATTGGGTCGACTGCTCCGATAGAGGCGTGCGGTTTCGCAGATATCCAGGGGTGCCAGGACACTGGCGGCCGTTGTTCGATATCCAATAAAATATCACTTTCAATCAATGCACGGAAAATCCAATTCACTGTCCGGCGCCTAAACCCTAATTTGATTTACCCAATCGGCAATTTCCACCATTCGTCCCACGCTTCTCTACAGACTTTCTTTTCTCGTGCTGTACCGTCACCCTCTCGCTCGATTCTATGCGTGCGTACACATACATCTTATTCAGAGATACACACACACGTTACTTTATCTTCCCTTATCGCCACCACTCCACGGCATTATACTATAACCGATTTACCGACTTCCACTCAGTACCCTCGATCGGACCATCGAAAACTACCCTCTTCTTTCTATTGGCCAACTTTCACCCCGAATTTTAACAGAGGTGACTGCTACACAAAAGTATTCCCTTCTGACGCAGGGTCCACTCGGGCTCTTTATAAATTGAATTATTTTAATGGATACCCCCGGACGCACGGCCGGAAACTTTCGGAAACTCTTCGTTCGTTCGATGGATTTTCCTTGGGTTTTCGAAAAAGGAAATGCATTTTTTAAGGGTTTTCCACATTTTTATGAGAACTTCGGAGATCTGGGTTATGCCGTTGTATCTTCATGTGACTGGATTCGTGACGTTATTACGTGAGATAATAGGCGTTGCTATTATGCCAACGATTTTTTTGTAACTGATTAACGAGGTTTCAGCTTTTATCTTACGAGATCAGTATCGTGATAATGATAAATTGGATGCTGTGCTATTTAGCGAATTTTAATGGACCGTAGACTACTTCAGTGTACCAAATAAATTCGTTTTAATTAAATGCCCGTGGGTGGATATGGTTATTATGTTAAGATCAATTTGTAAGCAGATAAATAATTGGAAATTTTTGCACATTTAGCTAATGTATGCTCAATTAAATTTGATATCTATCAAATCAGATTCGATGAGAAGCTTCGATGTTAAACCGGAATTAAAACTTTCGCAAGTGAAAGCTTTAAATTGTTACCGACAGCGCTGAGCCTCTTTATCGGCTTATTAGGTAACGGATTAGGATATTTCGCGAATCCTACCTTACCGGCGGAAATTTTTACCGACCGTTTTTCTTCCATGTCGAAAGCTTCCCTGAAAGCTTCCAATCGTATCTATACCAGAGATGAGTAGGGAGATGCACAAAGCTACGGTTTTAGGCGATATCAAAATCATGGCGCTAAATCGTAACGGCCAGTCCGGGAGTAGGATAATGCATATCCCGTCACGAATTGTTTCTTTACTTTGCGTTAGCAAAATCGATAATCAAACTGTATTAATTAAATTATAATTTTCAATTAATTTATTTAATAAATGTTTAAATCAAATTTTACGTTTAATTTTTTATAGTACACTTCCTCTCCCTAATTCACTTTTTGATTTACAGCTAGGCACAAGTTGTGCTCATAAGTTATATGTCAGCCATTATTTAAACTGAAAATACGTATTTTAACGGTGTTACGTAATAAAACTATTGTTAAAACCTATCAGGAACTATGGAACTCCTTTAGAACTATTGAAAAAGCTTATTGATGAGATATTGTTCAAAAGTTGAGGTGCCACGGGTGTGATGTTGGCAGCGCAATTTCTTAAAAATGTTCCAACAGTAGGCTTTTCAATAGTTCTCGAAGGGTTTTATAGTTCCTTAACAATAGTTAGTATTACGTAACATCGGTAAAATTGAGGTGTGAAGTTGGCACCTTCGTTTCTGAAGTCTTTCAACAATAGGCTCTTTCACTAGTTCTCGAGGAGTTCTATGATTCCTGATAGGTTTTAACAATAGTTCTGCTACGTGACATCGGTAAAATACCTATTAAGTATACCAGTCGCACCATACGCTTCAGTGCAGGTATGCATAAGGAGCTGGCTTTCAGTGTTGTTTTCAGATTGTGTTTCAAACAGCTCCGGGACAGTTCTCTCTAGTACTCAATGTTGGGACCATAGTTCCGCTTGGAACTATTGTTAAACAATGCTGGAAGCTAGCACCGCATCGTTGCACTCCTTAATGCAGGCTGGCACGAGGTGCTGGCTTTTGTCTTAGTAAATCTTATCGAGCTTACACTGTGCACTCGAATTTAAGATTTCAAAAAAATATTTAGACAATATCCGATGAGCGGCCCTGTTCTAAGGGTTGCTATGGTAACCAGCGGTAAGTTTCGGAGAACCTCTGCCGGCCAGGCTACACGTTCGTGGATCACGTTCAGTTCGGCTACGACGGGATATGCATTATCGACGGAGGCGATGATCACGAAATCCTACCTCCTGGACTCGCCGCTACGATTTAGCGCTATGTTGTCTGGTATCACCTAAAACCGTAGCGTTGTGCATCTCCCTATCCATCTGTTTCCGGGAGTGTAGTTAAAAGCAGGTTCTACAAATTGAACAACTGGCACATGTCCCCCATTGGGGATACAGTCATAAGGAAAGGAAAGAAGGAAATTGAACAATTATTTAGCAATAATAAGCCCAAAACTGAAAAGTAATCCGACTGGAAAATTTGGATGTAAATATGAATGTGAAAATCTGAATATTCTTTAAATTGTCCTAACCATGCATTTCAATATCTTCACCAAACCCTTCGAGTTTGCCATTTAACAATTCTGATCATTAAAGTAAAGATCAAGAATCACCAGATGGCGATGCTGCATCCACGGAGTCCATATAAAAGAAATATGCAGGATTTTGCTAAAAATTCATAAAATCCATAAGTACCTACGAATAATCATGACCATTACTAAAATTGACACAGGTGTTCTATGTCTCAGTTAAAATCATCATCCACATCTGTCACCAGTCATCGACAATAGTTATGACAACTAGACTAAAAAAGATTGCACAGTAATAAATAAGAGCCTGTAAATAAAATTTAAAAAAATTCAAACAAATACTAAAAGTATTTGAGTAATGTCCTCCAGCGTCCGTGAACAATTCCCATTACATTATCAGAACAATTTACGGTACCGCAAGAGACACAACAACCTATTCAGCAATGAGCAGTAATGTGGTCTCGCACGAGGACATACATAACGGTAGAACATTGCGTAGTAATTTGATAATTTCACTTTTCCCGCCATCGGGTCAGCGATCCTTCAGAATGTCACGTGTCCACTCAAAACCGATCAAGGGTTATATGTACTCTTGCGAAAAGAGATTCGACGACCCACAGCAGCGATGCCAGGTCGAGGATCGAGGACAATGGCCCGGGGGGCCATATTTGGGCTGGGACTTTATGGCCACGTTGGAGCTCACCAAAGTCTCCTTAATACTTCTCCTGTCATCTTGCCGATCCTCCTGCTATGTATACGGATAATAAACGCATCCAGCCAGGTAGACGCTACAGAATGGTTATCCTATAGACAAGGCCCTGTTCCACCTGTGAGGTGCGTAACGGTACTACGAGCGGACGGTGGCGCCACGTGGTGAAGTTGGCAACTATCTCTTAGGCGAGGTCGACCGCATACCTCAATCCGATTGCGTCCGAAAGGCAGAAGCGGTCTCGGTGCTGCGGAATTTTCTGCTTTACAGCGTGAAAACGTAACGCCGCCTTCTCAACGAAGTTTTCTCTTTCGGGATCGTTCAGTGTCGCGGGGCCTGCTGTGTGATTCAGTGGAAATTCTTCGTTGTCGAAGTTAACCTGTAAACTCTGTTTTCCTTTGTACCGCGTGCGCATTTGCTTTCGGATACTGCTGCACGCTTTAAAAGGACCCTTGTGTCTCTTAGGTACAGTCATACCTTCGTGTGTACGTCAGTGTCGGTTTTGAATCTTTTATTGTTAACTTACCTTATCAGTGCTTTATTTATCATCTACGCAGAGACTGATTTTCGGTGGTTATTGTCTGTGAGAATTTTGTGCTCTTACGCGATTCATAACGGTTGGATGATATTTGTGTTCATCGAGAAATCCACCACGTCACTTGGAAATACTCAAAGTAAGTTCCTGGTTTAGTATCTTTATTTTGTAACAGACGGAGACTTGAATGCCTGGTCACCACTCTGGTCGAGTAGCTGTATTATTATTGACTGGACAATGCAAATTATATTAAATTTATACCAGTCAATTCTTATCACTTGAATTTTATTTTTTATCACGTAAACAAATTTCACGCGTCCCTTTTATCGAGCGGAGAAGAAAAATTCTTATCGCTTTGACAACGAAATACGGAAGTAATTCCTGTGCGGTACAGGAAGACGATAATTTACCGGTTTCTCGTTGCGATCGGTTTTAAAATGGCGATCACCTTCTGACATTTACGATTGAATTTCTGCTCAAGCAGAAGGCCAGAGGACACCTTTCGGATAATTTGCTTGTCACATTGTCCCGAATATAATATTCTAATCAGACTCAGATCATCCGGTATCCATTACACGAATATATTACCCGTGAATACACATTCCACATTAATTCTTATATATATATATATATATATATAAATTTATAATCCCCTTACCCGTCTGGAATGTTGTTTTCCACTGTAAAAGCATCCGTGACGAAATAACGATCATCACGAGAACGATCAGTCGGAATAAAAAAATATCCCGAAATCCTTTCGAAAATCATCTCGAATTGATGACTGGGCGAAAGTCATTCTTTACACGGAATGACACGGTGAATGTCACTGAGTCATTATCAGGAAACGATACCTGCAATATAATATCGATACTCGGTCTTATTAATTATTTTCTGTCCTCTTTGAATCTAATAATGTTTTTTTACATTCTCGTCACATACAAATCCTAGATATATTATTTGACGAGGGTCAAAGGTCACTATGTCCGCTTTAAAATTCCCATCGCGCAATTCTTGTCCGTATCTCTCTTGAGAATCGAGACTATAGATATATCGACATTATTTTGATACAAGGGGCGATTATGAATTACATAAGAATCTTGTATCACAGCCCAGCTGCTTTCTCTGTTTGACCTCGATATATGCTTGATGAAACCTCGATTCCAAGTGAACGCACCAGATGGCTAGAAATTACATACAACAAGTACCCGGCTTGACTTGTGTTCGCCAACCCCGACCCACCCCCTCCATTGATTCAATACGATTGTTTTAAAAAAAAAGTCTTGACTATCAATTTCAATAAATTAAATGCATGACTTGGTCGATGACGTTATTTATATATTTTGAAAGGATGCCAAGTATTAAATTTATTTTTCATTTTCTTCGCAATTAATCATCGCGTGTTCGGGTTAATTTACAAACTGATGGAGTCTACTTAATTTGACTGTTCTCAAGAATCAACAACAATAGACAGTCGAGGATTTATGACGAAACGTCGTATTATCATCGTACATGTAGTCTACTCGCGGCCATTGTTCCTTTGACACTTATCACTTCTCTCAGTCACTCGTATCCCATTGTGCATACAGGTATAGTTATCCCCCACGTGCCTTCGGGGTTGTGACTAATCAAATTAACATATACTTGCGAAATGCATTCCACGCTGAGTTCTAGAAGGACGTCGGTTCTCCATTTTACTTTTACTCACTTAGTCCCTTTTGTAACGTGAAGTCAGTCGCGTGTGGGATATCGAAAATTATAATCGAAACCATACTTGATATCGAGATAGGGTCGAAGATGCCAGACTTCAGAGAGTACTAATTATATTATGAACGTCAATGAATAGTCATCGGTTGAATAATCGTTGTGTATATATATATATATATATTTATTATTTTATATGGTATAAGGATCACGCGAATGTTTCTATTAAAAAAATGCATCGTTCATAAATATTGTTTTTAAATGAATTATTTACTACAAAGATCCAAGTGACTTTGGCATTAAAGTCACTTTCGATTATGTTCACTTCGATGCGAGGTGCGCGCGCAGCTGCTGACGGAAGTTGAAATGCGGTCGTAGACGTAGGACGGTACTTCCGTTATTTTGAGACTGCAGTACAATATGGGTGCAGGAGTAATGAGAACTATAAGGATATACGGATACCATTGGTAGACGACCATACCGTGAATGGTCGTAGGAAGCGGACAGCTGAGGCATTTCTATGTCAGCGACTGTCTTCCTTGAGAATGCGCACGATGACCCGCGTCAAACTCGTCCGCGTCTACGTTCACGTCCATCCTAAGACCGAATCGCAGTCACGCACGATTTCGCTATACACCCGGCCCGTTATTTCGAACCAAAACTGAACTATTAACGCCACGTGTAGTTTTTGTCGCTACGTGGAGATCGCCAAATTCTAACACCTAACGCTGGCTCATTATTTTCTTTGGTTATAAACGAGCCTTTAGAAAGTTTTTTTATTTTACTATTGTCACTCGTGATTGGTATTCATTGTATACGGGAAATATTTGTTTTTTTATTAATATATTATTACGTAGGCAATAACGTATGGGTCAAGCCGCGTTTTCATGAATTTTTTTTTTCTGTTTCAGTCGCGCTGAAGACGCGATAACTTTGAGGACAAAATGAAGGCAGTTTTGAAGCATCGAACGATTTAACGTACCGCCATCATGTACAACGAGTGGGAGAAGGTAAGAGAAATTTTTGATAGAAATAGAAATTTTTTTTTTGAAAAATTTTATCAAATTAATTATCGTCAACACGAGTTTCTATGTACTCAAGTAGTTGCTACGGTCGCAAAGGTCTCTAGCGGAATATCCCTACGCTATTTATATATGTATAATATCATACACACATTCTCTTCGCACATGGAATTCGAATGGTCGCTACATATGTATACGCCCAAGAGCAGCTACGTGTGGTTAGAGTCAATGATCTGTGCACACGGTGGAGAGTCGCTTCGTGTATATACTGCATGTTGCCCACTTTCCAATGACGGGACGGCTACGACTTGCCGCTCCAGTGTGAGTCGTCGCCACGATCCGGGATGAAATCTTGACGCTTCTATGGAAACTGCATCTCCGTGTCCTTGGGATATATTATACCACTGTGGAATGGAATTCCTTGTTCTCCAAGATGGCGGACAATTACGGTCATTGGACATAATGGCGTAGTAAATTCTCTATGGAAATTCTTATTGCTGATTATTATTATTAAAGAAAATATATCTCCCAGTGTCAATGACCCCCTCTCTCTCTAGTTACTCGTGGGGAGGGGAAAGTCTATTTTTTTTTGTTAAGTTCCTTAAGGCTGTGTTGAATTCTTGTCTTTTTAATTTTTCTTTTTCTTTAAAAAACTCATAAAAATTATTTCGCTCTCGATGCATATGTGGACACATATGTGTATCGCACGTGTCTATGTTCTCAGCCACGTATCGTGTACGTAATTTATATAAGAAGTAAGAAAGCACGCTTGGTTCCACCCCAAAGCGCTTTAATCCATTGGCGTCTCCCACCTTGGATCATTTGAAGCAAATTGCATTTTATCTTTAATTAATTTTTATAAATATTTTGTACGCTTTTTCGTATGGAGATAAAAGAAATTTTTTCCTCAATACCGTAAAGTCTTCAGTGCATAGGTATACAATTATATTTGAAGTTTGTCTTATTTTATTAAAATTGATGAAAGTAGGCCAAAACACTAGGCTGATAATTAGGTATCTGTATTGAAGAAAAACACGCCAATGCGTGCAGGTAGCAATTGTTGCGAAGAAGAACTGGTAGTTTAGTGCCGCATCGAACATCCTCGCATTCGGATCAGGTTCCGCCATTTTTTTTCTGAAAAATTGATTTAAGAAAAAAAAGTGAAATTTGTGTAAAAAAAATGATTAATCCGTCTGAATACAGTGAGGAGTCTGACTTGTAGTTTGGATATGGGAAAATTGTACAGGATTTATCATTTTATAGTGATCGATAACTGATGACTGTTTTTGTACTAATTATGGAAATTGCATGACTCAAAAAAAAGGAAAGGATCGTGATCTGAGCAGTCAGTAAATCCTTGATTTTCTCGGTTAGCTATTATCATTGAAATCAGTGTCTGCAGTCATTCGGTAGGTGTCACGATCAGTTACCGTTATTGAATGGTACGTGACTCGAATGTAGCTACGCATACGTAGATATTCAAGTAAGACTTGCGTGACCTATTGAACGCATTGGGTGACCCCTTAAATTTTGGTGAAAAAAAGTAAAAATGCAATTTCAAGTAAAATTTGAATTTTTCATTGAAACTAATAAAAATGATTTTTAACTACCCAACGTGATCCTTTAAAATAAATTTGAGTACGATTGATCTCCTTGGATCCATACGTCAAGATCTTGTTTGTACGATGGCGAAAGATCGGAGTATAAAAAAATTGGTATGTCGTAAACAAGATTAATATAAAAAATGAATTTTAATGAAAAACCAAAAAATCGCTCGTTACCGAAAAAAGATCGTAGTGCGGAATCTGCGCGGATTAAAAAGCGGACGGAAAATCGCTTAATGAAAACGGCGGATGTGATTTACGTGAACGGTGAACAGTTAGGTGGGCGACGCGCGTTGCATAATTCTGCTGACCTAGACCCACATTCAAATTCTGCCCCGAATTCCAATATAATAGAGAATGATGTTCGAGGGCCTTACTACGGGCCGGAATACGTAAGCAGTAAGGCCCAAAAATTCAATAAGGAAGTCGAGGATAAAATAAGTCTGGAAGGTCTGTACGCTGTTCCCAAGGTGTCATCCGTGTCCCGGAAGGAGATTCCGAAGAGATCAGAAATTCGTGAGCGCATCCTGGTGAATTTGCCCAGTGAAAATGAGGATGCATCGCGTGACGCCAAGTGCATCGGTACCGAGGCGGATCTCGGTGTTTACGGAAGACCTAGTACGCTTCCTAGTGCTCGAGCTAAAACGAAAAATTACCTGGAGCGATACCGTAATCAGCACCCCAGTGGTACCAGACGGTTCTCGGTGGAAGAGGATACCCGGAAGTCGTTGGATTTGGAGGTACCAGGATATGCCGTTATCAGAAGGATAAATCGTCTGGTCCAGGATGATCCTGGTAGCAGGTTGGATGCAAGAGGGACACCTGAAAATTCTAATGGTAGCTCATCCAGCTATGGCGTCGCAAGGACTTCCGGGAGTCTCTTGAGGAAGGTTCCAGGTCAGAGGAGCTCGAGGACTCTGGGTAGGGGCATGGAGTTACTGAATGACACGAAGAGACATACAGACGCGACGGTCTCTGATTTTCTCCCAGTTTCGGGAGAGCGTCGAGACGCGAGGCGTCTTTCGAGACCGTCGACTTTACCGAAAGCTGTGACCAGGGTCGACCTGGTCCAACGGACTGCTAAGCTCAGTAAGGATCCGGCGGGTAGGGAAAGTCCGATCTATGGGAGGATTCGTAGAGGAGTGACTGGACGAGTGATCGAACAGGATCAATATCGATCGGGATCGATATTCAGGACACGTCGGACCAATTCTTTACCGGATAACGATATGACTGTGGGTGGTAGAAGAGGTGGTGGCTATGGGAGAGTATTGCGGAAGAGTTCGAAGTCGTCTGCTAACGATGATGAGATCAGATCTTTGTTCCAGGATCAGGGAAGCTGTGCCGTTGATCAATATAGATCGATACCAGTCTCCCGACGGAGGATTATTGAGAATATTAAAAGTGACGAATTTAAATGTCAGAGAGGGAGCAACGACAAATTTGATAATGATAAAGGATCTATCGTTATTGGTAGATCCTCTAGATCTCCTTACGAACCTCATTACGCGAGACTTGACTTGGACATGGGAAGGTCCGGTATCTATGCTCGTCCCGTGAGAAGAAAAAGTGTGGCTGAGACTAGAAATCTACAGAGTTTAGAGATCGATAGATCTGTGAGAGATAGATCGAACGAGATTCATAAAAAACGTGTCGCACTATCGGATAGACATCGATCTGTGGAGAAAGATCGACCTGCTGGCTCCGTTTTGGAAAGTGACAAAAATTTTATTAAATCCAGACAAAATATATATTTTCGATCGGTTTCAAAATGTCAATCAGAACGCACCCTTACGCGTGTGGGTAAATCGGAAATTTTTGATACCGGAAATCCGAGCGTCGATAAACGACTTCCGGTATCACCATCTACCTTACCAGCAATATCGCAACGGCACGTTGCGTCGCGGACCGGAAGTCACCTCAAGAAGATGGAAACGAAGAGTTTGGAGCGTCAGAAAATATTCTCGATGGTTCCAAAAGTGACTTCGAAAATTCCAAAAGAGAAATTAAGTTTTGTCAAAAAATCGGTTACTTCGCATGTACGAGCTTTGAGCGATGCCCACAGCATCCGTTCCGTGTCTCCCGCTCCGGCATCTTCGATTTTTGGTTTCTGTACCGGTCGAAGAAAAACTGTCAAAATTCCAACCAGAGTCGAAAATCCGGTTCCTTATAAAGGATGGATTAAAAAGACGGTGCGCAAAAGAATTTAGTCCTATCCCACATTAGTAATAACATTGATAATAACAATTTATTGTAAGCAACAATATCAACAATAATTAACAACAATTTTTAATTTTTCACAGGGTGAACTAGTGTGGTTCGACCCAGGCGTCGGTCACGTGTTACCAGGAGAAGTCCTGGAATATCATAAAGCAGCCAATGTCCTCTCCGTCCAGGCAGTGATAGCAGGAAAGGTAAGAAAATAAAAAAAAGAGAAAGAAAAGTCAGCATTAATCATAGCAATTAAAAGATACGGTTCGATAGAATAGAAAGCACTGGGTCTGCCTGAAACAGCTACAGCAATACAAAATACCGTTTTTATTGCTGCAGCCTGAAACATAACCTATTACCCGGCATTTCCTTAACCCGACGTCAAATTCAGCAACGCTGCGATCGATAATTTATTGATTCTATAAATTTCATGAATTATTATTATTTTTCAAAATTATCAGCAACAAGAATTATACGTAAAACTGTACAGTCGGTACGGTATGTTTACGACAGTAGCTATATCTGTACCTAACCCTGATTATCAATAGCGAACGTCAATACGTGCGTCGCGACGCTTCTCTATAACGGATTATGACAAACAAATAAGCGTCGTTTCTTGACTCTAGAAAGTTCACTATAATACTGAATTATTGGAATTCCATGAATATTTCAGAGATCATACGTCACTTCCGTGAAAGTGTTCACTGGCTATGTAATATGGCGACTTGTATTAGCGCTATATAGATATATATAGTATGTGTTACGAAGACTTGGTCGCTATGAAAATAGATTAATAGATAGTGAACTATCAATTTACAGAAATTACTATAGAATTACTTTTATAGTGTAGATTTTCCATAATATGATATAGATCGTTTACATTGTTGCTAGATCAGATTAGTTATCTTGAACCTGACTATCTACATCGCTCATTTCTATTAAGAATGAACACACTCAAATTTCATTTTGCTATAATTTTATTTATCCACAAAATTTTACACACTGTATACATTTGTATACAGCAAAAAAATTGAGTCGTAACTCGTGCAGTGTCTCGTTATAGATGACACTGCACAGTGGCGTAGAGTTTGAAAAGTTGAATAATAAAAAATGCCAAGGTACGATAAAGGCAGTGAAAGAAAGAGTAAAAATTAACTTGAATTTTGGTATAGAAAATTTTCTCAAAATTTATCACGCTCAAATTGTCGTACACATGCTTTTCTTGGATTTAAAAAATGTTTGGGCATCACGTAAAAAAATTCGATACCCACGCCACTGGATACCCAAGTGCAAACTCAGATCAGCCGGTGTCTGATAAAATCGGGCCGAGAGTCAAGAGAAGTCTCTCGAGTAGTGAAGGACAAGAAAAATTAATTTGAGAATACCAAGATCGTATAATCAAAAATGAAAAATAATAATAAATAGAGATCACGTGACTGGTCCTTAAAAATATCATTGATAATTGACAATCATGAAATCCAGTGACGTAGAACCTCTGTACGATATCCCGTATGCGGTAGCAAGAAATGACGTAATGATCGATGGGAAATCAAAGAAAAGTCAATATCAAGAAAAAGAAGATCGAAGAATCACAGAGGCCCAATCCACGTATGATCTTCCGGTTTTTGGGAAATCACAGCCAGTTTATATATATGGTGACGAAATTGGTACCGGACTACCGGACTATCAGGTTCGTGTCACACGAAGAGGAAGATCATCGTCGTCATCGTCATTAACGAATACCGATTCAATCTGCTCGAGGAATTCGTACGGTGCTCGTTTAATGGAAGCTGATGATTTTAATGATAAAAAAATATGTTGCTGTGCGCCGAAACAGGATTTTGTGGAATGGCATTACAAAAGTACATTGTCGGTTCTCAAAGGACTTAAAGGATTTTCATCTTCGTCGACTACGAGTGACGTTGAGACTATCGATGACTCGTTCGATGAATCGATTATATTGGATTCAGAAAGTGACAGCAGTACTTACTCAAGGAGACAGGGAACGGTCGATAGGAGGAAGAAGAGTGATAAAATAATAAAGTGGAGGACGAGTAAGAAGTCTGCGGAAAAATTGTCGTATATTTGTATGTTGGTGATAATGAAAAATGTAATGAAAAAAATTGTACATATTTTAGAAGAGAAATAATTGGAATTTTTTGATATGGATCAATTGGATTTATATATATTTTTAATTCAAAATACGGTTTTTCTTTACAGCCACAAATTTTTACTCTCACTAATCTCAGTGGAGTCAAGCCCAGGCAGGATTTGGGACAAAATGGTGTGGAGGATATGATACAGTTATCGTGAGTTTTGTGAATTGTTTTTGAAATTTGGAAATTAGAGTGAAAACTTTTATTTATTTTGGATTATATTTTAGGGACCTGAACGAAGCTTCTTTATTATGGAACTTGAAGATTCGATACGACAAGGAGCTAATTTATGTGAGTGAATAAAAATTTTTATTTATGATTTGTTATTAAAAAATGTCTAACGTTGCAGACGTACACAGGAAGTATCCTAGTAGCTGTCAATCCGTACAAGATGTTTGACATTTATGGTCTGGACCAAGTGAAGCTGTACGAAGGAAGAATCCTTGGCACGTTACCTCCGTAGGTTAATTTGGATTTCATTTTTTTTTCAAGGGTAATACAGAATTTAAACTAATATCTGTATAATCCCACAGCCACCTCTTCGCCGTGGGTTCTTCAGCTTACAGTCAGGTGTCAGCAGCGAACAATTCCAGTGCTAATCAAGTGGTAGTAATATCCGGTGAATCCGGATCAGGAAAAACGGAATCGACCAAGCTGGTGATGCAATATTTAGCAGCAGTAAACAGAGCACCCAGCAATCTAGTAACGGAGCAGATCTTAGAAGCAGCGCCGTTGCTGGAAAGTTTTGGCAACGCGAAGACACCCAGGAACGACAACAGTAGTCGTTTTGGAAAATACCTAGAGGTTCATTTCCGGGAGTAAGTATAAGAAACAAAATTTAAATCTTCAGCTTCCTTAACCTTCTTCAATTTTATCAGTGGCGTCATCGTTGGAGGTCGTGTGACCCAGTACCTTCTGGAGAAGAGCCGAATTGTCACTCAAGCCTCAGAGGAAAGGAACTACCACGTCTTCTACGAGCTACTGGCTGGACTCGATCAGCAATTCAGAGATAAATATGGCCTGCTGACCCCGGACAAGTATTTTTATCTGAATCAGGGTGGCAGCTGCGAGATTGATGGGAAAAACGATACTCAAGATTTTAAGGCGCTGCTGTCAGCGATGCAGGTCCTGGGATTCTCATCGGATGAACAGGACACCATCTTCAAGATCCTTGGTAGCGTTCTTCATCTGGGCAACGTTTACTTCCACCGGAAGCAGACCAGACATGGTCAGGAAGGCGTCGAAGTTGGTTCGGATGCTGAAATACGCTGGGCTGCTCATCTTCTTCAGGTCAATGCTGATGGCATCATCAGGGCACTGACTACCAAGACTACTGAGGCTAGAAACGAAAGAGTCTTCACGCCTTTAAATATCGATCAGGCATTGGACGCTAGAGATGCCTTTGCTAAGGCCCTTTATAGCTCTTTGTTCTCTTGGCTTGTTGCTAGAGTCAATCATATCGTTTATAAGGGAACAAAGCAGACGGCTGCCATTTCTATTCTTGATATATTTGGCTTTGAGAATTTTGCTGAGAACAGCTTTGAACAACTTTGTATTAATTATGCCAATGAGAATCTTCATTTTTATTTTAACAAGCATATATTCAAGTTGGAACAACAGGAATATGCTAAAGAGAAGATTGATTGGACCACTATTAATTATACCGTAAGTATTAGATGAATTGTATTTTTGATGATTTTTGGAAACGATTATAATTTTTCTATTCATTTAGGATAATCTTCCTGTTATTCATCTCATTGCCAAAAAACCAGTTGGCATTTTACACTTGTTGGATGACGAAAGCAATTTTCCAAAAGCATCGGATCTATCTTTTTTGGAAAAGTGTCATTATAATCATGCTCTGAGTGAATTGTACTCTAGGCCTAGAATGAATTCTGCGGAATTTGCCATTAAACATTATGCTGGACAAGTTTGGTACAATGTGGATGGGTTTTTGGATAAAAACAGAGATACTTTAAGACCGGACGTAGTGGAGTTACTGATCAGCAGTAAAATTTCCGTAAGAAATTTCCCAACTAATCTTGTCCAATGTCTAATTTTAAAAATTTTCAACATATTACTTTATTATAGATGGTCAGTAAAATGTTCCAACATGTAAGAACAACTCACGAGGCAAATAAAACCGTGAACAAACCAAACGGAAGATTCGTCACCATGAAACCAAGGACGCCAACAGTCTCAGCAAGATTTCACGACAGTCTCCAGCAATTGCTGGATTCAATGACTCAGTAAGAAAATCTTCCAACAAACTCCTCTTTAAAACTACTCGAAGAATAATTTTCAAAATTCATTATGTCAGGTGCAATCCGTGGTTCGTACGCTGCATAAAGCCCAACACAGAAAAAGCACCAATGAAATTCGACATGCCATGCGTCCTGGAACAATTGCGTTACACAGGGATGCTGGAGACTATACGGATTCGTAAAACCGGATATCCGGTTCGACTGCTCTTCGCTCACTTCGTAGATCGTTATCGATACCTGGTACCAAACAATCTACCACGTGGTGCACCAAACAAAGAACTCTGTAGAATGATCTTAGACAAGGCTGCACCTCAGGATTCGCAGTCTCAGTATCAGTTAGGTCTGACCAGAGTATTCCTGAGGGAATCCCTGGAGAGGACTCTGGAGTACAATCGTGCTTTGATTCTGGAGAGAGCAGCCATAACGGTGCAGAGGTACCAGGAATTTGTATTTATGAATAAAAAAACGGCGCTTGATATATTTATTACAATTTTGAAAAATTTTTCTTCACTTTTTTGAAAAATTAGGTACACTCGTGGATTTTTGGCCAGAAGGCAATTCCTGAACGTCTCACGAAGTACCGTGCTACTTCAGGCAGTGTATCGAGGCTATCGCGAGAGACAAAAGTTCAGGGCCCTGAAACGGGGAGTGATAATGGCCCAGAAATTGTACAGGGGCAAAAGGGACCGTGAGAAGTTTGAAATACTCAAGGCAGAAATGGCAAAGAGGGCAGAGATCGAGAAAGCCAGTAGAGAAAGGGCGAAGGCCAAGCAACAGCGAGAGGAACAGGAAAGAGCATCGAGAGCTGTTGCTGGTGTCAACCATCTGGAAATACCAGCAGAGCTTGCTTTTATCTATTCCAAATTGGATGGTATGTTATCAATATCTTATAAAAAATTCCAGGCCATATCAGCAATACCAATATTCTACTTCCAGATTGGCAGCCAACCCACACTGAAAGAAATTTACTTAAAGTCGTTGGCTCAGTGGTACCACTGCCGCACAATTACACACTACCCTCTGACGTGGACCAGTATCAATTTTCAAAATTTACGAATATCTACTTCAAAAGTCATATTTTTGGGATGAAACGAGAACCAATCAAGACTCCATTCCTGGCGAAGGCACGTGATCAAGATTACACAGACTCCCTGATGATTTTCAAGATGATCTTGCGCTTCATGAACGAGAACAATCTCAGTGGCAAAAGGGAACAGGCGCTGGGAGATTACATAGTAAACAAGGGAATAGTCAATGAAAAGTTAAGAGATGAAATTATCTGTCAATTAGCTAATCAAACTTGGAAAAATGATAACGATGCTAATAAAGAACGTGGTTGGTTGTTGCTGGCGAATTGCTTGTCAGCTTTTCAACCCAGCAACACGCTCTTCAAGTATCTCTTGAAGTAAGTATCCAAAAATCTCTATGATTAAATGATTTTTAACATCTGTTACACTTTTTTTCTATTCAATTCTTTTAAACAGATATGTCTCTGATCATGCCTATGATGGGTACAAGGCTTACTGCCAGCGCAAATTACTTCAAGGCGAAAGAACAGTCCTCCGTGTGATGAACAACAATCAGCCAACGATTTATCAAGTCCCTAGGAATTATCCGCCTTGCGTGCTAGAATGGCGTGCAAACCGTAACCGTGTGAACATGGCTTTGTCTGTAGGATTTTACGATGGTAAATATTTACGGTCTTGATGGATTCTGTCGTGCTACCAGCTATAGACAAGCATATGAAAATTTATATGTGGTTGATACGTGATGAATTTTAATATCAGGTGAGACAATAACGTGCGCCGTTGATTCTTGGACTACGTGTGAAGAACTTGCTGATTTAGCTGTACAAAATCACGGCGTTGATAATTCCGGTTGGACGATTACATTGTGGAACCAGTTGGATGGTCCAGATGCAATTGTAACGGAGACTAATGGATTTGATTATATTTTGGATTTAATATCTGAGATGGAATTGGCACCAGCTTTTCCAGCTGCGAAGCACATGTTCCTGGAACAACGTAAAAACAGTTTTCCACCAATCAAAAAGCGGGAGGTATATGTTTTAATTTTTCCTTCCTTTATTCGTTACATGTCAATTTTAAGGGATATTAATTGTTTTCGTTAATTATAATTTTTTTAGCACGCACAAGTAATTCGCGAATTGGAACAAGAACTGGAACCACCTGTCTTGAAGACTTTCCAGCCCCTAGAAAGAAAATCTGTACCAAAAGTCGTGGAAAAGTCTGTGGAGATAGAAATACAGTCACCTAGACGTCCAGCTGTTCCACCGCCGCAACCACCAGTTGCCAAACCACCAGCTAGAAAACAGTCGCACGAGGCTGTTTTGGAACCAGCCGAAACTGGACTGTCAAGAAAATCAGCCCTCAATGATAGATACTTCGAAAAGGAAAAACAGCGCAGCAGAAGCCTGGACAATCTTCTTCAATCGGAAGTAGCCGCAGCACCCAGCAAGCTCACGAACCTAGGCTTGTCGTCGTCAAAATTAAACGAACGTTATCACAGTCTAGAACGAATAGGTGAGACCTCAGCTGTAAGCAACGCGGAGTACATGACAAGATCGGAAATGATCCAGGAACGAAAATACAGTCGAATAACGAGAACAACAGAACCGAATATCCTCGAGGAAGAAGACTTGACTATCGATTTTGAGTATCCTGATATCCAATCAGTCAGTCAAGCTGGAAGATCTGAAGATGACAAAAATAGCTACATAAGGTCACAGACCAGATTCATCAAGTCCCAGTATCCAGGTAAGTCATTGAATTATCAATACGTTATTTTATATGGGAAGTGACAATGATACAATTTCATTTTAAAGGTAAAAGAGCTTTACCAGGTAGCCAGTCGAGTCGAGCCTACATTGAAAAGAGTGAATATGGCGTAAAGTCATCAGCAATGTCAGATACGAGCGAAGCGCCATCTTTAGCTTCGCATGTGCGACGCGTCCGCGTCCCTAGTCAAGCATCGGACGTGGACCAATTTCTGGATGAACTGTTCATGCCGGTTCTGGATGGAAATCTGGATGAGCTTTCGGACGCAAGAAGTTTGGCAGCAAGTATAAAGGGCACTGGCGATGGAAAGAATTCAGCAACGAAGCAAAAGTCTGAAACATTTGGAGATTTCTTAAATTGCGTAACTAGAGATCAGTTGCTGGATACTCAGAAAGAGCTGACCCCAGATGAACTATCGGTACGAATAAAGGGCGGGGGTAATATGGATATTCCGAATCAAAATGCTGCGTTCAACTTCAACCCTCTGGCACCGGGTATGATGTCACCGCCGATGATGATGCCCATGTTCAGTCCAGCTCAGGCTGTGGCAACTCCGCAGAATCCAACTGGCGTAAACATGGGTCCAGGATTTATGCCAATTCCTATCTATAACATGCAAGGTCTCAGTTTACCCCAGTATCCAAACTCGCCACCGAATCAGAGCAACGACATGACGGCTTATCAGCAGAATTTACAAAGAGCATTTCTTCAGAGCGCGATGGCTCAAAACATCCAGATTCAGCAACAGTTGCTGGCCCAGAATCAGGCCCTGCAGCAGTTGCTGGTTCAAAGTCCACAAAATGCCGCCCAGCAACCGGTGAGTAAAGAAAATGCTACGGTTAAAAAGAAATCGCGTAACACCTTGTGGATAAATCAACTAAATTTGTACAGAGTGTAAAAGAAAGAAAATGTCTAACTTCTTTTTTTTTTTCTTAATTATTCTTCGTTCTATAACCCCTTTACTGGATCGGAGATGGTATTTTTTATGTTCAAGCACATGTAAAATATTGCATTGGCCTCTTTTTTTTTGGATGCACGACTCGAAGCACCTTGATAGAGAGGATGAAGATAAGGGACGAAGACGATAAGAAGATTTGAAACATACTGAAATGAAACAAACTCAAATCGATAATCGATAATCCCACAGCGTTACTGTCTTTCTTAACTCGACCATAACGAATACTAACTCGTCGATCACGCCGATAACTCAAATTACTAGCAACTCATTAGCGATAACTCTTTAATAAAGGCGTCAAAGGCTGCCACCTAATGGCGTCTCTATGGGTTTCTGAGCCGTGTTTTGCGGCATGGGTGTGTGTTTCCAGGGCATGGTGTACCCCGCGGGCCCCTCCAGCATGAATCTAGTCCCCCCAGCCCCAAAAAATGAGGCCCAAATGGGGCCCAATGATTCTATCGGACGCTACTCGAAGGTACCTATCGTTTTCATCTAGCTGTCTATGCACTAGCTTCCACATCCCTACGGCTTCCTCGAGCTCGAGGATAACCCAGATGACGTCTGATTCCCCTGCGCTGCTTGTTTTTTTTTTTATAATTTTTTTGCTACTGCGTGAGGTGACACGCAATAGGCAAAAGTCCAATGTATATTCTCACCCGTCAGTTGGTACCCTGTCGTAAAGCGTAACCCGTCCCTTTCTCAGGTGTCTTTTCGTGAACCGGAAGACGGTGAGCTCTGGTCCACGGAGAAGCGTGCAATGCCGTCGCAATCGACGCCGATCGGTCAGCGCCAAGAGACCGTTACCGTTAAGGCCCAGGTGCATCGCTCACAGAGTCCACAGTCTAGAAAGAATTCGGACATTGCGCGCAAGATCAGCAACGACTACGGGCCAAGGAAGATCAGTGGGGAAGGCCGTAAGACTTCGGCTACTTCTGAGAACAAACGAACTGGTGGGAACAAAGGAAACGTTCAGAGCAACTTTACGAATGTTCTCAGTGAATTGAAGAATCGTAAGAGTAGTGTCGAGAGCAATCTGTCAAGTTCCAGCAATGGTAAGGGTGTTCCACCACCGCCACCACCGATGCCACCACCATTGGAGTCTCATGATCCATCCGAGTCGAGACCATTTTTGGATCCTTATGGAAGAGCTAAGACTGTCAGGATTGGGAAATGGAGGTGAGTTATGGTTCTTAGTATGTGAAGCCAGCAATTGCTGATTTATTGATTCTTAAGAATTTTTGAAAATGTTTAATCCTTGTTTCAGGTGGCCGCCACCGAGCGACTCGAACGAGGCTCAGAGTCAAGATAGCTTTATTGAGTTCAAGATGAGGCAGCAACAGCAACAGAGAAAGATAACACCGCAATATCAGGAGTACCAGGTGGAGGCTGATCAATCGATGGAAGGTGGCGTCGAGTGGGAGGAATTTGAAATAGAAAATATTGTGGGTAATGAGGAGAGGACTGGGGCTTCGGGTGGGTCCAGACATGAAAACGGACACGGGAAAGAAGATGGTGACAAAAAGAAAAAGAAATCTAAGTAAGCTCTTTTCATTCATGGCCGTAAAATAGATTTGTACTATTATTCATTGATGAATCTTCAATGTTTTTTAGGTCAGGATTTGAAATTGGCGCGCAAAGACCATCGCCCGGAAGTATCGGCAAGCTTAAGCTTAGTTCTGAGATGCGTCAGAGATTGGAGAAGGTCACGGCCAATCACAGCGTTCGGTCTACCAAGACAACGGAAAAGCCAGCGCTGCCACGTGAGGACGGGAAAGTCAAGAGGCTCGAAGATAACCGGAAACTGTTGCTGGAGCAACAACTAGGTCAGAAAAAAATTCTTCATCCTTATGATTTATCATTAAGGACCAGTTCACAAAGAATATTTATTCAGGCGGAAGATGGGACGATTACGCTTCGACAGCTGATGATGCACAAAGCGTCACTTCGAAAGGTACAACCGACATGATGACTCAGGCTCAAGTAGTCAGAAGTCAAATTGAAAGAATGGAACGACCTGTACCACCGCCACCCCCAATAACACCACCCCAACCACCAAGTCCTAGAGGAGGCAGTATGTATAACCACAGGTAGGTGAATGAGTAATACATTTTTCAAAATCCAAAAACCCTAAACAAAATCAAAAAATCTCAATTTCGTCTTCAGCCAATCTGGAGTAGCACAGCCGCGCTCGCCTCCCGCGCCAGTAGAACCAAAAACCCGTGAAACATTCCGGACTTCCCCGGACTCCGACATGTTCGAGCACTTCCCCAAGAACCAGCGCGACATGTTCAGCCAGAGTCGAGATATATTTGCGTCCCAGCAGCATCTACGAGAGTCCCACGAGTTCAGGGCTGAGTATGAAAAATCGAGAAATCATCAGGAGAAGCTCAAGGACTTCTACGGGAAGGACAGTACAGACTTGGCGAGTTCGACCCGAGACAGAAGTTCAGACTTTGACTCCAGGAAGGATCTGAACTCTGACATCTTCGAGCCTAAATACTCCAGGGACGTCTTCGACAACGGTAACGTCAAGCGTGACGCCTTTGGTATGATGAGAGACGTCTCGCCAAAGTCAAGAGACAGCTTCGGGATGCCATCGTCCAGAGACTTCGGTGTGGTACCAAACACAAGAGAGTCGTTCGCAGTGACGCGCCAAACGTACAAGAAGATGGACCGTGACCTTGACCGAAGATCCAGCGTAGCCTCGACCCATCAGACAGACAAGATGGAGAGGATCGAGATCGAGGAATGGCCTGAATTTTTACGACCGGTACTTCCGCCGCAGGAGAAACCGGAAATCGAAAAGGTCCAGGAGATCGTTGACACTAAGTTATATCCTCAAACCTCGACAGCTCATTTCACCTACAATCGCGTGACCTGGACCTTGAGAGTCAAAAAGGAAGTCTTTGCGCCAAATGAAAATCTCACGAGTCCCCTAGCCCTGCACCTCGTGTTCTGTCAAGTGGCTTACGACGTCCTTGCGACATCCAGTATCAGGATCACCAAGGAGGACAGGCAGAACATGTTGAAGATGCTGGACAATTATGGTATCACATTGGAAAATCTTCAGAGTACCCAACACAAAATTACCATAAAGAAAAACGTCGTCGACATGGCAAAGCAATGGTCGCTTTACTTTGCCAGGATATTCCCAGTTTCCGTAAGTAACCGATCGTCCCTTCCTACAAATAATCACTAAAAAAATCAATAATTAAATTCAATAAAGTCATTTCCAATCGATCCTCTCAGATCGGCCCACAGCATCCGGAGGCTCAACACGTGGCAGTGTCTCATCATGGTCTCCGATTAATAAAACGCACCCCCAGTGGCGATCTGTCCATCCTGGAAACACTACCCCTGGAGGACATCGTCTCCGTGGGGTCGGTCAGGGCTGGTGTGTGTACCCTTCAAATATCTTCAGGAGTAAGACTGCCATTGCACACAAGCAGGGCGCCTCAACTAGCAGAGATGATCGACAAGTACATAAGAATGGTGAGTCATTATTTTCAGTTATTAATTAATTTATCAACTTTTCCAATCGAATACCATAAATGACTCTTTCTCATTTAAACAATGAGTCCCACGTGACAAACACCACCCCCCTTCATAGGACCCAAGAAAAATTCACAATCAAAAGCTTGTGTAATGATTTAACAATGCAAGCAAAATTGTGAATAGCAACGTGCATAATGCTCACACGTCTGATACGTCATATGTGAATCCATGTGTGAATTCTCATTGACCCGCAAAGGACTCCTCCATGAGAGTCCTTGGAAGGATCGCCATTGCCTTCATCAAAGAAAAAGAAAATGCGAAGTCAAAGGAGTGCCAGGGCCCCACAATGGACCCATTGCGTAAGGGCAGTAGGTATAGGATGCGAATAGTCAGCCTGAAGATACAAAAATACACGCAATGATGCATATATATATATATACACACACGTTGCGACGCCTGTCGTACCATCTCGTGAATCGTCATTGGTCGAAAGGTGCGGCCGGCCTTAAGGCGCATTTTTATACCAGCGAGAAAACGACATTCCAAGGAACGCTGGCTAAAACGCGTGGGTCGCATCGACAACAAACTTCGCATTTCCCTGGGAAGAGGACAATAGAATGAACATTCCATGCAATCGTTACATATGTCAAAAAATATAAAAAATTTTTTTAATTCTATTAACAATATCAAAATCAAAACTGCACTTTTGGCTGATCCAATGATTTCGTTTGATTCAGCGATAAATCAGGATATATTTAGTTTATTTTTAAAATGAAAAAAAATCCGAGTAACGGATTGCTGAAAAGTCATGTGAAACTGCCTGTAGCTGTAAGGAGGCATTGGCCAGCACATATGACTACTGACTGGAAAGCCAATTTACACCGCGAAGACCTTATTACGTTACACGTCACGGAATTATGAATCGGCGCTGCGCGGATCAACCACTAATTGCTGCTGGATAACAGGATCAATTTAATCAACGATTTAATCGGTCCGAAAAACCAGAGAAATCGCGAATTTGATTCGCAAGCGTACAAAACCGTTAGCGAATGTGGAATTTAATTATTATTTTTTTAATAGATCATCCAACCTCCCGCATGTGTGCCGGCATATATTTCAAGGCCAATCGTTAAGCCAGCAGCAATAATCTTTTTCTGGATTTATTTCTCTTGGATATCTGTCCCGAGACAACTAGAAATCCGATCTCTCTTCCAGTCAGGTATCTGTATATGCTTTAATGTATATATGTACAACTATGTACATAAGGATATACATGACATATTGGCCAAGTTTCACCTGGATTGTAAAAATTCCAGCAACATGCCATTGTGAAAATATATTTAATTGCTTGATTAGCGTTGCTGATGATTAAGGTCGACGCAGGTCACAGAACACGGTTCGTCGATGTTCGGTATGAATTATCAGGCGCGTCACGTCAGCAATTGGAATGTAGATAAGCAACAGCACCATTCAGCAACGTAGTGAACTTTACATTGCTCTATGGAGTTTCCAATGATTTCCGGTCTTGTAAAACAGTCTCCTTCATATACACACTTTGCATTTCCTTGCTTGTATCTTCGAGTTCAAGCAACTTGCTGTTCCCGCCACGTGAACCGGAAGTCGGTTTGAATTGCTAATTCCACGAGATAATTATCTTGCTGGGAGGCCGACAGCAGCTGGCCCAAATTTACTCCCGGTTCTCATCCCAGGAGAAGAGGCTCTTGCGGCAATATAAGCAATATTGCTGAACGGGTACCCATGGTACGAGTCAGAATTGCTGCTTTTCTTGAGACTATTATTATTGTGAATATAAAAAAGAAAATAAATCCATAAATAAGTATCAGCAATATTGCTGAATAATTATCAGCAATTTTTAATAACAGCAACGTACTTTCGTAGAATTCACAAGAAACTAATAGCGACGCGCAGAGAAACTAAATCGTGAAAAAAAAATCAGCAACGAAAATTCCTGACAAATGTCACGCGTCCGATTCGCTACCTGACTCAAGCAACAGTTTTCTATTTCGATTTGAGAATATTGACAGGTCAACCGGTATTACCGGTCGGTCATAGAAACCTCGAGAAACCTATTAAAGCAGTTGCTGAATTAACGCTCGATGGACTTCTGGTTAGATTCTTGTACATTTCTTTACGCTCCTTTTTTCCCCTTTTTTCACCTAAATTGCTTACGGGCATTCCAGACAACCCGATATAGAATTCTCTTGAAATTCCTGATACAACGCAGTACAGCAACAAGAACAATAAAAAATAGCACCTTTCCTTTTACCTCTATTACAAAAAATATACATATTTTAGGAGGACCAGAAAGAAATCCATTATTTAATCTATTTCTGTTAAGATAAGAAATAATAGATTTCTTTCCGGTCCCCCTAAAATAAATAAAAGAAAAACAAACTAATAAGCATTAACTTCAGCCAAGAAAGTCAAAAAGTAAAAAAATAAGTCTACTCAAAAAAATTTTATTTAAAACCATCCCACAAGAACCGACCGTTCAAACTGCATTGGGCTCCGTTCACACAGAAATTATACAGTGCACCTGCCCTTGAAGGAAATGGGCGATTAAACTGGGACTATACGTTGGAGGGTCTCCTTAAGGTTCTCCTATATATACATATATACGCATTGAAGAATCAACCCATATGTCTCCCTGCACACATATCAGTCCTTTTAACAAAGCCAAAACACGGTAACAGCAATGAATAGAATTTGCTATAGTAAAAGTATACCTATTCGTTGACAGCATATATAGTAATATAACGTACAGTCTAATTTCAACCTATTACGTATTCGCCTTGAGCGACAACTCGTATTTCGTCCTTCCCCGGTAACTAAATTATCATGCTCTTATGGCCCGCGGAATCGAAAGTCGCTAACGTTTAATTCAATCTCAGTAGCGTAATATATACATATATACAAACACATGGAAGTGTTCCAAGAATTTCTATCAGTTACGTTTCTTCAATATATCCAGACTCTATATCTGTATATACCGGTATATCTTAATATGGATGATTTACCATACAGATTAAAATCCAGGAAACAATCATGGCGTCCAAGTCGCATCTATGGATTGAAGTTTCTAGCAAAAATCATCGTGAGAGATTATCCGGAGCTATTGTAGTTTTCGTAATTTCCCATGATGCATCCGTCACGCGAATTCGAGCGATGAAATTCATCCAGTCTATTATTTACAGCTGGTACCAGCCGCCGCCATTTTGATGAATTCTTCAGTTATTATATACTCGTTACACGGTATATATTTTTTATGGATTATTTAACTGACTATATTTCCTCTTTAAAGATGAACTTTGTAACTATCAAGAGAAAGGATGGATTCATTCCAGATTTAAACCAAGAAATATTTGGTGGCCAGTCGTACGTATTGGTTCTAGAATCTTCTGGGGTATATTCAGTCTAGCATCACTTCCGGGCACAACGTATTCTCAGACCCTCCCTCATCCGGTTCCGATTTCTAGTTCTCTGTCGCACTTTTGTCTTATATATATACAACATAATGAATGTTATATATTTAGTTGTTGGATAAAATAACAAAGGACGTATTACACTAATATAATATTTTTCATTTGCTTCTCTTGATTAAAGAGAGAAAAATTTACGGTATATATATTTTTGGTGGGCAATTTCTCTTGAATTCGTTGTTAAAATTGATGTGCTAATTCACTTGGATATCGACTTTGATCTCTTATCAGTCATTCCTTGTTTTATTTATTTTTGGAAGAAATTGATTGCCGCTTTATTTTCTAAATATAAACACGTCCTCAGGTATGATAAACTCGTAACGGAACTGCGCACGCTGTTCCAGTAGCTTCTTTTTTGGATGATGGGAATAAAAAAAATAAAAATAAATGATTCAGCAATAACAGCAACCGACAACCAGCAATATATTCCTCTTCCCTACCATCAGCAACGGTCGCGTCCCAATGGTTTTAGCTGCATATGGCTCAGATGGTCCGATGGTGGGGATCGACCCAGATATCAGTCTTTCGAAGGCCCTACTACCCAACGGCACAACTTACCTGCCGAGCAGTTGCGGCGTCGAGTTAATCGACGCTCGAGTACAGAGCGTCGCGACGCGTGGTATCGATGGAAACGTTAAAAAAAATAAAATACATCGTGAACAATCTTAATTAATAAGAATTGCTAACTAACAATTGCGTGAATAAAAAATAAATTTTTTTGATTTTTGAAAAATCGAGTGCAGCCTGATTACGTTTGTGCACAGTGCATCCAATTGGATGACAATTAATTTGCGATACGGTAGCTCAGTGATAACAAAATTTCGTAGAATCGGGTACGCCTTGACGGTTAAGGAATTTCATACTTGTTACGCAAAAGGAATTGCGTACTTTGGTGTGTACGTAGCCTAAGGCTTTGATTCTTGTTTCACGCGTTACTCGAGCCTGCCTCTATGACGTAACGGACTGATGATTTTTTTGCATAAATCTTATGAGATTTTTTTTCAATTAAGTCTCATACTGCCTTTCATTAATAATTTAATCGCTTTTTTATTCACTATGACGTACCAGCAATTGCTGGTTATTTTTAATTACGCCCAATGGAACGCAATAGGTTGATTCCGGTTGCGGTATTTACTCGCAATAAAAATGTCACAACACTTTCGATTCCCGATTACACCGTGTCTGCAGCTGATACCGATCTCAGATGGGAATCGCGATTCGAATTACGTAGGAGGCGTTCGGTTTCTCTGGAGAGTTCGCGGCAGTGTCAATGGCGAAATCCTATAGATCATTCAAAATTTCACAGCATCCGAAAGGTCCATTCTCATTGTACCAATGAGTCATGATCTTCGAGGGACATACATGTACCTCGGTACAATTTAATTTGATCCGGTCCATAGAGCCGTTCCTCGATTTTTAATAGGGTCACATATATATATGCTTATCATAAAATTCATTTTTGTCTTTCAAAAAAAAAACCGATCACTAGTAATTTTTAAAAGTGTCAATATGGATCCGTGACGTTGTTCCTCTTCGTAGATTAAAACTACATCAGCAGGCTAACCTAGCCAACTGTGAATTCTATCGCAAGTAGCGGAATGGCCACCCGATAAAACACTTTGGAACGAATTTCTCATTCTCAAAGAGAGAGCCCACTATTTCGATTTTCTCGACCTTGCCAGAATGGACAGTTAGCTCGTACCTAGTTCCTTGTACGTTTCCATTCTTCAATTATTTTTATTTTATTTTTTGGATCACTCGTCAGAGTCCTTTTATACCGTACATAAGTGATATGGGATCCAGATGAAAATGAACCGGAGAAAAGTGAAGGCAGGTTCACATGGCTGCGAGAATATTTTCTTAGGAAAGTTTTTTAGGCCTCTACCATTCGTCGGATGAGAATTTAGTCGACGCGATAATTATAATTAAACATGCATATTGTTCTTCCGCTTTTGATCCCACGAGAGTCCTTCGCTTCGTTTCTTTCTCACGGCTCCTGCAGAGGAGAGTCGTGTGCCTGAGGTCTTGATGACGATGACGATCATCACAATGATTATGATGATTGTGGTCGTGCCGGCGATTATGGTAAAAACGAAAATGAACTATAGCGAAAATGAGCTACTTCTATCTCCGTGCAGGATTAATGCATGGGTACTTTGTTGAGCTTGTGTGAAATTGTCACGCAGCTTCCCACAATCAGCTGCATCTTCTCCGAGATCATTATCAATTTTTATATGGACAGATCTTCCCTGGATTTCTCCTGAAACAATTTTTTTTTATTGTATGAGATACAGCCTTGTCCTCGACCTTACCTCGTTTTAATCTTGGGTCGCCAGGGGGATTTCCGGTTTTGAAGTTATCACTCGAGAGAATCCGGTTTTTGAGATTTAATTTTTTTTTTATCAGCGATTCGAGATGCTCACTCGTGCACGTGCCGATGCGAAGTGGAGGATGTGTTTTTGCGTGGAACTTCAGTGAAGTGGCTGTTTTTTGGATGGTTGTCCAAGAACTGGAAATTTGAAAATGGAACGTGAAGTTTCGGACACCGAGGGTGTCTTTTCGAGGAGACTGTCTAGTAATTGGGCTGAACTTCCCAGGACACTCAGGAGACGTCAGAAGCATAGGCCTGAAATTTTAAGTCAGTTTACCGATTTTTCGGAATCTTCGGAGAGCGAACTTCGCAGGAACGACAACGACAAGGCTGTGTCGCATGGTCAGCGATTGCTGAAGAGATCCGAATTTTTGAGGAGATTCGAAAACAAGGAGAGGAACGAGATTTTGGGTGATAAAAAATTTGGGAATGATAACAAGAGACAGGTGGGGGATGTTATCGGTATGGATGAAGATTATAGAAAGCATTATGAAAATTATGATTCGAAAATGGCGCGTCAGAGAAAAAGTTTCGCCAACTTTGGTATGAAGTTTGAACGAGACTTTAAGAGTGTTTCGGACGAAGACAGAAAGACTAATTCGCCTGATAGTCTTCTGGTCAAATCGTCAGAGTCCGATTCGAGTAGCGATGAATATGGGCATACCGATGACTCTGGTGCATTTTTGGAAAAAGCAACGAATTTTGAAAAAGTGCCCAGACCCAAGTACGAGAGCACGATAACGTCGGGTGAGAATAATTCGCAAGGTAGATTTGGAAAATTTTTTTCTACTAAAGAGAGTAAAAATAAAAAATCGACCGAAGGTCCTTTGAGGGATAAAAAGGATTTTGAAAAAATGCCTAAAATTGTTAACCTTCCAAAGATCAAGGAATCTACGCAACAGAGGGATTCATTGCAGCAGCGTTACGACTATGAAAATATACCTAGGATCGACGTCTCGAAATTGGATCAAAAAACATTTTTGAATCCGATGTCTCAAGGGTCTCAAGGTCAATTACAAAAATCTTCGATCGAACGAAATTCCAAGCAGCCCACGATCGACCAGCTACGTAAGGAAGAAAATTGTTATCTTGAAAATTCGAAAAATTTGCCAAATTCAAAAAAGGAGTCAAATTTGGAATCCAAAAAATTTCAATTACCCTACTGCCAGCGACAACCAACGATCGAAGAATTGAGACTCGAAGGACTCATTCAGGATTTCTACAACAGCGACCAGCTGTCATCGCGAGGCAACGGCGACAGAAAACATTCAAAAATGGAAACGATAACTGAGGAAAATCCAGACGGCAGTAAATTGAGTGTGCGAGAGATTTTGAAGAGATTCGAGGAGCTCAGAACTCAAAATCAGATGCAGATGGAAGATAAGAGCAGCGATAAGACACTAACGACGATCCAAGAAACCCTGAAGAAGCTGGACGAGAAAGTCAAAGGCTACCAGATCGATACAAAAAAAGTAAATTCCAGCATATAAAATTAAAAAAAATAGCACCCATAAACCACAAACCAAAAACGACATATCCAAGAAGATTAGAAATCTCATAAATTAAATCATTATCTATAAGCCAACTCTGAGCATCCAAACATACATAAGAAATCCCGAGTTCTCCTTTCACGTCCTACTCTCTAGAAAATTACTGTCAAGCACCAAAAAAAATTTTATCTTTCAAAAAAAAATATCAATTCCAAAACAAGTCATCCAAATATCCAATCGTTAATATCCAGCATCCTAAGAATAAAATTCCAAGACGTCCTCTCGCTACTAACTGCACCAGCATCCCAAGATGCATCTCGGTGCATTTAATTATCTAGGTCAGGGTCGTCATCTCCATATTCCTTTTTCACTCACTCACATTCACCCGCCTTCCTTCCCATATTCCAACGCTCCCTCGTAAAAAAAATTCACTAAGAATATTTCATTAGAAATTCTCTTCCTGCATTTTTATCAAATTCCCATAATGCATTACCTACGTATATATCCACTGGTCATTTCTGGTTGCATTTTTTTAACGATTGCATGCTAGATGCATTCCACGTAAACATGCAGTTTACGTATGGACTCGCACAGCACAACGTAGTAGCCAGCGTGGAGAACGGAACAGGTATTCGAGTGCACGGAAGAACTTGTTTTCTTGCATGACAGAGTGTTATATATCTATATACACCATATTCACACATACTCATACACTATACACTAGGTAGTAGAACACGTGATACAGGTAGTTTCATTAAATTGTATAATACACCCAGAACGAAAGTCATATATACATGTATAGCCTATAAAAATAGTGCATATTGTTTTCTAGTAAAATTGAACAATGACTTTCTTGTTTCATTACATAAATTGTTAGTTAAGACAGCCGTAGCGAAAATATGTATAATTAAAGAAAAAAAAAGACGCTCCTAATTAAATTGTTTTTCATTTTTACTTTCAGACCGAGCAAAAGCCACCGCACAAGTCGATCCACCATGACAGCCATATTTCCCAGATCACAAAATCGATCCAATCGCAAGCCAGTCACAATACGTCATCGCACTCGCCGTCGCACAATCACTCGAATCACGTTGCTACAAGCAATCATGATAATCATTCGGCAGCCATCCGCATTCCCAATCACATAACAGCTACCAATCACATGAATAACCTGAACCATCAGAAAAGTCATCAGAATCAGCACTCTAACCATAATCAGAGCCAGAGCCCAAACCAAGAATGGAGGCAGCAAGAAGATACGGCTAGGATACAGGAAGAGAGCATTTATGAGAGTGGTCCAGTTGTTAATGACGGGAAACATTCTCTTTTACAATACGCCATGCTCAACTTCCGGCAAAGTACCGAAAAGTATGTATACTCTGTGCTAAACATGTATGTATAATGTATGTGGACTATGGTGCGCAAGAGTATAGGTAGAGATATTTGGATCGATGGTTAAAATTATATTAGAAATCTAATTGATATACGAACTACGTACGGATACAAATATGTATAATTTATTGGGGACAAATTTCAATTTCGACTTTCACGACAAAAATGCGCGTTGGAACTTTGAACGTGCTCTTCTTTTTACAAAACGATATCTACCAATGGAATTTCGAGATTTGATCTCTCTTTCTGGTTATATCGGTGTATTCCAATTAAAATGAAATTAACGTGGAATATCGTAATTAGCACCTTGCGCAAGAGGCTGCAGCACACAAGTCGTGTTGAGAAAGCATAACACACGGCAGCAAAAGAAGATTCCCAGATAGAGTATAGCACCGAACAAGAAGCTTTCGTTGTTCTTGTCTTCTTTATTTCTCTGAGTGAAGTCTGACACGTTGAACGTTTTGTTCGAGCGAAGTTAGTAGACACTGGGTTTACCTAAAAGTAAAAAAAATGTTCTGAGTAACCGCCAGAGCCAAGTCTCGTAGTGAATTTTGAATTGAAAACTAAATTTTACAGATTCGAGATGCTGAAGACGGCAGACGGTTCTATAAGTGGTTCCTTGAAAGTGATAGAGTCCTTGAAGAGCAAGAAGAAGAACAAAAAGGGCAAAGGTCAGCAGGATGGAGCCGAGTGGACTTGGAAGGAACAAGTTGATCTTGTCAAGTACTCAGCTGTTCCCATCGAGCAGAGTTTGCTGAGACTTGAGAATGACTTGAGCTCCTTGGCTGTAGAGTGTTTCCTCTGTCTGATGAGGTACATGGGAGATCAGGCACTGCCACCGGATATGAGCGAGGTCAAGTGTGTCTATACTATATTGATGGTAATTATAATTAAAGACCTTAATTGCAAGCGTTGGAGTACTTATGAATTATATTTTTAATTACCATTTTCATTCGCTTTCATCCAATCAGCACTGTCACAAATACGAACCACTGCGGGACGAGGTCTACTGTCAGCTGATGAAGCAAACGACGAACAACAAGAGTCCAAATCCTGACAGCTGTCAAAGAGGCTGGCGACTCTTCAGCATCGTCGCTGCCTATTTCACCTGCAGCGAAGGACTCAGGCCTTACTTGACAAAGTATCTGGAAACAGCAGCGTACGATAAGAGACGTGCTTATCACGGCACGGCTACGGTCTGCTTGCAAAATTTACGTAAAACCGTGAAATACGGTGGCAGGAAGAATGTACCCAGTGTCGAGGAAATCATGGCGATTAGCGCTGGTAGAAATGCCAAGAGACAAATTTACAGATTGCCTGGCGGTACGGAACGTGTTATCAATACCAAATGCACGACCGTTGTTCAGGTAGCAAACAATCTTATTGGTACTTGTCGATTATCTTTGTTCATTATTTTTACTTCATACCTTTTCGTTCGGCAGGACGTTATCGAGGAAATGTGCAGTATCATATCAGTAAGGAATCCACACGAGATGGATGAATTTTCATTGTACTGCATTGTCGATGGCGATGCATTCACTATGCCTCTTGCTAGGGACGAATATGTCCTGGATGTGACGACGGAGCTGCATAAGAATCATCAGGTGTTTTACCTGATCTTCTGCAGGTGCGTGTTGGCGCTGCTTTCACCGGTGGAAAGTTCCGAGAGGGAAAGATTCGTCTGGCGATAGAGAAATCTCACTTGTGTTTTTCTTCTTGCATTCCTTTTCAGATCCGTTTGGTATTATCCCCTTCGATTGGATGCGGCCTTGTACATTGAGGTCGTCTTCAATCAAATAGCTCCGGATTATCTTGAAGGTCTCCTATTGGTGCTACCTGGTGAACATTTGCCAGAGGAAATTATCGTAAGTGCATTTACTGTATATGCATCAGGAGGAACAAATTTACCGGATTCAATCACGTTGATAATAAATTTTACTCTTCTTATTTTTCAGTACGACATGGCTCAGATCGCTGCGCTTCTGCACAGAGCAGCGGATATGACGCATGAGCCGTCGACCAAGGAGATTAAGTATCTGCTTCCGAAACCTGCACTGAGTCTACGTGACCCTCGACCTCAGCAATGGGCCAACATGGTACAGCAAGCCTGGAACAATGTGCAGCACACTGCACCTGCAAGTTGTAAGGCACAAGTGCTGGGTAAGTCAGAATAAAATAGAATTGAACGAGGGGATACGAATTTACCTGAATATCATTTTTAGAAATCTTGTCAAAATGGCCGTTATTCGGGTCGAGTTTCTTTGCCGTGAAGAGAGTGCCCGAAGGAAAGGAAAAAGGTGGTGATCATATTTTAGCACTGAACAGACATGGCGTCCATTTCATTGATCTTGTCACTCACGTGAGTACCGTTAAATATTTTTTATTCTTTAAATCATTATATTTGTCTTATCTAACGACTCAATGACTTCTTCAGGAAACGCTTTACCATTATCCGTATTCTGAGGTAATATCGACCCGTAAGGTCAAATCGGAAGAAGGAAATTTGTACTTGGACATGAAATGTGGCAATTTGATGCAACAACGAATCACGAGGCTGCAAACGGAACAGGCCCACGAGATTTCACGACTGATAAGACAATACATTACGATGGAGCAAAGAGCAACGAACGGTCAAGGCGCCGGTATTGGTTTTGGTCCAAGATAAAAGCGTGTGAAAAAAAATATATAAAGAAAAGACAAATTAATCTGACAAGAAAAATCGAGGGCCAGTTAATCAAGAATCGCCCATCGTATTTGTTTTGTATTATTTATTGTGAAGATTGTTTAAATGGCACGGAGAATGGTTGCGAGAAAAAAGTATAGATATGTCCTAGATAATAATAATAATAATGCTCAAGTTGTTAGCGAGATAAATTTTTTTTTTTCGGTCTCTGTAAATACGTCTAGGAACGGATAGTTATTTACGTCTAGAAGACACGTATTACGCTTTGACTTAAAGGAAAGAAAGAAAAAACCTGAATTCCTCGGCATTCGATATTCAGGATAAATTAGCTTCATATAGAATTTTAGAATTAAGGCGCGTCTCTATTCGCATTCTGCGCAATGCTGACCAGTCCCTTGTCTTCCTTGTTATCCTTGCGTCTTCCATTTTACGTCGCACAACGAATATATTTTTGAAAAATCGAGAATGTACGTAGATACGCGAGGAGTCATCGGAATCGAGTTTATAAGATAAATGAAAAAGAGAAATAAAGAAAAGATGGCCAACGTGTATCCAGTATAATTAGTGTTGGCCTAAAGTCGAACTAACTGTATTCAATAGAACAGTCGCAGCCAGTAAGCGTTCAGTTATGAATATTTGACAATTGTTTTATTTATAAATTGTAAGAAAGATTTACAGATTGGAATTCTTATTCCACGAGACAAATATAACTATACTGTTATAAAGATATACAAAACTAACACGATTAATTATCATGACGATACTTTATACGAGAGTGCATGACGTACACGTATGTACGTCACGTGAATAACGTCACGTTAACATTAAATCATTACATACCAAAACAGAGAATCGCGAATTTTCTCACCGTAACGGTTAAATAGTTTACTCGAAATTTTGGAAAGTTCACCCAAATTCCCATTTACAGATAAGTCTACTAATTTCTACCTGTAAACAAAGATAAAGTCCGTCATGCCGGTCTGCTGTAATACATATGAAATAAAAAAAATTTCAAACGAAGGTTCACAATTTTGTTTCACTCCCGATTGACACTTTCATTGTGTCAAAAATTGGCTTTCCTTTTTCTTATTTATTTTCGTGAGGCCAGTTGCTTGCTGTATGACGAACATATCCAGGATCCGTAGGGGATGACGGAACTGTCTGTGTTCCTGTAGATGTCTGCAGAGCACCAAAAGCATCCTCGAGCATTTCCAATTCGTCCGGTAATTTCTTTTGAATTCGGTTCAAGTTTCCTGCTGCTGTTCCAAAATTGACGTCACGATCCTTTTTCAAAATTCCTGGAGACTCACGACGTATTCGGGTCGGCACGTTGTCGTACTGACTGGAATCTGAATACCTGCGATTATAGGAGGATGTGTGAGCAGTACTTTACATCCTGTTTTTATAATACAGGATACGGAAATCCTTTACCTGTAATCCTCGAAACGATCATCGGTATAGTCACGATCGACCTTCATGATTTTCACACCGGGATTAATGATCTTTGCAAAGATCGGTTCACCGCGTTTATCCAAGGTCGTTGGGAACCGTGGAGTATCTACCTCGTCTTCGGGTCGTTGATACACATCCTGAACTTTGTAATATCCTGGAGGACCATCTGCTGGACGATACCTGTCATTCTCACGATAATCATTCCTGCCTATTATAGATCTAGATGATTTATCGTGATCACGATATCTCTGAGAGTCACGGAACGGTCTTGAATTCTCAAAATTTTGCGAATATTCACGCAGCTGTCGCTCCACGTTTTCAAATTTTCGATTTCTCTCTTCCTCAAATATATCAGCCGTTCCTGTCTGATAATTTCCACCAGCAGAAATCGCGACTTCTCTTTCCGGTTCACGTTCAGTATTTTTACTCTGATTTTCAGGAAGATCTATAGATCTGTCAAAGGCCCCATTGACAGTCCCATTAATCAGCTTGGTCCCACTTTCCAAATCCCTACCAGTCTTCCCACTCTTGACCTGAGTCCCAGCATCCTTCTCCATCATCATCAGAGAAGTCGTGCCCGACTTGGCTGTAAATAAAATTTCCCAAAATATCATGAGAACCCAAAACGACCCTAAACTACCAAATCTCCCTTATCACAATCTGACACACATATCAAATACCTAAATCCTTATCAGTAAGTGTCTGAGTAGCGTCGTGCTTCTTCTTGCCACCAATTGGTTTTATCAGCAAATCAACGATGAAGACAAGAGCCGTCAGAAGGCAAAGTGCTCCAAGTACAGCAGCATTGTCAACCAAATCCTCAGGGACGCTGTCAATCGACGCCAATGACAGGGAACCAACGATGCCAAACAAGACAACGCCCAGTCCGAGAAGTAAGAATTCCTTAAGAAAAATAATCACCATGTATAAGTCGATGAAGGTCAGCAGAAGAAATCTGAAGGATGCAGATACACGATCATCCAAGATAATCGAGTCACCCTGATGACTCAATTATTGTTATACTTGCATATGGATTACGTGGCTAATTGACATGTTACGTGTTTACTTATTGCGTACTAAGGTGCGTATATGCATATTATATATATAAATTAGATGTATATACATATACTATATGGACACCATTAACCTTGCCGGTCAATGCCGATTTCTCGGACAACTTGTTGTCTCCCTGAGTTTCCCACGTTCTGCAGCTAACTTATTTCTCAAAGCATGATCATTATTGTTACAAGCATGAGACTTGCTCCGAATTACTTTTATACAATTATACAACAAATCCAACGCTCACCGTTTTCCTACCACGCAACTCATCGCTTGCCGCGCCTACAAGCAGACCTGCGCTGACTATCACGTATCCTCCGCAGGTTGCGGTCGCAAGTGCAGCACCTGATGAACAATAGTTGCAACAAGAGACAGAGATTTAATACGGCATTGTCTCAGGCTATGAAATAATACGCAAGTAAATAAGAGAGTATGATATTACCTATGGTTCCCCACGTTACGTTGTTAAGCAACGACCATTCGCGGCTCCGATTCCTTAGATAATGAAAGACTCGTCTGCTCTCATCATCCGTAACACGAAGAGCGACGACGCAGGCGATGCAGAGAAGCTGAAAAAATTATTTTTTCTTTAATTAACCCAATTAAAATTATCTGATTCGTGCTGATACGCAAGGATGATACACTTAGAAATTTTTTAAGGAACGCTATGCTCAAATTTGGATACATGAAAATGTTTTTGGAAAAGAACTGATTAACGGTACTAACAAAAATTCGACGACGCAACATTGTTTTGAAGTGAGAACATTTTTGAAATTCAAAAACTCGGTGACTATATTTTTTTTTAATACGTATACATACCACCTCGATAATTCTCACGTAAACTTTGCGATTCCACATTTTTGATTAGTCGAGAATTATTTTTAATCGATCGTCGCAGTGATTGTATTACTTGGAGTGATTATTATTTGTCATTGTTTTATTTATTTCCCTTTTTTTAATGAAAATTCCTCATTCTCACTTGAATCAGCTCTTTTGGTACGAAAAGCAGTTTTTCTTTTCTTTCGATGTATATTTATCACTAATGGCAATGTCTCACTATCGCAGGAAGTTAAAGACACCAAATGAATTCTACTATGGCGGAGAGTCAAACGACTGGACATTCGAATTGCATTGCTGAACGGCAACTGAAGAGATACGCAAGGTGAGTTTAGGTTGCAGGCTATGTCGCGGTAACAAGGCGTGTGTACGCCTGCGAACAATACTATTATCACACGAAGCAATGGCGTAGGTCGTAACAATAATATGCACGTATTTAAATTTTCCTAGAAACCCATAGATAAGACTAAGGTATATGGAGTATACATAAAATTATTTATCGGATAAACAAGCTCACAGTTTCCACCGCAGGCAATAGCTTGAAAATTATAACAGATTAAATTGAATGATAAAAAAAATTCATTATAAATCTTCAACTGGTATCTTTGAAATTTTTATATTACCTTCTAGAAACTTCTTATAATAACAATGATGATTTGGTCTGGACTCGTGTACCGTAGACGTGATTCTTCGTTTCTTGCAACAATGTATTTAGCCGTTACGCATAGTCGAGGCTATTCCGTGACGTCGTCTGCATTCCTGCTTCGAAGTCTTCTGCGAGTAGCGAAGATTCTCCTGTTCTCTCGAATTTTCCATAGACTCTCTGATAGGGTTAGCCAATAGAATTTTGATATTTATCCCACAGTACGAAATCCCGTCGGGAGCGAGAAGAGTCGAAAGTTCTTATTGGAGTGTTTGATCGCAAGGGATGAGACCACAGGCCAATCATTGAGCAGAGGTCTATTATTTGGACTGAAACTTGACATCTGGCAATCTGACCAGGTCGTGTCGAAGAGTGCATCAGTCGCTTGTGAGCTCTAATATGGTTTAGAGCAGGAACGAAAGATATATTTTGATCGACATCGTGATCGAAGCTTTTGGATGATTTATCATTTTTTTAAATCATTTTCTACACCGGCGATTTAACGCGTTTAAGTATCATTGAGGATCTTGGTGAAAGTGAAAGTTGAGTGTATATCTAAAATATTGAAGAGAAAAATGAAGAAAGATATCAAGGAGATTCGCGATACAGGAACAGTGATCGATCAGGATTCTGATCCAGGTACGAGAGACGAACTGAAAGAGTCATTAGAGAACGAAGATCAAATTCGTGAGAATGTAAAATCTCGTGGATCGAATAAAAGGCAGTCAGGTATGCTATTGATTGACATAAAATAGAAATAATAAATACATATGTACGTAGGTGTGACAAAAAATTCTTGTCGATATAGATAAAAAAAATAATCGAAAAAACCGATCAGTCAATCGATCTACCAATGATCGTTCCATGAATCTGGCTGCTCAAATAGAAACCAGCAGGCAGGTACTTCAGTTGATGACTGATTCGAATTTTACAATAACGCAAATAAACGGTCAAAGAAAACTGGGTGGTCCACCTCCTGGATGGGCAGGGGACGCACCTGGTGCTGGATGCGAAGTTTTTGTTGGGAAAATACCGAGAACTATATACGAGCATGAAATTTATCCAGTGTTCCGTGCAATGGGTGAGGTCTATGAAATTCGTCTGATGATGGATTTCTCAGGTACAAATAGAGGCTACTGCTTCGTCATGTTTGCAAAGCCAGAATATGCACGTCGGGCGATTCGAGAGCTTGACAATTTTGAGATACTTCCTGGACGTCGAATCGGCGTGGTCGCCAGTATTAATAATTGTAGGTTGACAATAGGTTATCTGCCACCTAACGTGGACAGCAAAGCCGTTATCAAGGTACATAGCCGATTTTAGTAATCAATGGTATAGCTTTGTACTGGCAGTCAAAAATATATTACTTTACCTGTAGAAGCTCTACACTATCACCGACGACGTCGAGAAGGTAGCTGTCTACAGGAATTCCAACGGACAAGCAAAATTTGCTTTGGCTTCTTACAAAACGCACAGAGGAGCTGCCATGGCTAGAAGAAGATTGGTGCCAGAACGTAGTACCTTATTTGAAGGTTCGGAGGTCAGCGTGGATTGGGCTCATCCTGCTGTTTTCCCTTCGAATGTGGTAAGATTATATTTTACCATATTATCCGCAAGAATTTGTGCCTTTGCTACGAGCGAGGTGGGACTTTATAATGGCAAACGTTGACGGCCATGAAACCGTTTGACAATAATGGAAAACAATGATTGTGACCATTCATTGTCTCACGTAAAATTGGGACGTGGGTAGAAGCGGCTATCTTACCTATATATATCTTATACTTAAACCTTTCTCGAATTCTCATGGCTTAGAAACTTCTGTTTTTCTTCGTCGAGTAACCTTTGTCAATTCTATACGATTGGTCGCCATTAAATCGCGATCAATGTTCTCAAGGGAACAGTTATCAATTATTCTCGTTTTGTTCGTTTTCTTTTGTTTTTTTTTTACTATTTATCTCAACTTAAGTTTCGCAAGCATCCTTCTCGGCGCAGTTATCTTTTTCACATGATTATTTCACAATTTCACGAACGATAATATGTAACGACCGATGTTATGCTCTTCGAAATTTTGAAACTGTTTTCGCGTAACTAGTACAACGTCACGGCGCGAGAGGGACGCAGCGTTTGAATTTCAGTCGGTTGGTAAGCGTCGTTCGGACAGTGTCGATCAGCTGATTGCCGGGAACAGTTGTTAATTCAGTAGCATTCGGTTTTTTTTTCGTCAATTTTAAATATAAAAAGTAGAAATGGGTGACTCTGTGAATTACAATAGCGAGTATTGCAATTATCGAAGTCCATTGTCAACTCGCTATCCATCCAAGGAAATGAAATTCAACTTCAGCGAACAACACAAGTTCAGCACGTGGCGTCGGCTGTGGATTTATCTTGCAAAAGCAGAAATGGTTCGTAAAAGGTTTATTGGTTTATTTTAATTATGAAAGTAACAAAGCAATTGGTTTCAAGCATTTTTATGCTTTCAATTTGTAACATTATTTTTCGATGGTTCTCTAGAGTTCTGACCAATTTTTCTGTCCATTGCAATTTTATTACGAAAGAGTGTTAAGTATCTGCAGATGTTGCGAAAATATCTTGTTGGGATTTACGATAAGAGACCCCCTGGGGAAAGTTCGACAAGAGTTCAAGATTCTCTTACGTACGATGATAAGAGATTGCAAAATTATATATCAAGTTGTTTTTCCTTCGCTCGTAGCATTCGGACGCTTTTTTTTGCTATTTTGTTCTAATCTTGTAAGATTATTCGGAAAAGATTGAAGAGAGCGGAATTTGCGACGAGCGGGGAAATGTTCTTGTCACCACCACTGTCGTCGGTACTGAAGCTAAACGATGTGAGAATCGACGACGACCTCGTGATGAATATTTGGAACAGAAAATAAGAAGATATATTAAGGATGGACGGTCACCGGTTCTCTTTAACAAGCAGAACAGAGCACAAGATACTTCGTCGAAGAGTCAAGAGGAAGAAATCAATGATGAATTGAACATCGATTGTTCACTGGATTGTTTGGATAATTTTCAGATTAGCGAAGCCGAGTGGGTTCAGATTCAAGAGAAGAATTCAGAACATGCGGATGTTGAGAATCATTGTCAAGTAGAGAATAATGATTCGTTAAATCTTTTTGATAAATACACTTTCATGGAAATGCCAGCATCGGGAAATGCATCTAATCAAATTGAGAATTTGTCTAATTATAAGAGTCTGGAGAGTAAGTCTGATGGAGATATCATAAAACATCAAAATATGGAAAATCAAGAAAAGTGTAATGGCTTTGACGAAGGTGGAAAATGGAATTCTACAGATACCTTTATACCACAATTTCCATCACAGTCCTATATAAAATCAGGCACGAATAATCCTGACATACAATCGCATGTAAATAACTTGGCCGGAAATATTAAGAATGGTTTGAAGAATAAAAATTATAGACAGGCTTTTCTTGAGTTTCTATTGAACGATGCTAAAGATGATAGACATACTCATCAGCAATATCCAGTAACGGTTTTAACGAACAATGGAAAGAACGATATTCCGTTGATTCCCAGCAATTCGATGTACAATCCAAATATGATTCAGAATCTTCATATTCAAGATCAAACACCACATGTCTTATCAAATATTAATACCAATTTCATTGCCTGGAATCAAAATAAGCACCAAGCCGGTAACGTTGCATTCACAAGTGTCTTATGTGGTTGTCAGAATTACGCTAAACCATTTGCTGGTTTAACCTTAAATTATTCTAATCAAACTAACAATTTATTACCAGCACTGGATATTGGTTACATTTCAAGAAATCGTTCTCTTATAAATGCTCCTATTCCAATTATCCCATTGAAATACGAGTCCCCAGTGCTTACTTGCAGCGACACAAGTCAGTTCCTTAACAATTCACAGTCAGCACTTTTTGCTGATAACGCAGTTCCAAAAGGTGCCAGGCCTATTCTTAATAGAACATATGTCTAACTAAAAACCAAAAATCATTAAACTCTAGCTCCTTAGGCCGGAGGCATATCTATTTTTTTATTGTATATCGCACATACGTATATTGTCATTATTCAACAAGTAGGTAACAATGTTTGTTCTTACTATTATCAGAATATTATTGCCCTCACTATATCGTAATCTTTTAAATAAGAAAGATACAAAAACTGTACCATAAACTTATTTGTACTTTTATATAATCTATATGTCCGACTAATTTTCTATCTACTTGATAACCATTGAATCTTATTACCTCTCTTGTACTCTAATGACGTCCTAATAATGAAATGACATACGTAATAAAGAATGAAATAATTTTTTTCTATGCCAACTAATTGCTATCATTAAAGAGTTCCAATATATTATATACACAGTCGAATTCCAGCAATATTGCTATTAAAATTGTCTCAGTCACCAGCGGGCTTTGATCGCAATCGACTTGGAGACTGAAAATTGTAAAATTTATTAGTTTATTTAAGATATTTTCTTTTTACTTGACTCACAGAGATTTGAGGTCGACCACACATTGCGCAATATCCACTCCACGTCAGATAAGGCTTAAAAAAGGAAACGATTGTTAATTATTCTGTAATGTTAATCGATTCTTGATATTTATAAATCACAAAATACCCTGGGAACGCATCTACAAGTTTTATGTATCATTTTTTCCTCCCCCCTGTTCTCTGATCTGTCGAGGTCGACTTTATTCTTTTTTTGAAAAATCTTACTGCTCCTTTTCGTCGAAATTTCCCTGCCGGACGAGCCTTCGCTGTGTTAAAAATAATTCTTATTGCTTTTTAAGTTTCTCTTTTTTTTATTTTTTTTCCTCACATTGTACCACTTTCAGAGTCTCTTTGATTTTCCTTATCCGGAGATTTCTCCTCGACTGTTTTCTCAGCCGGAAGCTGTTGCTCTTTTTCTGATACCTCCCCTTCTATTTTCTCTTCGGTTGCTAATTTTTCTTCTGCAACCTCAGCCTCGTCCTTCTTGATTTCCTGCTGTTTACTTGACTCGTCAAAGCTTGCAGTACTGTTCTCTTTGTTGCTGCAGACAGCAGATTGCTTGGGTGTCTGCGTGCGTTTGTTCCTTCTGACATAGCAATCCGGAAGTGACACTCTAGTGACAGCGAGAGGAAGTCCTGCCAGTGTCGCAGCCAATCCAGAACCATGAGTAGGGCAGGGACCTTGAGAAATAATTCTCATGAAGAAAATCCAAGTTAAAAAAAAATCAGCAACGACGACACCGAAGTAATCCAGTTCAGCAATAGTTCATACAAGACAATTATAATCTTACAAGAATCATCTGTATCAATCATCAATAATATATTCTTACGAGTTTCATATACACGTGGAATTTTCCTGGACTGCCTAGATCTATATTCCTCTACTATTAAATCTGAAAAATCAGATATATCTCTCTTTATTCTTCAATTATTTGCTTCACAAATACCAAATTCAATTTCTAATCCTCACTCGTATTCGATACGGAAGTTGCTGCATTTTCTCTAACTGGTGGATCCTCCTGTCGCTGCATCTCCTCCCGATGCACTTCGATCGTCCCGCTGCACCTGCAGCTGCCCACGAAAAATCATCTTTAGAAGGGAAAAAAATCAGCAATACTACCAGCAACAGTGCTACTCACTCGCTGCAACACGATGCACTCATTGCCAGGTCACTGTGCATCAGGTGCATTATAGTAGGATAAACATTGCATGCTGCACATGCAGCTGGTCGTAGACAGGGCGAATAAATTGGGGTACAAGCTTTTATATTGCACGTGCAAGTACTGCTTCTCTCAATGTCCTGAGTCTGCAATGAAATTTATAAATTTTTAAATCTCCCATACAATCCTTTGCATTATTTCCTATCGTTATCACCTGAATCTCGGTGTTCAAGCAGGTTCTCTGCTCCGTCTGCACTTGTGCAATATCTACAGTTGCAACCGACGGCACGCTGCTCTGACAGTCGACGTATTGACGTCTATGCACTTTTTCGATTTTCCTGTAGGCATGACACATGTCTATAGGATCCATCGTGTCTTCGATTATCGGTGCTTGTCTGCAGCTGCTTACACTGGTAGTTGCATCGTACTTCGATATCTGTGAATTAAAAATGCATCAGGAACCTATGCACTTTTATTCCGTCCCATGAATATCGCTTACGTCCGAGTCAACTGGTCGATTATCGTTATCTTGCCGACAAAGATTCCTCAACCGACCTGGAACGTAGGTATGTGCAGCTACGCAAGGATAACACTTCGTTGCTGAATTGCATTTTCGTCGCCAGTGACTGCGCGATGTTTTTGGGGGAGGGGATTAGGAAAAATTTGTTAGCAATTTTTTTTCAGCAATACGTACACGAGTATCAGGAACAGCTCGAGCAGGAATAAAATAGCGATCACTAGGCAGAGTGGAAACGATACCAGCAATTCCCAATGACCACTGCGTTCGTATAGGTAAAATATTATTACGAGTCCTGCCGTGGCGAATAACAGGACACCCAGTATACTGAACACCAGCATCTAACGAGGGCGACGGATGGGTTTTGTGATTTTTGGAATTTTGAATTTTTTTGTCTGCTATACCGGTGAATCCGTAATGCTTGCTCCTCCAAATTGACTGATTACATCCATTGCCAGGACGAAAACGTAAATTGAGGTAAGGATCATCAAAAGGATCGAGGATGCGTCTGTTAAAGGTGACGAATCCATAGCTGTCATGTAAACGACGAATGCAAACAGGACCAAAGTGAGCAGCTAGTGATTTTTGAAAATTTTATTTATTTTCTCTCAGACATTTTGATTAGTTAGTTTTTTCTTATTACTTACTAGTAGGATTATTCTGACCGGTTTCACTCCTGATGGTCCATGAGGATCATCATAGTCCATTTGGAACTTATGGGCCACTTTGACATCCTTTGACTTTTTTTCCCTATCGTTTTTGCTTCTTGGTATCCAACCTAAAAAATCGTAGGATAAACCCAAAATTGTCGAGCTACTAAAAAACGGTCATGTTGAGGTATCTAACCGAAGAGGTTCATCATTTTTTTTTCTTCACTTTGGAAATTCTCCTTTTCTCAAATTCCTAGGAAAAATCTTGTACAACCAATTCACTCACGGTGAATCAACGATTCGATAACTCGTGGGACTTATTCATTCCCCCCATTTGTTTTGAAGCCATGGTTGTCATGGCGCTGGTATATACCCGGTGTGCGATATAAATTTCGATAAAATATTTAACATTTATGTATCGGTACTCGCGTACTGTGCAGTGCACATATGTATGTGAGTCATAATATATAATGCATCGTTACTATGTACCCACAGTGCACTATTGATAGACGGTGGAGGCATTGCTGAATTATTTTCTTGATATTGCTGACCTATTTTCGTTGTGCAATTCGAAGGAGGAAAAACTTACGATTTGTATAGTTAAATTATTTCTGGTGACGTTATTCGAGGATCAAGAATTCAGGTAAAGACATGGTATCAGTTTCCAATTCGCTATTGTCGACGACATTGGACCCTTTTCTATTGTATACAAAGTTCAGTGACAAAGACGATATAAGGGTAAAGATAAATCTAATAAAAAGATAAAATTCAGTATCCGTAAAGGAAGATCAAAAGGATATCCAATAGGAAGAGAAGCGAGCAGACTGCTGTCAATGCCGTTGCCAATGTCAATCTCCATACTTCTACAATGTCGTCTCTCTTGCTTATAAAAAAGATCCCTCCAGCTGCCATTAGAAATAGGATGGTGCCGACGACGCCAAATAGGAACATCTAGGGGATGACATTTTTTTTTCAAAATTATCAATGACGAAGGATTGAAATTTTACCGGTGTATCTGGAATGGGATCGCCACCAAATTGACTGATTATGTCAATGAGCGATATAAAAAGGAAACTTCCAAAAAGTACAGTCAGCAGTATGGCTTCTTCTTGCTTGTAAGGCGAATTTTTGGAAATTGTGTACATCGTCAGAGCAAAAAGACCCGTGACCAGTAACTAAAAATTGGAGAAACTCAAAATTGAAGATTTCATGGGAATACAATTTTCTTACAAATTGAAAGATCCGTATCGGTTTGGCCATCGGTAACGAGCAGGCGTCGTCGCAGGGGCCTGCTGAGGTCGGGGCACAACCTGGACCCAGACAGGACGGTCCTATCATTTTAAATTAGAATTGAAAATTTCTTTGAAAATTTTTAGGCTGTCGACATTCGCGTATACCTACAATTGGTGGTTAACTTCAGACACTTAAATACTTAATGAACTTGTCACGTGGTTTAAGATTTTTGTATTTATTTATAAATGATATACAAATTGTGATTGTTACATATTAAATAGTTCAAATATATTCTATAAAGCTCTAATTATCGACGTTCGAGCGATAATCTGACGCGACGCCGACGTCGTATGGACGAAATTGCAATGTTAAAGAACTTTGGGTTATAGCGTTGTACCTGTCAAGTGTCGACTGCGATTTTTGGTCTTTCTTTTTTTTTTAACTGTCATAACTCAAAATTAAACCTGAAATCTACGATCGACCTCCACGCAACTGCGTCTCGCCTTCGTGTCCACCATTCGTGTCTAATAAATTGCCGCGTGAACGCGCCTTTATGTTATATTAATTTTTTTCCAAAGAAACCTACTCAGACTTAAAAGTGAAGAATATATCGACGATAAACACAATAGCGTTGAGAAACGCAAAGAACGACGCCGATATCAACATATCCAAGTATTGTTTACTGGCGAAGATGGCGTTGCTGCTGACGGAAATGTATCTGCCGTCAAGATGTCGCCAATTGTGAACGATCACGCTTCCAGCAACGACGTGAAGAACCGCGCCCACCGCCGAGAAGAGGATCGACTGAAACACAGGAATAAATATTATTTCTCATCCTCGCCGTCGCTCCAATTAAATTGAAACCGCTCATTGCAATTCGTCGCGTCGCCACGCCTTCGTCTAAATAACTATAGGGGGTACGTGTTCTCAAAGCGACAAGAAACGTCCCGCTGGCACACGTGCACGAGAGTAGGTCTTACTAAGGCTGCTAATTATTCCATACTCCACCACATCGATAATGAGTCAGTAATGTTTATGGGCGAGGTGCGACTTGAAGGAGAAGAGGGGGAGAAGCACAAGGCAAGACCACACGCGAGCGAAAATCCAATCCACGAAGCAAGAAAAAACGATCGCGGAATGTCGCATTGCCTTAAAAATTGTTAAACAGTGACGCAACGAATTCGGAACCGTCGCCCAGTTGTGTAATCATCTTAATTTACCGTTTTCTTAGGTATGCGATCGCCGATGAGGTGGCCGATCAGGAACAGCATATTGATGATAATATATCCAGCAAGGCTGATATAGATGATCGCTATGTCGTCGACCTTAAGCCTCGGTATGTTGTGTATCCGTTGAAAGGAATTCAAAGGATCCACGATCAGTCCCACGGCAAAGACAGCGAAGACCTATAAAGTTGGTATTGGAAGAGCACGTGCAATGACAACAGCAGTCACAAAAACAATGGTAACGCTAGACAAAACAAAGGCTGACTCACCACTTCGACTATCTTAGCTATTATTGCCGTCGCGTTCAAACCGTCGCTCTCCTTGCTCCCGTGAGAATTCTGCAAAGTCTCATCAGCCATTCTGACCCTTTTGTGTCTTCCCTTTCCGTCGTCCAGCTTGAACGTCTCACCCGTTCAAACGTATCGCTCACGAATACAGTCCAGATTCTTCTTATTTACCCGCAATAGATAAAATCACGTAAACAACGCAGAAAAAAAATTAAACAATTCAGACTCGTTCCCCCGTTCAAAATTCCTATTCCATAGAACCACACCTTACAGTCCGACACCGTAAACAGACCAATTTTTCCAGTCGAGCCTATTGAAGCCTATTGCCGCGCCTTTCAAACCTTCACAACACTGCGGCGCATGATCCTTCTCGCCAGGACTTATAAACACGCCAACCTCGCTTACGTATATTCGATCTTACACGTCCTTATCAGTTTTTACTACGCGGGGTAAGTCCACTGCCCCCCCTCCGTTCGCTTTTGCTTTACTACAGCAACCCCCCCACGGCTACTATGTGTACCCCGAGTAGCGTGCGGACTGTCAGCAATGGCCTACTACCAGCAACACCGAATAAATTTTACCCGGGGAGCAGCAATGATGCATCAGGGCTCACGTCGCGAGTAGAACTGAAAACACGAAGCGTGACACCGTCTCACTAGGCTGCACAACCCACTACGAGGAACCACAGCGCTGGTTGCGTCAGGTCACATTGTATATAGATATACGTATACACACTGTTGTGTATGCACGGCACAGCATAGAAATTCAAGCTGTGTTCACAAATGCCGTTCTCGAATGCGCTCAAGCCTACGCAATCTATACACACTTCATTTTGCTCTACGCAACTACTGGAATCACTACTATGATGGCGTCGGTCGCGCACGTATATATATATATGTACAATTTAAAATCGAACCTGTGCAATAGCTGCCGTTACTGTACCCCTTCATTCCTATAGCGTCTTCACAGTCCTGATTTGGGTCTAGCGACGACCTGTACTATACTTAAGTATAGTCAATGCACTTTATGTACAATAGTGAAGTCAGGCGTGTCTTTATATCAAGTATACTATACTTTGTGTATTACTTGGATCTACATTTTTTCACTATACGATTAGTCACCTTTTGCTAAGGTTTCACGTCATTCATACTTTTGCCTGTTGTCACTGATGGCTTTTGGTACCGAGGTCGTAACGATTGTATGGACTTTTCTTTTTAGGTGTACGCCGGTGAAACAGACTGTGCACTCCTGTTCCACAGGTCATTTGTCAGTTATCTAAGACTTAGGTGTGGTACGCTTGGATGAAATCGGGGTCATGACCTTGTACGAATTGGATCATGCTATTGATCACCTTGGTACCATCCAATGGTTAATCGGCCTGGAAATCTGGGCAGGACTGTACCGTGTTATTAGGAAATGGCGTTTAGGCTGGTACAGTGGGTGAAGAAAATTTTTTGGATGTATAAAGAAAAAGGAAAAGTTTAATTGTACGGACGTCCTTTCATGGTTGATTAAACCTGTGTTCGGGGTAAACAATGTTATTATTGTTTTTCTTGTTAGACGAAAGTTTTCTTCTGATTAACTTATTAAGTGGATGGGGGCGTTCGGGGCGCCGTGGGCGATTTTCTATTTCTCGAGGGTTAATTGGATTAATTGGATGCAACTGTACAGTCATAACATTCTCGTGTTCTCGCGGTCAACATAACGTATAGGCAGTATTCATTCATATATTCTCGGGTCATTGATCGAATACTACTGTTATGAGTATATCTATATATGTAATCCATATAGTAAATTCCAAAGAGCGTGAAATCGCCGTTTATCTTTTACACGAACTTTTGACTGATTTGGATTGCATCTTCGATAATTTCTTGATATTGGCTATTTTTGGAATACAGTAGAGCGCATAATGTTAATGAGTGTCAAGAAATTATGTCATGATCAAGATGACCAAATGCTCTTCTTTTTCGGCGTAGGATGAAGACGTCAGAATCTTTATTGTTTGAAATTAACATGACCTCGTCTTGTGTCTTATGTTGCGTATGTATATTTATAATGCACTTGATTATTATTTATGAGGAAGTTGGATAATTGGAAATAGACAAATTTTCGAAAAATTTGTTTTTGGATTTTATCGAATTGTTGGATATAATGTACATGCTGTTTTTATTCATTTTTTTCAATTTATTGCTCGTACTTTATTATGATCTATATAGATCTGTACGGGTCTCGTATAAAATATTAGTTACGTATACATATGTATGTTTTTTTAATTAGACACGTGGTTCGGAGCGATTTTTACAAAATTGCTTAGAACATTATTTGTTAAGCTACGTTGTACTGACGGGCGAAAGAAGTTCTTTCCAGTCATTTATATATTTTAAAAATATTTTTTTTCTTTTTTTTTCGTTATACACATTTGATCTTTTAGTCGTGGATTCGCTGGGCGGATGAGTGGCAGTAATGACGTAACAGGTGTATCGGCTGCATGTGAATTTTTGGGGTTTTAACTTATGACGTGAAAATGGTCGCGTGGGAAAAAAGAGATACTTTTCGCAAAATTTTGATAGGATTTTTTTTCAAAATTTTACGCGGAGCGCGATGCGTTGTCACAATTTTTTGGATTTAAAAAATTAATGTGCTATCCTGCCTTACTGGAATTCCTCTTTGGCAAATTGCAAGAAACTCAAAACCAAATCGAAAAGATAGATCGCAGCTTCCAAGATGCAAAGCGCACCCACTGCAATACCAACCTGAAAAATAAGTTATGTATATAAGAATTGGATGATTTTTTATGATTTTGGGATCTTTTATAATTTTTTTCAAAATTACCTGTCTCTCCGTTGCTACGTGAATGTAATTGTGTTCATTCTGGTATCCATGCCAGTAATGAAGGGCGGTAGCACCCACGGCAGTGAACATGATCATTCCCACGAAATTCATGATAACTTCCTAAAAACAAAAATTCAAAAAATAAAACCAAAAATAATCAAAAACCTTAACTGGAACCGTAATACGTGCCTGTAGGGTCTTTTTGTGATTCATGTCACCAAAGCAATAAGTTATTAGCACTACGCTAGTGTATATGAAGAATCCAACAAAGATACCGGAAGCGACAATTTCCGCATCAGGATTTTTGGATTCATTCAAATTCCATGTTCCGCCGACACCCAAAAATTCTCCACCATATCCGGTTCGATACAGTATAAGGATGATGAGGTTTATCACCTGAAAATCAAATTTACTTTATGGCAAATATATTTTGAAAATGTCTCATATTTTCAAAATGCATTTTTTCCACTCTTTCGTAGTAAAATTAAAAGTTAATCAACGCATTGATGATAGCGGTACGCGTCGTATCTATCCGTACGTGTGTCATATACCGTATCGTTCCACAAACACTGCATCTTATCATAAAACTGATATCAGACCAGGAATGATTCACCAATAAAAATTCTTCTTGAATGAATTGTATTCCCGGTAATTAACGCGTCTCAATTTCCACAATTACAAATCACCTCTTACTCATCGTTTCTAAAAAACCACTTAAATCCCATAAAAACACACTTGTCAAAAAAAATCAACTTTGGCCCCAAATTTGGACACTTTTCTTGCTTTACGTAAAATTCCAAAAAAAAAATCCCACATCGTTACCACGCACAAGACTATATTAAAATTTGAAAGTAGTACGGACTATCACAATATATATATCATACATCATTAAAAACGTCCATTGTTGATTATCCATCACAAAAAATATCTCGCACGACTGTACACTCTGATAACAATAAATTAGCCTAAAACTTAAAAATGTGCCTCACCAATTTCAACCCTTTAATCACTATACCGCCGATCGTTTGTATGGACACCATTTTGCCTGAGTTTAACACGCAGCAGCGTCAAAGTCTTTAAAAAGAATGAAATCGAGGAGTGAATCTAAAAGTAAGACTCTGGAGAACCAAGCCCTCCTTATCTAATCAGATAAGGGAGCGTGTAACGGGTCTGGGAGGGATATATAAAATAGATAGAAAATTACGTTCAAGCATGCGCACTCACCTCTTTCCTGTACCTTCAGCAACCATGGCTAAAAATCCCATAAATTTTGAAAACACACTGGTAAGTGCGACCTCAAGTCCCACTCATATCACTTATAGGAATTGGGTCTGGCGATAACCACGGATCAGATTGCCGAAATGGAGGCTCAGGTCGATAACATCGACTTCGACGCCGCAGCCAAGGAAGAAAAATTAACTCGGCACGACGTGATGGCCCACGTGCACGTTTTTGGTTCCCAATGTCCAAAAGCAGCACCGATCATTCATCTTGGAGCAACCAGCTGCTACGTGGGAGATAACACAGTAAGGATACAGTAAGATATATATAAGGATACCAATTGGTACAATTGAAAAAGATAAGAATCCCAACTAAAAACTATTTTCCTCATACTTAAGGACCTGCTGGTGTTGCGCGATGGATTCGACCTCCTCTTGCCAAAGTTGGCAACCGTGATATCCAGACTGAGCAAATTCGCCCTGGAGCATCGTTCCTTACCAACCCTTGGCTTCACTCACCTGCAACCGGCCCAGTTGACGACAGTTGGCAAAAGGGCGACCCTCTGGCTTCACGATTTGCTCATGGACGAACGGGCACTGCGCAGAGCAAGGGCAGACCTGAGATTCAGAGGCGTCAAAGGAACGACGGGTACTCAGGCGTCCTTTCTTCAGCTGTTCGAGGGCGACGGAGACAAGGTAAAGCGTCTCGACGCCCTTGTTACCAAGATGGCTGGATTCGAGAAGTGCTATGCAGTCACAGGCCAGACTTACAGCAGAAAAGTTGACGTGGAATGTCTGAATGTACTCAGTTCCCTAGGAGCCACCGTTCACAAGGTCAGACCAAGTATCCAGCTGGGTCTTCTTACCAGCTTGGGTCTTTGAAGTCTTTGAAATTGTACTGTTGAAATTTTCAGATTGCCAGCGACATCAGGTTGCTGGCTAATATGAAGGAGATTGAGGAACCTTTTGAAAGTACTCAGATTGGCTCAAGCGCCATGGCTTACAAACGTAATCCAATGAGGTCGGAACGTTGCTGCAGCATTGCTCGTCACCTCATGACCTTAACGAACAACACGCTGCAGACTGCAGCGACTCAGTGGATGGAACGGACCTTGGATGATTCAGCTAATAGACGGATCACGCTATCCGAGGCATTCCTGTCAGCTGACGCTATACTGATGACACTTCAAAACATTACCGAAGGCCTTGTGGTTTATCCTAATGTTATCGCTAGGCATATTGCTCAGGAACTTCCGTTTATGTCGACTGAAAATGTGATCATGGCGATGGTCAAGGCTGGTGGCGATAGACAGGTCTGTCATGAGAAGATACGTGTCTTGTCTCATGAAGCTGGTGCTCAGGTCAAGCAGCATGGCCTAGACAATGATCTTGTTGATAGGATCAAGAGAGATCCTTACTTTGCGCCTATCTTGGGACAACTTGATAGTCTACTGGATCCTTCGACCTTTGTCGGAAGAGCGCCGGAACAAGTCGTGGAATTTCTTGAGGAAGAGGTATATCCTATACTTGTACTTTACAAGGATGTTCAGGTTGCACCTGTGAGTCTAAATATTTGAACTGATGGTACGGATCTCTTCTGAACTTTTTCGGAATACACATGTATGCTTTTGTCATACTTTTAATATATTGGTTTGTATAGATAAAATTGTATATTTTTTTTATCAATGTTAATAGTTTTTTTTTTGTAAAGGGAGAACATTTTTCGCTTATGCATGTATCAGTATATAATGCAAGTGCATATAAAGCAAGCACCGAATGAAGTGCGAATACGTTATACGGTTTTTTTTCTTTAAGTATCATTAATCGCCTTATACATTATTGATAATTAATTCATGGCCAATACTCTTGGGTACGACTATATGATAAACTGTGTCTGTGATAGCGTGCTTTATGGGGATTTGGTAAGTGATGTAGAGATTGAAGAAAGAAAAAGGAAAAAGAGAGAGAAAGAGAGAAGCACCTGTAACAGAGTGAATGGAAAAAAAAGTAGAGACATAAAGGAAGTAATTAAACATACGAGTATAGGTGTTTCTAGTATAGTGAAAGAGAAATCGTTAGCGATTTGATAAGTCGATAGAAACGAATATACGTAAAGATTTTATGGCGGATGCGCTTGTGAGTTATTCAATGTGAAAATAGAAAAATATATGAGAATAGTCAGTCAATGTTTATTGTACATATATGATTCTTGTAACAGCACAATGGTAGTTAAACATTGCGTACAGCAGAGGTGAGAGGATAGTTTGATAAAAGTATAGTAATAGAACAGACAATAAGAAAGAAATGATAGGAATAGTAGAATAGAATTTTATAATAGTAAGTGGTAAACAGTAGTTGTCATGGAATAGTGGTTGCGATACCACTAGTTACGATGCTTGTACTAGAGTTAGATATAGGTAGGTAACAAATGGTAATCACAGCTCTTATAAAATTATAGTTTGAAAGTAATGCGAAGAACTGAAAGAAGGAATGATAGTAGAGACTCGAAGAGATTGGAGAGTTGAGATTATTGAAGAAAGTTAGAAAGGGCTGATCGTAGTGTTTAAAATTAGAATAGCATACAGGGATGTACATAGTGTTTTGCATTTATGCGAATTCAGAAGATACAGATTGTAAAGATATAGTTAAAGAATAAGCATAGAGAGAGACAATGAAGTAATGAGAAAGTAGACTAGAGAGAAAGCGAGTAGGGATACGCTTGGAAGTAAAACAGAATAAGTATAGAAATAGTGAAGTGTCGAAAGAGAAACAGAGAGAAAGTAGAGATATTGCTATACAGAATCCGACAATAAAGAAATAGTAATAAGAAAAAGAAAAAGAGAGAGTGAGAGATAAGGATAGAATATAGGAGAAATGGAAAGAAGAGAAAAAAGTAAGAAAATAGAAAATTAATTTAAATGTACTAATCACAGCATCGAGTATTTCATTTCTTAGTAGAGGAAGTGTACGATAGACTAAGGGTAAATCGAAAGAGAAAGAGAAAGATGATAGGGAAAATAAGACAGTAAAGTTTATGAAATAATAATAGAAATAGGGACAGTATAAAGTATAGATACAGAATGAAAAATTAAGAGTCACAGATTGAAACAGTCAAGACAAGAGAAAGAAGGAAAGATAAAAGACGAAGTATAGAAAAGGGAGTAAGGAAAAGATTCGAATAGAAAAGTTTGAAAGTAGTAAAAAGAAAAGAAGAACAAAGAAAGTCAGAGAAAGAGTAGATGATAGAGTGAAAGAAAAGATAGTAAAAGAGAAAACAGAACAAGAACAGATAGTACGAAACAGAAAGCCAGATAAGAAGGAATATCATAGAAGAGATTCTTGTAACGATTAAACGATGAAAGAAGAAATTGATGTTGACAAAGAAAATAAGAATCACAAAGTTTAGAAAGTTTGTATAAAGTTTTCGAAAGATAGATAGAATGATTGAAGAAGCCTCAGAGTGAAACGTTAGATAAATCGGCAAAGCAAAAGAATCGAGGTCAGGTCGTGCAAGGCACAAATAGAGGAGCGAATAGAAAGAGTCAAGACAGAGGTAAGAAAGAAAGAGTATAGATAAGGTGAAAGGAGATCTAGTGAAAGGAGAAGAGAAAGTAAGAGACAGGAGAAAAGAAGAAAGAGAAGAATGAAGGTGGGAAAAAATCATAATAAAAGTAAAGATAGCATAGACAGTCCTTTGAAAGTGCCCCCCAACAACAAGGTGCTTTATGGCAAGACATAGCAAATTGTATTTGAGATTGTAATACTGGTAGGTACTCAGAAAAAGAAGAGCGAGAAAGAGAGAAATCGAAAAAAGAAGAATCAGAAAGAAAAGATACAGTAGAAAGTATAGAGCAGAAAAAGGACAGTGTAAGAAACGTTGAAAAGAGTAGAACTTGCCGAAAGTCAAAGTAGCTGAGAAAATATGGAAAAGTGAAAAAGACTAAAATAGAAAAGAGCAGATTTCCAGTAATAGCCAAGAGAAAATAAAATCTTTGCAGAGGCGAAAGGATTTTGAAAATAGGAATATAGAGAGACAGTGAAAACGTATCAGACAGTAAAGAAGAAGAGGATCTAATAAGATTGTACAATTGTCTAGTGATAAACTAGAATGGACGTTGCGATTTTATCGAATTAAAAAAAAAAAAAGCAGAAAATTTCCATTCAAGACAAAAAAGACTGAATATAAAGTCAAAGACACTTCGATGAATTCGCATCGTCCATTAACGCAATAACTTTTATCAGAGAGTTTTCATGTAATGTAAGTAATAGGCGGTAGGTAGAGAAGCTATCACAGTGTGTGTAACAAAAAGACAAAAAAGGATTGAAATTATAAAAAAAAGCAAATGTCTGCCTCGAATTAGGAACTCGAAATTTGTGGCGATTAATAAAATCGAATATATACAAAAAATGGGGAAAGGTACATAACGAGTAGCTATAAGACACCGGTTGAAATTTTGAAGTGTTCCATGCTGCAATAGACACACTTGAAAAATTCAAGAGTTCATAGTTCACCATGTAAATTACATTCGTGAACGTTGAACTGCTGAACGTGAATAAAGAGTGAACCGATAAAACAAGGAAGAAGAGGAAGAAAGAGAGAAAAGTTAGCCCGACGAGGTCTGCAGACGTGTGAATAAAAATTGTTGAAAACTTAAGGGCCAGGGCCGTGTTCACTTCTTGGCAATGCGGTGCCCGGTGAATGTGGTGCCGCTAGTAATTTTCCCAGCTTCGACGAAAACAGCCAGTTGGTCACCGGCTTCAACGTCAAGGAAAACAAGATTGGAACCGCCTCCAGGACCGGCGCTAACCACAGGATTCCAATTTGTAGATTTGTTTGCTCTCATCTTGAGAGTCAAGCGAAGATCAGAATTGCCATAACCGGCAAAACCAAATTGATACGTTCCTGGACAATGAGTAGTGAACGTTCCAGTCTCAGCAACGTATCCCACGCCTTTGTCCACTAGAGTTCTGGACAGCACCATCTTGGTATCCTAAATAAAAAAATGAACATAAAATACCCCCGATCAAAATCACCGCTCAAAATTCTCTCAAAAATTTGGAATTTCTCCAAACTTACCCTAACAGTCCCATCAACCGCTGAGAATGCAACGAGACCGGCGCAATCGGCAGCTGTAGCCAATTTCAATGAACCAACTGTTGTGATACCGGAAGTTGGTGGATCTGGTACTGCCGCTTCGGCCATTACAGCCATCGCCAATACCACCACCGACCACACCACCCTTAAATAAAAGAAAACAATCTTATTAAAATATATCAACAAACTACCCCCACTTTATAACCTATAAAAATACTTTCTTATCTTATAAGAAATTGACCTAATTTCTTGACTCAATGTTAATCATATTTTAATGATTTTTTTTTCACTCGCTTCTATCGTAAACCTGACACGTAACCACAGCAGAGTTCAGCCGGTTATCAACTTTCACTCCTCCAGGCATTTACGACCTACAACATTTTTATTCTCATTCCTCTTCTCATTCGCATACACTCATTCCCACCATATCATCCATCCGCTTCAACGCTATTCCAACATACCAACCACCAGTTGCCATCCCAACTGGATTCTCAAGTCTGACAACATCGCAAACCAAAACCCACGTCCCAACCAAACTGGACCTTTATTTGAGGTTGCGAAACGACCCGAGTCCACTTGAGTAGTCAAGCGCATTGAGCATTACGAGTGAGCCTCTTCTTTAAGGGGAGAAAGTGAATATTTTTTTTTCTTTTCTTATTACACAACAAGCATACAAAATCATTTTTCATAAAATTCAACACAACGAAGCACGTGACCCAGATACCCTAACCTAAACAATAACAAGGTCTATGCGCAATAATAAATTTATCCAAGATTCGGTTCCAAAATTAATCAGTAACGATCGCCAATAAAACCTTAACAAAATGGTGTCGCTTTACGCACGATCGAACATTCTGATCATACTGTACTCTACTTTCTATTCGTTCGCGAGGGAAAGTTTCTTTCCAGTTGAATTTCATTGTACGGCTTCCTTTGCAGTCCTTGTGTGCCAGGTTACCGTCATTATCTCCCCCCTTTTTTTTAATGTCACGCAAACACGGACAAAGAACAAAAAATGGCCTCGAAAGATAGCGATCTGTGTTCCACCTTTTATTTAACCACATACACTCCTACGCATTATATTAATATTATACATTGGGTATAGTATATACTAGTGTGTTAAATATAATATACAAAGAATGCATGGAAATATATAATATATATACTATAAGCGATATAGTATATATGTTCAATGTATTATGTGCTACCAAATAATATAGAGTATATGCAGTATATACTTCAATGTATAAAAATATATCGTGTCATTTAGATAATATAACAATAATCGATATTATAATTGTACCGAAGTGACAGTAAGAATTTGAAACAGCCTGTAGCCGATAACCAATCAGCAATCCGGGAGATCAAAACCGTCTAAAGACCCTTTCACTTTCTCGGTATCTCAAGGCTCGATTGCTGATATGTGAATGTTAACCGGTACTTTTGATTGGCAGGAGCAAACTCTTTGCGAAGGTCCAATTCCGGCGTAGATTTGTGATAAGTGCACAAAAAAGATAAAAAATTATATGCGCAGCAGTAGGCGTATTGTGAATGGAAAGGAATTTTATTGGCGACCGATATCTTTGTTGTGTCTTTTGCCAAAGAAAAAAAATCAAAGCATATCGAAGAATGAATATGATTCCTCGTGCTTGACCTTTGACGAAACCGGAATTTTTTACATCAGTGCAACGAAGCTGCGACTTCGGCAAATTTACTGTAAATCAGCTTCGTTTTCATTTGTTACGGAATTTTTTTTTAGTAGCAAAAAAAAATTTTTATTCCACGTACCTTAACGTTATTGTATTTTTTTATATCTATGTAATAGATAATTGATCGATTATCGATATTCAATATGATCGACTATTTTTTTTATTAATTCGTATTTTTCAAATCTACTTTATCGACTCCACTTCCGGATTTCCCGTTTCCGCTTTGTCTTCCGGACACTAACGGCAGTCCTGACCGAATATTCCAAGCTACGTAATACGCTACAGACTTTCTCAGTTATGTCAATTTTTTTTTACCTGCCACATCAACATTTACATAACGTCACGTAACGCCACTACCACACAGACCCATACCTACACATGATCCTGCAACTGTAACTTGCAATTTCGCAATTGCGCCTGAGCCACGATCTAACCTGTATCTTTCCTTTTTGCTCACCCGTTACATTTTGCAATACCATATTGCTGAAGAGGAAGAGAAAAAAAAAGTGGTCTGATCTCCCTACGTCTCAACGTATCAATAACGCGAAGTTGAATTTTCTAATGGAATTTCACAGTTGACAAAAACCAATTGCTCGCAACATACTAGTACCAATTGGATACCAATACATGGTATACCTATATATACCACCTAGTATAATCTTACATAATACAAACCGCGCTGTAATCTATATATATATATATATATATATATATAAATATCATTGTTCTAATCAACATCGGCATATACTCCACTGTGATAAGGATGCAATAAATCAAGGTCAAGTTATTAAAAGTAATAATATGCCACCACGTAGTTCTCATAGAGCGACATATGTTAATTTACGTACAATATAGAATTCAAAATGGTTTTTTGCAAACTTGGGATCTCGTGGTAAATATTTTTCAGAGTGGTACCAATAAAAAATTTTTCATAAAATTCAACAACTCACATGATGGTCAGATGTGGTGTGGCAGGGATGATTTTCCTAGGCTGGCCGAAGTTGGCAACTGGTGTCTTGTCTTATCTCTGGTTCCAGGTGCGTTAAACTCGACTGCCACGGCGAATGGCTTTATATCACTTCTGTCCTGGCGGAGGTCTACCTGACCCTCCTCCTCGTGCAACTCCCTACCAACTTAACAATCGCATCGACAGTCCCACTCCCTTTCTGGCTTGCTACGCTTATTCCTCTGCTTATGTTCTTTCCCACTCCTTTCCACCACTTCAACTTTACTACGGTACCATGCGAGCCTCCATTTCGATAAAGACACAATGAAGTTGACCGAATCACGCCCACAGTTGCCGTGTCCATTTACGTCGATAAATCTTATTTTTTTTTAGGACACTCAATATTTACATAACCACAACAAAAGTGGTGGGGTTGAAGAATTAATGAAAAAAAATATATCGCGACAAAACTTTATATTATTTTTTAAAATTCTTAATTATTATTTATTTTTTCATCTTATGTCAACATCTCCTTGTACCATTTTTTGTTCTCGTATATAAGTTACTCGGCTAATTTTTCTGTTGCTGATCAAAGGTACAGCAATTGGTACTAACAGCTGTTGCTGCAACTGGGTTATGCAAGAAATGCTATCGGTAGGACAAAAGACGATCGGATAATTATTTTTATTGAATTACGTAAGTTTATATTTGAAATATTTTTTTGAATCATTTTCATTGTTGATCTTATCTTTTTTCTTTAATGTGACTTTTTCCGTTTTTTTATTTATCTTTTTTCCATACGGGTAACACCCTATGTGCTTTGTATATCATTTTTTGGTTTTTCTGTACGGGCAAAAGGTATTGGTACTGTATATGCTTTTTTGTGTGTGTATATGTATATATGATTTCGATTTAAAAAAAAGGTATCAGTAGGTCGACGAAATGAGTTCACTTTTCATGGCACACTTAAGTCAGTAAAGCCTAACGGACTAAGAGGATCAGGAAGAGCGATACATTTTGTATTCTGTAGAGCGAATCGCAAGCGAGCGACACGGTTGAAAGTTATGAGCGATTACATGCTACGTGCGTACTGCTATGAGAACTCACAATTATCTTCCTACATATGCATATGGGATGATCATGGAAATTTCCATTGCTAACAATTCCCATTGCTTGAGTCTGTACAAGAATTTTGGTTATCTGACATTGGGTTAAGAAATTACGATAATTCTGGTTTGGATGAAATTTGCAAATTTTTTTTCAATCATTCGACCGTTTATATAGTTTCTATCTCTCTTTCGTGTCGCAAACCACGTAACTGCGAAATCATTAGGCATACCGATCAGACTTTCTTCCCTGTTGGCAAGGCTCTCGGAGATTTTCTAAATGATCTGACAATGCGTGGGTTCGATATTCACCTATTAGGTAATATCTATGAAGTGGTACCAATCACGTAATCAATACAGGGATTCATTGTTGATCTTTATCAATTTTTTTAGGCGAAATCGTAAAAGTAGGTCGCTCGTAGAATCCTATATGTAGGTGAGACAATGAAATTTTGTGAAATGCAATTTTTTTGACAGAAGGAAAACGGAGGTTTGGGAAAAATTATTTTGACAAAAATATATCAATTTTGTACTGTCAATTTTCCAAAAATTTTATTTATATACCATTTTGATTTTTTTGAAATGCCACGTTGCATTTTCTTAAGATTCAAGTTTTTCGTCAACTGTCAAAAAGATAAACATTGAACACGTGGTCTGTTTATACCTATGCGAAATGCATTATACACAGGAAATATATTAAAATCGTGTAAAATGAAATTGCTGGTTGCGAATTATTTTACGACAAGATAAATAACGAGTTAATATCTATTTGTAAATGTTTGTCAAAGAAAAGTAGTTACTTTTCTTGTTTTGCATCGTTAAAATCATTGGATAAGTCATTTTCATGGAATCGACGGTGAAAGTGGGCATTGTCCTAGTCAGAAGTATAGCGGTTTATAGTGACTTTTTTCTTATTGTCATTTCTATCCTTTTCTTTGGTCTTCTTTTTTTTTCTTTCTCTTCTTTCGCTTCCGTCGCTCACTTCAAAACCCACCAGTTTTACAGACTGATAAACAGTTTCCAATAGTTTCTTTCGCTCGGTTCGACGAACCCAGCTTTCTACTTTGCCTGCGTTTTGCGTTTTCCGTTTGGCAATAGTCCACTCGAATGGTTCGCTTGGCAGAATTATTGCGGACTAGACTATACAGAAAGAGTCATGTCAACTGGTCATCCAATTACCAATTCCAAGCCAATGATTTTGGTCGCTGCTGTATGGAGAGTGTATAGTGAGTGACCACGCCTTAACTATTTAGAGCAATCGAAAGTTTAGCCTCGAGGTAGACAGAGCAAGTACTACCAGTTGTCCAGTTGACCAGTTGACCAGTTGACCATAGTTGAACAGTTAGCGGAAATTAGAATCAAGAAATATAACATTTTCTTTTCTTGATTTTTTTCACCCTTAGACGACAGATTGGAAATTGGATACCAATTGGCCAGTTGGATTTTTTGTTAGGTTGTTAGGTTCCGTGACGGATATTGATGGTTGGAGAAAGGATATTGTGTGGACGATTTTTTTTTAAATATTTATTCAGAAATAATATTACAATAGTGGTAAATGGCACGAGTAATTGGATTACAAGCGGAAGTTCGATTTTGATCGATCGATTATCGATGCTGTCGAATAATAATTTTTGGGTACGAGAGAAGATATTTTTTTCTCATTTTTTTAAGCTAGTTGTCAGCTGCAAAGATGCTCGATGCCATTGGAAATTGCTCTTGGTATACCACTCTTTTATTTTTGCCTTCCCTCTCTCTGGTCCTTATTTTTTGTCTTTTGAATTTCGCCATCTGATTGTCCTTACTTGCTAGTGATAAAGTATAAATAAATAATAGTCCAACCGAGAGACATTGAGGAAGAGTGATAAGAGTAGTGAGAAAAAAATGTCAGAAATAATAAAATGACAATGACTCTACACGTAGATTCGTAATAAACAAAAATAATTATAGACTTTCCTAAAGTCTGAAGAAAAAAAATTAAAGAAATTCTCACGCTCGCGCTCCGCCGAGCATCCTGGTAAAAGTTCAAGTTACACGATTTTTATGTTATCATCGTCATTGCCATTATATACAAAATCCATGAACGATTCCCATAGCGGATCATCATTGCGTTACACGAGTGATAACGAATTTTACAATAGGGCGGTGAAGATAGAGAGAAAAATGGATTTTGGTTTAAAAAAAATGTTCAGTAATATTTTCACCGTCGCTCTTCCGATATGTACAACAAAATTTTGAGATAATAGAAACGGATTATTTACATAGTGATGACATCAGGATTCTCGACTCGCCGGCGATCCATATTGATTTATCGGTGCCGATCGGTTTTCACCACATTAGAATTGATGACTTTCTACATATACGAACTGGTCATCAACAGTCTCATAGTCCAGTTGGCTAACTGTTTCTCCCACAGACCAACTCCAATACAACTTTATTACTTCAGGATGTCGATGAGCAATCAATCAATCGATCCAATTGGATGATCATCTTTATGATCGTTAGATGTTTGAGTGAAAGTAGGTACCAAGGATCGCTTAGAGGATCTATCGATTTTTCTAATCGCTTAGACAAGGAGATTGTCATCCTGACAGGCAGGTCCTTTGCTTGGCCAGTTGCAGGCACCAGCATTGCTGTCGAAGCTGAGATGAACAGGACAGTTGAAGACGTGAAGGGTGAACCTTTGCTTCCATTCGTCCCAGTGGCAGGCGTAGAATTTGTTACAGTACTTGGGATGCCGGAAGAGACCTGGTCTTGCGCAGTCGGTACTACCTTGAAGAGTCTCATCTACCCCACGCCATCCACCAGGTCCATAGCGATCAAAAGCAGCGCCAGCTTGACCAACAGCATTACGATTGGCTCCAAACTGACCTAGAGCCTTGGCAGACTTCACTCCAGAACCAGCACTTCGACCAAGAGGAATATCTTCACGATTGGATGAAGCTGGTGAACTTCCCAGTTCACTTCCGGAAGAGTAAAACGGTCCTGAAGACCCAGCAGGACCTCCACGGTTCTTGTTCAAGACGACCTTAGGCGATGAGGTCGAGGATACTGGTAGATAGGTCGTGGAAGGTCTTCCACGTAGAGTGTAACCCTGGTTGTCGTTGGGACTGACCCCAAAGACTTTAGTTACTGGTGTCTTGTAAGAGGATATTGCTACTGGAGATGCTGTAGAGGATACGTAATTTCCTGTCAGGCCAGGTCCATTTAATCCTAAGCCTTTGTCAGTTTCAAGGTCAACGTAGATATCGGATTCATCATAATTGGCCAGGTCCACGGGACCGTTCGATGATGGGATACGTAGTGACTTTCTTCCGGGACCACGAAGATTGGCGTAGGGATCTTCCTTGCACGTGCATTGTGCCCCAATCTTGCCAAGAAGAAGAGGATGCAGATCGCTCAGCTTCACGATGATCTTGCCTTTGCCCTGAGCTGGTGATTTAGCTGTTGCCACCTCGTACAGTGGAGTACTTGAATATCCTGTACTGTAACCACCGGAAGTTGTTGTGACCGATGGCGTCACTGTTTTCCGGTATGGTATCACTGTACTGGATACGTACTGTCCATTGTATTCTTCACCGGAATAAGATGGCGTGCTGGAAACTGGTCCAGATGTTACGTACTTGGGACCAACATCGCCGGTATAGATGTCGTAGACGTTTGGAGTGTACTTCACGTTTCCGCGTGTCTCGTAATTGGTAACCAGTTTATGGACTTCGTTTCTTGGAATTTCAAGATTAGCCGGAGATCCACCAGCAATTGTTGATACTGTACCAATTGGTTGTACATTTTGTGATACTGTATAGGAAGCTGGAGTTGTGCTGACGAATTGGGTAGATGGTCTTGAATAGCTGTAACCTTGGGAAACCGTTGCTGGCTTTAGAGTTGACGAAACTTGAACAGTTGGTTGTTTGTAAGGATTGCCAACTGGCTGGAATGGTTTTCTGTAAGTGACACCGATTGCTGGAGCAACAGTGCTTACTGGAACGTAGTGTACCTGGAATAACAATGGATGTTGCTGATTATTTTGACAGTCATGAAAAATATTTGCGAGGAGAGTTGGGATTGATTTTACCTGTGGCTTTGAGGTCACTGATGGCTGTTCGTAAGTCACTGTAACTGGTGCGGATGTGCTAACTGGTATTTTTGTCAGTGGTCTTCTGGGTCTGTTGTAAGCGTATCCGGTGCTGACAGCTGGTGCGGCTGTTGTTACGGTAATGTATTCCTTATCGCCCGTATAGCCTTGTTGCTGGTATGACAGATCGACTTCAACTTCAGGTTGAACAGTTGGCACAGTACCAGTTTGGAATCTGCTATCTTTGTACGTGAATTTACCAGCGTTGATGACATTTTTGACTGGCAGTACTGTGGATGACACAATTGTTTTGTATCCGTTGTCAACAACTGGTTGTACAGTTGAAATGACAGTCGGTACTTTGGCAGCTTGGTAGATTGTACTCTTGAAGTTCTCCAAGGGACCAGTTGTGTATCCCACTGGTATCACAGTTGGTGTTGGATATTTTCTAATGGTCGACGGTCTGCTGCCAAAACTAACAGAGGAAATTGTTGGACCAGTTGGAACTTTGGCAGCTTGGTAAAGAGTCTCTTGATATTGTACGTTAGTTGGTCTTCTATAGCTGTACGTATTGACAACTGCTGGTGCAGCTGTGATTGGGGCGGATGTGACAACTGAAGGGGTATTGTAAACCTCAATATTCAAGTGGGGCGCTGGTGTCGTAACAGCTACAGGAATTTCTGCATAGGTCGAGGAAATTGGAGAAACCGTGGAACCAATTGGTCTTCTGGTGTTGAATTGTACAGTTGGTTTTGCATATGAGTATCCTGATGATGCTCCAGATTTGGTGGTTTCCAATGTGATCCTAGATGTGTCAATATGACTTACGTCAATTCCGGGTGTTGAGGAGACGAAGACTTCCGGTGTAACAGTTGAAGTGACGTATGCCAAATTGTTGACGTCATTTGCAACAGTTGAACCGCTATAACCTACGTTGCCTTCAAAGGCCTTGGCTCCGATATTCTCGAGATTTGGTCTAGATCGTGGTCTTCCAGTAGCTGCTACATAACTGGCACTGCCACCTAGTTGGGCGGTGGTAATACCAGTTTTCGTACTTCCGGTCTTAGTGAAACCTCCTCGAGTATAAGAACCACCGGTTGTAAGTTTGGTACCGTACCCATCAACTCCTGCCAATGTAGTACCCAGAATGACTCCTCCACTTCCGTCCACTCTACCGCCTGAAACCACAGAATCTGGAAGTGATCCATAAGATGGTCTATAATCCGGAAGATCAGTTTCCGAATATTTACTAGTGATGTAGCCATTATTTAATCTGATAGTGCCACGTCCGCCGTTATCATGGTACTCATTGGTCTTGTAACCAGTGTCAGTGAACTGACTTCCGCCTTTGGTACTACCACTGAATAGATTACCATTACCAGAAGTTCCAGTCTTTCCATGATATGTAGTAGTAGTAGTACTTCCGGTATATCCTGATCCTCTGTTTCCATGATACGTGGTGGTACCAGTTCCTGTATAAATAGATCCAGTTCCGGTGGATCCAGTGTTTCCCTGATAAGTACTACTTCCGGTATACTGGGTTCCTGTAGAGTCTCCGATAACAACACCAGGCTGCACTGTACCACCCAAGATAACTCCAGGTGCAGTTTGTCCGGTTAGGAGAACTCCGTGAGATGAATCGCCCTTGATGATAGTTCCTGGAGCAGATGTTCCTGTGATAAGGACACCAGGAGCTGTGGTTCCATGAACGATTGTTCCAGGGGATGAGGATCCAATATAAGTTTCCTTGACTCCACCGCTGATGACGTATCCAGGTGTACCGGAACTGGTCTCAACGTAACCCGGAGTAACTGATCCAGCAATGATGGTTCCTTGTTTCTGAGATCCTCCCGAGATCGTGCCAGCAACATCTCCATGAGTCAAAAGAGTTCCTGAATTGGAAGCATCGGTAGCAATCGCTCCATGGGTATTTTCACCACTGACGATGGTACCAGTGTAACCACCGGAACCAGCGTTGCCATAATAAGTTGTGGTTCCCACAGGGGTCACTCCCTTTCCGAAGAGACTAGAGTGGTCTGATGATCCTGCTCCAATTACGTAAGTTCCGGGTGACCCAGTATTGCCATAGTAGGTTGTACTTCCTGCAGGATGTCTTACACCGCTAGTGGTTCCTCCTACAAGGTAAGGTCCTTGGGATCCTGTATTTCCGTAAAAAGTGCTAGTCTTTCCGGTTGACAATCCAACTCCATGAGAAGATCCGTCATCGACTACATATCCTCCTGCGTTGTCGCTGGTAATGGCACCGTGAGCTCCTGTTGATCCTCCAAGGACGTAGCCACCATCGGATCCAGTGTTACCATGATAAACTGTAGATCCTGCGAAGGATCCTCTACCAGGAGATGAACCATGAGATCCTGTGTTGCCGTGGTAAGTTGTGGTACTTGTGGAAATCACGCCGTGTCCTCTGGCACCACCGGTTCCTGTGGAACCACTGTAACCAGTTGATCCTACTCCGTGTCCTGCTAGGATTCCAGTGGAACCGATTCCATGGGAACCGTCGTAAACTGTGCTGAGGCCGGAACCGTCATGGTCAGTCGATCCTGCGTATCCTGATCCTGATGCTCCATCGTATCCGGATCCAGTGGCGTCTGTATACCCTGAACCTGTGACACCACTGTATCCTGTGCCTGTAGATTCGGAATATCCTACACCGGATGCTCCAGTGTATCCTGCGCCTGAGGAGCCTGAGTATCTTGAACCGGAACTATCGGCACCAGTTGCTCCTGAGTATCCAGCACCTGTGGTATGTCCTGCACCGGTAGTGCTTGAATATCCTACACCTGCGGAGTTTCCGGCACTATTCGATCCGGAATATCCTATTCCTCCGATATTTCCTGCACCAGTAGAATGTCCTGCGAGACCAGCTCCAGTATATCCTGTGCCAGTGGAATATCCTGGGCCGGCGATACCTGAGTATCCTACATTTTCGGTGTGTCCTGTACTGTCGGTTCCTGAATATCCTGATCCTCCGATGTTTCCTGAACCAGTAGAATGTCCTTCGAATCCGGATCCAGTATATCCTGCACCGGTGGAATATCCTGCACCAGTGGATCCGGAATATCCTCCTCCTGCGGAGTGCCCTGCACCGGTTCCTTCATATCCTGCTCCCGTAGAAAAGCCAGAGCTACCGGGATACACATTTCCAGACGTTCCAGAATGGCTTGCTCCAGCCAATTCGGTATATCCTCCTTGTCCTCCTGATCCAAAATGTCCAGAACCAGCGCCTGTTGTATATCCTGAACCGGCTCCAGCTCCAGACTGTCCTGCGCCATCAATTCCTGAATATCCGATTCCTGCTCCTGCTCCAGAATGACCTGCACCTACTGCTCCAGTATAGCCTGAACCAGATCCAACTCCTGCGTATCCTACATCAGACCCTGCTCCAGACTGTCCTGCACCATGAATTCCTGAATATCCTATTCCTGCTCCTGTTCCAGAATGACTTGCACCTCCTGCTCCAGAATAACCAGAACCAGATCCAGATCCAGCTCCAGAATGTCCTGAACCAGCACCTCCTGCATATTCTATACCAGATCCAGCTCCAGAATGTCCTGAACCAGCACCTCCTGCATATTCTATACCAGATCCAGTTCCAGAATGTCCTGAACCAGCACCTCCTGTATATCCTATACCAGATCCTGATCCAGAGTGTCCTGCGCCACCAATTCCTGAATATCCTATTCCTGCTCCTGCTCCAGGATGACCAGCACCTCCTGCTCCAGAATAACCAGAGCCAGATCCAGCTCCAGAATAACCTGAACCAGCACCTCCTTCATATCCTATACCAGATACTGCTCCAGAGTCTCCTGCACCACCAATTCCGGAATATCCTATTCCTGCTCCTGCTCCGGAATGTCCGGCACCACCAGCTCCTGAATATCCTATTCCTGCTCCTGCTCCAGAATATCCAGCACCACCAGCGCCTGAATATCCTATTCCAGCTCCTGCTCCGGAATGTCCGGCACCACCAGCTCCTGCTCCGGAATGTCCGGCACCACCAGCTCCTGAATATCCACTTCCTGCTCCTGCTCCAGAATGTGCTGAACCATCAGCACCTCCATATCCTGCACCAGCACCGCCAGCATATCCTGTTCCGGTTCCAGAGTATCCCGATCCAGCGCCACCCGAATATCCTGTACCTCCACCAGCTCCAGCCCCATGTCCTCCGCCAATCCCTCCATATCCTATACCAGATCCGGCACCACCAGCACCAGAATATCCGGAACCGCCTGCATTTCCAGCACCAGATCCACCATATTCAGTTCTGGAGTATCCAGAAACACCACAACCAGGAACAAGCCAAGGCCATTCGCAGATCAATTTTTCTTCATCAAACACCAATCCAAATGGACAACGGAATTCATAAGCAGTCAATTCAGGTCCACCTGTAATACAAAATAATACAAAATTGATATTGAATATCGCAACCATACACGGTATCGGGATCAAAAGACAAAATCTTACCAAGATCGAAACAGGCAAAGAACCATCTGCAATTTTGTGGATCGGCATAGTATCCAGGCTGAGCAGGACATTGGAATTTCGCTCGAGGAACCGGTGCAATTTCACTACTTCCTGGACAAGGTGATCCTTCAGAAAGAGATCCCGGCCAAACGCAAACTTCAGTACGCTCGTCAAAAGCCAACCCAGCGGGACAATCAAATTCAAAAACAGAATAATCGTCAATCCCTTGATTGAACTTGACGCAACGATAAAACCGGTTGCAACTTTTTGGATGCACAAAATATCCTTGTCTGGTGCACGAAAATTCGGTTTCCGTATTTTCGCGAATCGCGTGAATATGTCCTTCCGTATCAACCACGCGAACAATCCTGAATCCCGATGACTTCACGTGGGACGTGTATGGCATCTGAGCATGCTGCAACAGCAAGAAGTTAACAATAAAATATCTTCCCCCAGGTAACAACAATACTAATCTTATCTCTATCAATAATCTCAGACACACAGAATTGCCATCTATCGATATTTCCCAATATCCAACGACTTTCACTCAGAAGATAACGTTACCGACTGACGGTAAAAAATCACAAGATAACTAATTAGTAAGATAACTAATGATTACTCACGTGCAAATCATTTTCCAAAGAAGATAACACAGCTGCTCTAGTTTTCCTCTTCATATCAGTAAACGAATGATAAACTTCGTGAGTGAGAGGTTTTCCACAATGACTTTTCGAGTCATATTCAACATCATGAATTCCAAGACCAGCAAGTTCACGAAGTAAAGCATACTTTCCCTAAAAAGAGTAAATTGAAAAAATATCAAATCCATTATCAAAATATTCCAAAAAAATTTTCAAAGTGCAGTCACGTACTTTAATACCAGCAGAAATTTTATCCTCGAACGCGATCCACGTGTCGTCCTTGAATGCATAGGGGGCAGTGAGATCCTCGTCTCTCTCTACAGTCCATTCACCCTCGCTCATCAATTCGCAAAGCTGTAACAAGCGTCGAGCAATTATGAAAGATTATTAATTACATCATTAACCAAAGCACGTGGCGCGAGAAACAAGTCCCAGATAAAACCAGCAGGTCCGTTAGGTAAGCCAAGACTGCCTATCACGCATAGATAAGTCATACAGCATCAGGGCCCAAGATGTCAATTCATCTCCCACCTTGACTAGCCGACCTCAACATTGGGTCTGCCAGGGACCCAAGTCAGCCATCCTTTATCCACGACTCAAAAACTGTGCCACTGGGTATACCCACTTAGTCAAAAGTTCACCCAATGACTAATCGAGTCTGGTCAATCTTGGATTCATTACTCCCAAGGTGATCTAGACATTGGTCCAGACTCAGACCACGTGTCAGGATCACATAAGATCTCCGAAGGTTTTCAAACCCAGTCTTAGACACGCGCACGATAAAACATATTAAAACTTAGTATCGTTACAGCCACTTACTTCCTTTCGACTCAAAACAGCAGGAGACCCCTCGGTGGTCGCTGATCTAGGTGTGGTCTCTTTTTTGTTTTTTAAGGTAAATTTATAGGCAGCTGCTGGTAACGACACCAGGATCTTCTTCTTGGGTGCACCTAGACCGCTTATCAGGTCGACCAGACTATCGGTATTCAGCATATCAAAAAGACCCATTAATCGCGACGGATGAAAAGTGCTGAACGACTCGTCATCATCCACCAGATAGTGACTGGAGAGAGTGAACAGGTCGACGTACCTGAAATCAACGTATGAATTTTTGCAAAAACCAATTTTTCATCATTTTCATAACCTGGATGGAAAAATCGTATGTGTATACAGGGTGCGGCATTTTTTTTAATTATCAGTCAACTGGTGCAACAGGTGATTGCAGCATTTCTAGCGGGACTAGATGCGTAACTGGCTCAAGGATAGGAGGATCTTGCGAACCAACCATCTTTTTTTTCCCATAAACCGCATCGACGTTTTCAGATTTTCTTGACGCGTCTCTCGTTTATTTCGTTGCGTAAGAATCTCATACCCGAGGCGTTGTACATTTTTTAAATCTTTATCAAATTGAAGTTTAATTAAATTAATGATACGTCATGGGGTTTTAATGTAAATTTTTTTTTACATACTTCGATAATGACTTCACGTCGTATTGCTTTGCCAGGTCTTCGGTCTTTGTTGGCAATGCAAGTAAAATTCTCTTCTCGTTCTTCTTCCTGATCATCTCGTCCTTGAGTTCCTTCACGAAGTCGGTCAGACGTTCTTTGGATCCTGCTGTCATGTCCAATTCGACACCGTCGACCTATAATAATTATGCAAAAAACATATATACAAAAAGAAATAATTTCACGCATCTTATACTCCGTGACGTAATTTTTTGATTCACGGTTACAAAACGTCTACCGATGGGCAAGCGGCCGTGAAGGATTTCCAAAAATTGCGTACCGATTCGTTAAGAAAAGTTCTCGATTCTATTTAAAGGGACATCTCGAGGGAAATGGAAGAGTTATCCACTATAAGGATCTCGACCAATCAGACGATCAGAATTATTAGTTCTCGAATTTGACCATTTTGTCAAAACAGTCTGTCTCGGGGCACCGACCGAGGTGTCACGAGCTGCCTCGCGCTCTCGTGTGCTATCTGTTGATAGTTTTTCCAGCCGTGTTTCGATACGGGATACCAAGTTCTAGCTCGTGTAGTTCTCGCGTTGGTCTCGCGATATCCAGAAAATTCTCTGAATTTCCTGTGAGTGTTCCGGAAGTGCAGTGCCCACCCCAGTGCCAACTGGATGCAGTCCTCAGCCTGCACGGATCAGCTGTACCAGTTCCGGTGAGTCTCCCAATTTATTAATTTGTGAAAGGATTTCGATTTGACACGTCCGATTCGTGCTCTCACGTTCTCGGTCCATCGTTCTCTGTCTCTCGCACTGATTGCCTGACCCTTACTCCGACCCTCTCTACCTCAACTTAATAGCCTGACCGGTCGCGCATTTCCATAACTGGCCACTGCCGCGCATCCAGTTGCGTTTGCTGATTTTACGCGTCCTCAAAAATTTACATGTTTCGTTGAGATATCGCATTTTCTTATGGTTTCCGTAAGAATTTTCGTTTTAGCAGAGTTGGGCCTGTTCCTGTCCAACTCCCAGTTCATACCAGCTGGTCAATTCCCGATGAAAGAAAAACTGCCTGGCTTGCGGATGCCTGAGCGAAGGGGGACGACCGAAGATAACGTAGGTCAGTTCTCAGATTTTTCGTTATCGATGTAGAGATAAGAAAATACGTTACAATGTGTAAAAAAAATTTCACGCCTGTTAAACTCATAATTAATTATGCAGATTTCGCGAAAGTCAGTATCATGTGATAAACGAGATCGAAAGTACATATCAATTAATTCAAATAAGGCTACGAAAAGTGTAATAAAAGTTATTTAATTTACACTAATTATCCAGTCGTGACTTCCCTTAACAATTAACTCTCGCGTTTTACTAACAAATATGGGTAACCAAGAGAAAAGTGATACAAGATAATCCATTGATCTTCGCTCAAGAAAGAAAGCAAAGGCATTCACTCCTATCGCGGGTGAATCGTATTACGGGTACAGTGCATTGACCATAACTTTCATTTTCACATAAAACAACCGGACGACGTTTCTGTCCCGTCGATTATACAAGTCTGCAAATTTTTTTTTAACAAGCGGAAATGACGTCACTCACTCGACAAATTCATAATCAATTGTTACTCTTTTTTTTCCACTCTCTTACCTCACTCAGGATCCTCGCGAATCTCGCTACGGACTCTTCTCGTGCCTTACCGGAAGTCTTGAGCGAACCACGAGGATCGTTAACGGAAACGACAAGCTGAAGAACCGGATTGACCTCCTTCAAGGACTTCCGGAAATCTTTGATTCCTGAAATACCAAAAAATTATTTCGATTTTAATCATTAATTTTTTCGTAAAATTGTGGGACTGTAATTCAACGTTATTTAGGACTGATAAAACGAGAGGAAAAGGAAGTCTGAGAGACCAGTGACGTCAAGAGACGCCTGGCGTCTCAAAAGTCATGGCAAAAGTGAACGTAAATCATCATCAGGAATTCAATGATGAGCAATCAGGAAGAAACGTGTGAATCGAGTGTAAAGTCAATGATGATAATTCGATTAAATCCTATAATGAGAGCGTGACCAATTACTGATCGATAATCAATAATCGATCGATCGATCGATAACTAAACTGTGCCTATTGTGCCGAACAAAGATACATAATAATAATAAAATCCATAGAAACCACAATGCAAAGTATTATAGAATCAATTTTAATAAAATCCAAACGCCATTCGAAATTTGAAAGTCTCATTGTTCCCGCGCTAAAAAAATCGGTTCTTAACGATTCGTTAAAATCCCAAAGTATATGTCAGGGTCGGTATGGTGATACAATTGAATGAAGGGGTTAGGTGGGTCTGAGGGGAGGTGAGGTTGACCCAGGACGTGGACTTATGAGATATTACATTGTGCAATGGATCATTGAGTAGGTATCGGTATCTGCCAATATGTTCAATGACAGATCATTATCGATCAGTATCGATGAGAAGATGGTCGTACGAACTCGATAATTCGGGGTTCAATTGAATTGGCAGATCGTGCTGTTTTTGTATAGTGTTGTATACGATTGCTTGTGAATCGTATATATTGATTGGTTCTGCTTGAATCTTCGATTTCATTAAGATCAAAGATGTCGGTTCTTTTGGTCCAATCGGATGTTAAGGTCGATCAGACTATATGGATACGACTGTGCAATTATTTATGGGCTTTCAACAGTGGCTGTATATGTATATATATATATATATATATAGACGTTGAAGAATCGGGTCTCCTTTATCATCAAAAATCGGGCCCGTCGATCTAGGACCATAAAAGATCCCAACTGACCCAGATAAAGGCGCACACGCGATTCTCCGAGGTCGCCAGCGACAGAATCGACTATTGGCATACGCATGGCAGCTACGTGTTAAAGGACTTGCGAAATTTTGTCCTCTCTGCCACCCACTATACTCATGGTATTGTGCTGGACCAGTTACAGCATCCCGGATATCGAAGTTGAGTCTGGATGAAAGAAATGGACCCGGGTCCAATCTGTGAAGGTCTGAATAGGGTGTGTCATATCGTCATATGGGATTTCAATTTAACGAACATTAATTATTTTTTTGTAATTTTAGATAATGACGAAGCATCTCAAAATTTTTTTAATTTCATCCCATAATGGTTTCATCCGTATGTGGTTATCACACGTGTGATTGACTTTGATGTTTGTTGGGTCGAAAATACTTTCGCCGATCAAGTTCAATGATCTTCGCATTGGTCCATTATGGTGATATATAATAAGTGATCTTGAAAAAAAAATTTTATTGACCGAAAGTTTTCAAGGATCGAAATTATTCGAGTGTTAAATCCATAAGTGTTTGTCAGGACAATTTCTATTCAAAAAATTTCTCCATAAACTTTCACGGTCCTTGAACTTTTTTTTTTGGAAATGAAAAAAAAAGTCATCTCGATATACGTCTATGGACCAGATTCGCAATTCGGTTGGAGGGTCATGATCTGGTGAGAAAGTGAATTTGGAAAGGAAGATTTACATCCGATAGCAATTAATATGCTAATAGCATCCTAATTAGTAAGAAATTATCGCAAGGATTCATTCATCTTAGAGAGAGGGAAAGATCATGAAGTCGGAGATAAAGATGAAAAAGAAATATATCAATCACTTCCCCTGCTGTCGGAAAGTAAAAGTAGAGGAGAAAGAAAAAATGATTAAAAAATATTATCTTTTTTATTGCGTAACTATATGGCTCATTTCTTATTCAAATCTGTACCTACGCCGGGTACGGTCTTATCTATACGAATTTATCTCGAGAAGTTATCTCGAATGAACCCGTGAACACGTGCTGTCGAAAACGAAAGTGTTCCATTAAATATTACCATTGATACTGTTCAAATTGGATATGAATATTCATATATATTAACCTAATAAATATTCATCGATTAAAAAAAAGTTTATTGATCTCGCGATCGACTGTTCGAATTTTTATTGGAGAAATTGAAAAAAAGAATGAAATTCAAAATTTTGTACCTATAAAAATCAAACGATCGTTACAGTGATCGATGAACAGGATGACTGATTTGAAAAAAAAAAACTGTCAAAAGAAGTTCGCATCGTCGCATGCGGTAATTTTGATGAATTATTTATAACGCATGCGGCCTGTAAGTACGTAAGCAGCTAATTGCATATGTAATCTTCTTGTTGCATTTTGCAACGATGCACTTTGCATGCACTTGTATGTTACTGGACTAGATTCCATATGTGGTATACATATACATAAATAGACGTGAATCTCAAATGTCACAGGAATCGAATATCAGTAGAGCAAGTGCAAGGATGCATCTTTGGATGCTGGATACAGATGATGCATTTTATATGCAAAAATTGATAGTCATCTTGGCAAAAAATTTCGAAAATTTAATCATTGACATAATAACTCACCAGTTGCAGATAGATTATGAAGATTGTGACCCTGCTGGACCAGTGTGGTGCATCTGCATATGGTCTCGCCGAGTAGATCAATATCAGTGGTCGACGTGTAGCAAAGGATCTCGCGTCCAGGTGAAGTCTTTTGTTTGGGACATTCTGAAAAGAAAAGTGTTCTATTTTAAAAAGTGTACCAGACTAGAGATAAACATTGATGATCTTCAGGCCGGAGGCTGCAGCTGGTCCAGCCGCTGTATGAAAGCTGAGATCATCTCCACGTAATCGCGTCTATAATAATCGTTTACATAGTCGCGTAAACTTGCTGTTCCGCAAAAAAAAAATGGCTGTTATGAAAAATATTACAGCTGCAGTTATAAATAATTGTTGCTTTATAGTTATCAATGATTTAGGACCCATAGATCCTTGATGACTGCGCCAGTTACGATTGATTAATTGGATTCACCTTGCGATTCGTGGAAATTGTTCAAATAATTAAATGATAAACATTTTTCAAAAACATTTTTAAAAATTTTCGCGCCTAATGCTAATAAATTTTTGTTAAATCTATAGATCTTTCTAGGAACTCTGAGAATTCTCTAGCTATGGCATTCGATTTCCAATCTTTAGTGGGTTAAGATCATCGAAGGATGCTGGCAATTAGCTGATTCATCAAATAGTGCAAATTCGGTATTGTTACCCAGCAATGACGAATCTGCACAAGATTAGAATTAATTGTCAAGACGTAAATGGTACCGTCCTTGTATATATATATACACGCTCCTGCTCCAGTTGCCGATGTCGCAATTTAACCTTAAGGAACGCACCGTAGCGCTCTCGATACAGAGACATAGAGATCGTAAAGATCATTGGACCACTTTTCATTTCAGTGAGGCTGCGAGAGCTGTCAATTCAGTCTGAACACAGCTAGCATGAAATAGAGATTTTGCGAGGTATTAAACTACAGTATTTTGCCAAAAAAAAAGCTTACGAATACACGTTATTAATCATTGAATATTTTTATCGATATCGATCAGCCAATACATAACCTCAAAGTACATCAGTAACGTCAAAGGCCATAAAATCAATAGGTATACCTCGTAAATATTTTTTTATTGATCGATACCGATTTACATCATCGACAAATGACAGATATACTAATACACAAGATACACGATAGATAAGGAGAAATACAATTATAAAGAAAAAAAAAACCATAAAATGCGCTGCACGTAAAGAAGCCAGAATACTAGAAAGACACTTATGGCCAAGTATAGTAAAAGCAAAGAAGTAACTAGAAATATTTTCTCTAAATCCAGCAACAGCTATAAATATTAAATATCCAATAAATCGATCGAGTCACTAAATTCCAGCAATAAAGATCTAACAAGATAATTATTAAAAAAAAAAACTTACTCGCAGCGATTCCAAGCGTCAGCACCCCCAAAAGGGGTAAGAGCCCGAGTAGCCCCATTTTCGTGTCACAATGTCCGTCCCTGGTAGTATTCCTTATCGACGATTAAAAACAAAAAATTACGATTTCCGGTTTATCTAATTAAATTTTTTTTTTCCAAAATTCGTCTGAGACGATTCAGCGACTCAGCAGCCGAGTGCACGAGCTCGTAACAAGGTGTCGTACTGGTTCGTTTGTCTGCACATCGAAGTTTTTATAAAAGAAAAAAAAAAGTCAAAAATCGAAAGTGAACCGTACGAGCGATCGTCATCAACTGAAGGTGAAATTCGTCCGAAAGAAACTTTATGTGAAGGAGGCGCGCTAGTTGGTGAACGCGAACGCAAAAAGCAGCTCTAAGGGGGTCCGGCCGATGTACCGTGGAATATATAGAAAAGTCTTCCGAGCAATATGGAAGAAGGTATTCTTTTTTCTCTCCTATTTTCGAAGGGTGGGTGGTGGGGGGAGGGAGGGTTACAGGAGAGACACAAAAGGCACCTTCGTCTTTGAGTGCACGATTGGGACTGAACCTTTGGTGGGTCTGTTCTCTCCTAGTAAAGTAAGGCCCAGTGAGTGAAGCCCCAGGTGAAGTGGCGAGAGTCAAAGTTACGTTGGTTAAGCGAGAGGTAGTGGACAGCAGGGGGACCAAGAGACATCTGGGACCAATAAGGCCCAGAGGGTGGGGTGCCTTCTGCCCCAGATAGGGAAAACTTTCCTTGTAGACAGAAACATATATATGTATATATATATAAAAAAAAATAATATAAAAAAAAATCAATTTCTGTTAAGTTCGATCCACGCTTATAGTTGGACACTTTTTTTTTAACACTGCACTTTTTATGTAACAAAATTCTCCTTGTGCAATCACTTTTAAATTTTATCTGTGTTTACGATTTATTAGAAATTATTGAATATCGATCGATATATGTATATCGATATGTGAAAGCCTTGATAAATCTATCGGTGCCTCTGGACCACCTACGTATCCCGACTGAGAGTCCATCTGACTGCTGGCATTAAAATACACACGGTAATCATGCATGTGTTTTACCTATATGCCTTGGTAATAATTTACGTTAGCGGATAATCGCTGCTATGCTAATCAACGATGACCACAACGTAAAGGCGCGGTTACGCGGAAAGTCATGGTTGACCTTTAATTTGGATCGATCGAGTAATTTTGGAGTGTAATAAAATATGCGGAGTAAATTAAAATCATTTGATCAATGGCTGTATCGAATATATATTTAATAAATTAAGTATGGATCGTTGATCGATACTCAATGAAAATCCGAATGATCGTCGAAAGTAAGACTGGCCGAAGTGCTACGATGAATCATCATAATGATCATAATGACTATCATTCTCTAAGGTCAACTATCAGTCTCTCGTTCGCATTCTAGCCGTTAAGGATGCTGCTGCTGCCAATAATCAGCTGCCACGCTGATGATCTCTGGTGGTTACGTCACTTTCAGGAATATAATGAACACTTGGATTCACATGGTATCGGTCTACGATCGGTACTGATTGCGAGAAATAATCATCACACGTAATAGGTGTCGTATGGGGAATGTCATCATTGACAGGGGATAAGATCGAGAATGATCTATTCATACGTAATAATAGAATCCGTGCCGTTTATAGTATTTCGTAATATGATTATCGAAATTCGGCAGACAGAATCATTCGATGATAACTTCGCGAACGTGTCGGGTGGATCATTGTCTGATAAAATTGCGAAGTGTTTGCAATGATTATAAAAGAATTTATTCAAAAAAAATAATTTTTTTTGAAAATTTTGCTACGTTGTATCGCTGATCTGAACGTCACGTGACTCCAGATCGATAGGGATTATCTCTGACAGGATACGATCTATAGATACCTCAACTGCTTGGGATCGATCGTTAACGATCGGAAGAGGATCGTGATGATCTTGGAAGATCTACGTAAGATCTTACTGACCTTCGATTTAGAATCGATCCAAAGTAGCAATTAGTCGAAACCTCCAAGGCACGACTGATCAATCACGATCTATAGGACTGACTGATGGTTTGAATATCTCAATCATTAAAGACAATAGATCCACGATGCTTGTATCGAATTTGATCCCGAAATCTTTTCTTTGATCGTTCGATCGAAATTATTTAGCACGAGTTCTCTTGGCAACTATAGATCATTATGCCAATACATCTATACATTATCCCATGTACATATATTTTATTCCGAAATCCTTTCTTGATTATTCGATCGAAATTATTTAGCATGAGTTCTCTTGGCAACTATAGATCATTATATCAATACATATATCTATATACGTCTATGTCACCTGAGATCAATTTCTTTTCCATTTCACTTGATCCACAACCCTGTTTACAAGTTCCAAAGTATAATCTCACCTTAGCCATCAGCGGGCCCAAAAATTCTCCAGCTTCCGGATCCATATATTAAATTCCTCAAGTTTGTAAACTCCTCTTTTTTCTGCTCCAGCCTCCCTCCCCTCGTTTTACATGTCCATCCGGATCGACATAGCCTGAAAAAAAATTGTAGCAAAGAGAAAGCGAACTGGGCCTCATACGAGTGTCTCTGTTCGTTTGGGCCCGTTCGTACAGTCATACCTACTTAGGTACGTTGCTTCTTCCTGGGTCCAGATAGCCAGTGGCAGACACATTCGGATTATGGTAGATCGCCTTTTACATGACTTCGCGGAAATTCATCTTACGTAATTTCACTTGACAGTGCTTATGACTAAAAAAAAAAATTTCACTTAAGTTTCATCCTATACATTCCTTACATCATTATATCACTGTATACCCAATCATTGATTATTATCCTGCACTTACCCTATTACTTCGTACACCTATATACCATTCGTCATAATAACCCTAACCGTTATCCCAGAATCCAGTACCTCGTTTACGCGTTTACATTGCGTCCAGTTATCCTTAAGTTTCTCAATGACTTTTCCCATTGCAGCAAACGGGTAGCCAATGAATTGTCTTTTAAATACAATTATGACAAAAAAAGATCCCAAAAAAAATTGACTTCACAATCCGACCATTACGGGCACTTAGGCTTCTTGCTGGAATCGCAATTATTTCTTTCGCAAGGTAAAAATAAAAGGCTCGTTCGACTCCTCCAAGTAGTTGCGCGTCTGCGTGTCACAAATTTCTCAAGCGATAATAAAGTTCGTACGCGATAATACAGTTATATATGGGAATCGGCTACAGTGCCTTTTACAACTGTAGCACGATCTTCCAGTCGGTAAGTAAGGTAACTGGAAAGAAGATAAATAAAAGTATGCTTAGGGCGTGGCAATGGTACAATTTTTCCCCGGATCGTTAAAAAGGCAAGGAAATTATATTTGATTCGCGGGACGTAAAATCTAATGGTACTTTAACCAGCTGTGATTGCCTATCTTTGTATTAGGTTAGACTTAAAAATAACGCGCATCCTTATTTTCGCCTTTAAAGCGAAGAAGAAAAATAATACAACGGTTTAAGCGACTTATACGCAAAATAATAATAATGATGTGTGTCTGGTAAGCCGACCTTTTATTTTTCTACTTCATTCCTTTCTTGCTCTTGCGAACCGGGTGCAATCGAGACGTCCTCGTTGCGCAAGACGGACGAGCAACAAAGAAGATCTACAAGCAGATCAGCTACGGATATTCGTATGGATATTCAGATTCTTACGCAATTCTTATGTCCTGGTATGAATCGTGCTCTTTAGATATTTTTATTATTACTGTTTCTGTCGTACTATATTTTTTAACATATGGATCAAAGAAATATATTTTTTTTGTATATGCAAAAGAAGTCTAATAAGTCATGGGATAAGATGGAAACCGTGAAAAGAATGGATGCGGGTGAAATTTTTATTTTTTTTAATAACTTTTTTTTTACATACTATATCCAGCGAGTTTTCATAAAACGGAAGTGGATCCATTGTTCATTCGTCAAAGAAAGGCAGTTTGGCTCCTTGGTACTAGGGGATAATGTAATCTGCTGTACGGGAATTATAGTTACTACAGGTCGATTCAGATTTGCATAATTTTTTAGACAGACAACGAAACTACAGGCTGTTGTAAATTGAGAATGGAATTTTTTAAAATGTATACTTTCCAGTTGATACATTTTTTCCTGGAGTGACTGTCACAGTGGGGTGTCTGACGTCATCCAGGAAATTGTTGATCAGGAGAGGCAGGGGGGGGGGTATGTCAAATATGAAAAATAACTAAATTTCGAAACGTCGGCGATTGGTTGTCGCTGGCGATTTATTCTCAACAATGCGACAAAAGGATTGACTTTCGCTGTCAGACAGGAATACCAGGCTACCACGCCTTCCCTTGGGTACCCACCATCCTGGAGGAATATTTTTAAAATCATCGGTTAGGAATGGGGATAAATTTTTTTTGAATATCCGAAGGCGTTGAATATTAAATTAAAAAAAAGCTTGACACTACCTTTTTGCTCTTGCATACTGGGAGAATCGAAATTAGAAATTCGCCCGTACGTTTATCGTGTATAATAAGGCGCATATAAAACGAACTACTTGTCAGATCGTTATCGAGCGTTAAAAGTCATCGGCCCGGGCGTCTCGTACGTTGTAAACGATCTACAGTCATTTTCAAAGCTGCGACACGGCGGATACTCACTAAAGCGATTAGTTGCATCAGTAAGCGTCGCCCACATTCCGCTCGGCCCAACCCGCGAGAAGCTTTAGAAAAATTCTGCGAAATTTTCAATAGGCGTCGCGACGCCTTGCATCGGCTCTAACCTATAATAAAAAATTTTTTCAAAACGAACAATGGCGTCGATTAAAAATCTTTTTCTACAAGTCAATTCATATAGCGTTAAGTAGTACAGGCGATGACTTCAGTCATGACTGAGTCATTCGAGTCTCGATAATTGAGTCAATGATCTATATTGGAAAATAATCAAGATCCGCGAAGGGTGAATAAAAATCCATCGCGATCGAGATTTTCGATCCAATTAATCCGACGTATTATTTTTGAATATTGGAAAGTAAAGTTGGGTTGCTTAATCTACGCGTCCTGCCCCCGTCGTTCAAGCGCAATAAGTCCCGATGAATTTATTATACCGCCTGTACCGTAATTTCTATTTTACCTTCCTGGATGATTTGGATAACCAAAAGAAAATATTAATAATAAAAAATTATTATCGCTAATTCGAGCATAGTAGCGTGCAAATAATATAGCTACCAGATAATTCTTAATATCTTACACAGGGCACCCATCTATTAGTCCCACTGGGATACCCACTGTTAAACAGCCTCGAGGCAGGAGCGTATACGTATAACGCGGGGCCCCGGAGCGATGCTTTCCCTTTCTGCTGGGATCACGGCGCAGCTTGTAATTTACGCTTAATTTTTCTACTGTCCATTTTGCGCTACAGGCACTCCCGAGAATTCCGCAGACACGTTACATTTATTTGTCAGCCAGTACAATCTTGGTCAAAATGGCGAACGTGTTTTGATTAGCCGTATACGTAACGTAGAAACTGATCAGTCAGCCATTTTTTTTTAATCTCTCATTGAAACCTCTCTTTCCCAGAACACCAGCCTTGCTTTCTTTCCTGATGATCTTGCTTGAGTCATCGATCAAATTTAACGTATGAATGTTCGGTCTTTGAAATTCGATGACTGTTTATTATGATTATTCTTCCTTTAAGCCATTCTTAATACCGTCTGCCATCTTATGCATGTATAATCGTCTACTTGGAATCCCAAGTGTTTTACCCGGAACCTAAAGGACCTCTCGAATTGTACGAATGGGTTCACGTCCTTGGCCCCCTGTATGAATGCCCCTTTACGAACGTCATCTTAGAACTAATTATCCACAATCGTTCGATGAATCAGCATAACCGAACGGGAACTCTAAGATAACTATGCTTAATAACTGGAGCAGGTAAATAAGGTCCTTTTTTTTTTAAATGGCTATAAGGAGAAACGGAACTGTTTGCTACATGCAAAATAATGGCAGCCATTATGGTACTGACCTGCCTGAGTCTGAAAGACAGATTGAAAAAACATATTTTCAAACTAAGCTATATACACGGATACAATTACTATATATATATATGATTTAGGTGTCTGGTCCAGCTGCAGGGCAAAATGGCGTCAAAATATCTATTAACTTTCGTCATAGACCCATCGGGCCGCACTGCTAACCCAGTTGTAACGTAAAGAATGGGCCCAAAAATGGGGCCCGTCTTTACCGAACGCGTCTTAGTACCGCGTTTTGACGCAAGGGGCGCTTGATTCCTTAAAATCGTTCGCGAAAACGATGAATCTATCCCACGAATAAGTTACATTGCTTACCTTTCAGTTACATTGCTCCTTATAAGAATCCACATTGCCAAGGTCCCAATTAGCTCCTTGACTTACGTAAGGCCCAAGGAATCTCACGGGTTAATTTACCGTGTACGTAGCCAACTGGCTAGCCTCTGGATACGAGTTAGTACCAAGTACCCAAATGCGACGGCACGCGTCTATTTTCACTGTCTTACGCAAGTTCGCTCTTATAAGTTAGATACTCAGCGACGACCCGGAAGAACGCCGATAATCGATAACAGATCGAAATTATCTATCTATGTAGATCTAAAAAATTTTTGAATTTCACGATATTAAATTTTTCTTTATTTTTTTTAATTCATCCCCAACCTTATTTGACAGGAGTGCTAATATTGCAAAATTTATTTAGCATTACAAACTCTCCCTCTATAAACTCTACATATATATATACATACACACGCATATACAAGTAGGTACCAATTGATTTCCCAGTAGCGGATTAATTTGTGAGGGTGTGTCAGATTTGTTGTATCCAGCTGCCAATTGGACATGCTCACAGTCACGAAACTGTCGTCAGACCTCTTTGATCGCTCGAATCAAGAGTTGATTTATAGTCCTTTATGTCGTCTGTCGTCGATCCACCTCGTTTCGGTCGTTTTATTGGCCAGCCGATGACATAAGCTCCTCCGCATACGTAATGATGCAACTAACGATCGAACGAGAATTTGAGAATGATCTTAAGGCCAGAAACCGGACCGAAAGAAAAAGAGAGATCGATTGAAAAAAGAATTGCGCGAAAGAAAAATAAATAAATTTAATTCACCCTAAAAGGAAGTTAATTAAAATTTTCTTTTTTTTTCCAAAAATCGTACGCAACCGTTCCATTAATTTTTTTTCAGGCCAATCGATCCTTACTACCCTCGGGCTGATCACTCGTAATGCCAACTTCGAGCGATCGTTAATAAATTAGATTTTCATGCTCCGTTTCGCGATACTTTATGTCTCCGTACGCAAGGCACTGCCCTGGGGCCATCCCTGATCCTCCGTTCCAGGAGTTTGACCATAAAACTCAATCCATACGGGGAGGCTGCGTGTACCCGGAGACAGCGTGGGCTGAAAGGGAATAAGAGAGGAGATGAAAAAAAAAATGAGACGAGAGAGACAAGTGTACCTCCTCGTGCCCATATTCACATGCTCTCTTCGATGTCCAGCTTTACTGCTTTCTCCAGGCTTACGTCATTGGTACACGTATGGTTTACACGTAGGTACCAATCCTGGTCACCCTATAACAAGGAGCAGAACCTAGGGAGGGGCTCTGCACCGGTTATTATATATATATATTTACAGCGCTATAAAATTCTCACTATCACTCTTATCTGTCAAACTGACAGTAAGATGTTCGTTAGCATAATACATGGTAGGACTGGACGTGTAACAGTGCAATTACGTTCATAATAGATTTAAGTAGAGAATAAAGATATTTCGTCGGACCATGATAGATAGACCGACTGATAGTCAAATTTTGGAATTTCGTGTACGTGCGATCTCTCGACCTGGGAGTTCATGAGTTCGGTAGGTTAGAATTCATGTTTTGGTAATGGACGGGGGGGGGGGGGGTGAGGTGAAAAAAAATGGGTGCGGTCACGACAATAATAATTGCACCAACTGTTTCTCAATGACCAGCTGAAAGGGTCCATTTCGCAGCGATGTATATTATGCAATGATTTATTGCCACCCTCCATCCCTCGCCCACGTATCCACGAAACCTGTTTATTTCCCTTTAAGGATATTCCTACCTGCAGGACACATACTCTACGTGGACGCAGGTGCTACTCGACAGGATTTGTAAATGCTACGCCTCTCGTATAATTAGTATATAGAAATCGACGTGGGCGAGTCTCACGAGAAGAAATGCAAATGGAGCAAAAAATTAAAGAGCCAGTGGCCATCTTGATACAGTTGGCATTAACTTTTGAAAATGTAACGGGACGAATGAAAGTTACTACGAGGGAATTCGATGTCTCAGATGTTATCTAACGCTCTCGCCTAATCCCAAACCTTGGTATACGTAACGCGCGTAAGATCAATCGATAAGATCGTTATCGATCCTCGATGAAAGTGTAAAAAATTGTATGATTCAATTCAATTTTTCTTTTTTTTTTCACCTACACTTAACGTCAAATTTGTTTTTGAAATTAAAAAAAATTTTCTCACGCCACTGAATCAAAGTCGCTCCTTTTTTCCCTATATATGGAATTTCAGGTTCAACTGGCTACCTGCTACTTTATTTATGGCTTTACCAACTCCTATTGGAACTTCCAATAAATCGATTAGCTACGTGACGAAGAAACGACAGGTTGCCTTATCGGTGAACTTGTCGATAGTCGGGACGTGTTTAATGAATCATGAGATCGTTTTGAGTTTTGGAGATCACCCGATACATGGTTGACATGTGGCCTAGCGTCGGGTAGGGGGATAGGAGCGGCGGGTGGCTGTAAAAATATCTCAGTGACAGGAGCTACTCGCATGGATAGACAAACGAAACAATAAGATCATATGTTAAAAATTGGTTTAAGGTCACGTCCTTGCCTTGGATTTGCATATGAGCTCCAGTTGGGTATCATTTATTCATGATATGGTAGAACGTGCAACTGGGGTGGAGTCGGGGAACAGTTTTCTTTGGAATTAAAGAAGGCGCTAGGTGGTTGGAATGATAATTAAAAAAACAATTTTTCTAATCGATCCTAGGATCTTTGTCACTGTATGTCAATTGGCCTCTGGCTAAAGTAGCAACTGTATTCTTTTTATGCCAGATGACAAGGTCACTGTCTTACGATGACTGATCGCTTAGCCAACTGGTAAAAATTTATTGACTTTCATAACATCTGAAGTCACCGACTGTCAAATTGGATCCGTATCGATACTCCGAGGTTGCATACTGCTTGTGATATCGTACCAATTGGGTGCAGCTGTGAAGTTTGGGATGGCGATGAAAAAAATTGGTTCATCCAATTGGAAGTTTGAGTCGCAACTGTAAGGCGGCTAATGTAGATTCTTGACTTTTTTTGATCTTTGACTCTTGCAGGTCAGTTGGTAGAAAATTGGACGATGATCTTGACACGATCGTTTATATCAATTGGCAAGCTGCAATTCTCTTGTCTCGCAATTGTTTGCTATGGTCGAGCGAGCGTCACGGTCAGCTGTTACGGTTGCCCGAGCACCACTGTCAACTGGATGATTATTTTTCCTATAGTGGGCATCAGGCCTGCCGGAAGTGAAAGGTTAAGGCTGTGCAGGCTGGCTGCATCCGGAAATGACGTAGCTATGTCAATTGGATGAATTGGGGAAAGGTGCATTTTAATCGGTAGTAGTAAATTTATCGGACTTTATTCGATGCCGGATAGGCCTAGTTCCATAACGATTATTCGATACAAATCGGTGGCCATTTTTCTTTTCACTGTGGAACTGCTAAGTAAACTGGGTTAACGCTGCATGGCTTGTTGTGTATATAGATATATGTACGAGTGACAGGAAAAGTCTTACCGCTCGGAGAACAACGAGTTGTTCTCGTGATTAAAAAATTGTCATCCAATTGAAAATCATGAAATTCAATCGAATCGATCTTTCAACGTTAAATTATATATCTGGCACGATGCTTGTTATTGGTTCACGTATAGGGAGGCACTTCGGTATTGACAATTGGCAATTTTCAAAATGAGTTCAATCAATCGGTAGTTGTATACTGATTGAATTTCATGGACCAAAGAATCAAAATAGGGGCGTGCCATTGTATGCCCAAATCGCATCTGGCCGATAGGAGATCGTAGATCATTTTTGAATGATCACTATTTACAGTTACCTTCACGACAGAGGAACAAAAACAGGGTGTTGCAACAATACCTATTGAATTCTCTAATCAGTATACCAATATGCATACGACCAACTGAAATTCCATGGATCAATATTTTTCATCTGGTACCAATTGGAATTTCGCAATTCCTATTTAATTCCCAATTGGAAAAAAAAGAACAAAGGATCATCAAACATCCTAAACTTTCCTGTACCAATTCCGACTATCATATATCAAGCAATGTACTCGTAAAACCTAACGGGCAGCAATTCCTTTTACTCGAGCCAATGCGAGATTCCAGTCAGAGCACAAAGTGATAGCCAGGGGCAATTCCAGCGAAAGTAAGAGTTCAGTCTGGGAGCAAATGGAGGCTGAGCGAATTTAAAAAAAAAGGAATCCGCCACCCCCGTCATGGGTTTCAGTAATATTTTGCAAAAAAATATTCGCACAACTTCCAAAATACAAAAAATCATACGAGGCTAACAATTTTTTTTTTCAACACATTAATAATACCTAACCTCGAACCCAATTGCAAAATCATCATTCGACCTGAATACCAAGCGGTACCAAATAAAGCAACGATCATTTCCAGATCAATCAGAAATCTCTCACCTACCACTCAAACTGCTTATCACCTTTAATCAAATTTTAAAACCCTTTTCATGAAATAAAACCTTGCTGATCTTGCTTGGTCCATCCCTTAAGATCACGTTTTATTACTGTATTCATATAATTGTTCCTAAACCTATTTTTATCTGACTTCCGTAAATCGGTGCCGATCCTCACAATGCGTTTCTGCGCAATTCCCATAAACGTCAAAATAAAGGCGAAACCACGTGATTACGACAAATATGGTGACTATTAAAAAAATCATGAAAATCGCCATTCTCCACCATCACCCACATCTGGCTACCTTACAAATTGCACTTGTCGCAGGTAACAGGCTGCCGACTAATGGGCGTCGTGCTAATCGTGTTCACCATTGGATAAGCTTCGGGGCAGGAGTCCTCGATCTATCAGAATGATCAATACATTAGGTATAGATCATAATCAGGATCGAGATTTAAACGGCTCATCCCATTAGAATAATATAATTTGGTATATTAATTGCCCAGATAAATATTTATTAACCAATCAATATACATATACATACATGTATTATATAAATATCGTAATTCATCCGATTGGCAATCACGTCCGGTTTCCTATCAGCTGAATATCCTCTGGCTATCTGGAGCAAGAGAGAAAGGATTCGCGAACGTCTCTGACGGCCACAGGGGACGTTTTTACCCTGGTAAAATAATCGTAATTACAAACCCTTAATTACCCTAAGATCTATAGCTAAGTTATCGGAATCATCATTAGTCTAGAAATATATAGATATATCAGTGTTAGCAGATACTTCGTGAGATCAAATTTTTATCACCCACCTATCGATTATATTATCACGCTCTATCATTAAATCGACCTGAAAGTTAGCAAAGAAAATTTTTAATACGACATATCGGAAAATCCTATATCGATGTATCGATTCGTCACGATCAATACCTACACTGGCAGTTTCACAAGATCAATCGCGATCGTTAATCGAAAGGCATTGATCTCACGATCTAAGTGAACAATAATAGACGTGAACGGTGGCCCAAATGCTGTGACTCGAATTGAGAAAAAAAATCTATAAAGTTATGTCATACACGTATAACACGTCGCTACTACAATTAGATCATACGACAACAATACCGAACCATATGAACCGATGAACCCGAAATTATCCCATACGAGCGTACATCTATCCGTATTTTATACTTGCTGCAATCACATGTAGAATTGAAAAAAATAATAGACGTGAACGGTGATCCAAATGCTGTGACTCGAATTGAGAAAAAAAATCTATAAAGTATCTATAATGTCATGCACGTATAACACGTCGCTACTACAATTAGATCATACGACAATTCCGAACCACATGAACCGATGAACCCGAAATTATCCCATACGAGCATACATGTATCCGCAATATTTACATGCTGCAGTTACATGTAGAATTGAAAAAAATAATAGACGTGAACGGTGGCCCAAATGCTGTGATTCGAATTGAGAAAAAAATCTATAAAGTTATGTAATACACGTATAACACGTCGCTACTACAATTAGATGATACGACAACAATTCTGAATCATATGAACCGATGAACCCGAAATTATCCCATACGAGCGTACATGTATCCGCATTATTTACATGCTGTAGTTACATGTAGGATTGAAAAAAAAAAATTGCTGCATCATCGGCTAAATATTGTTTCACGTTGCGTCATACGAGCAACGTGAATTACGGTTCATATACATATGTGACACATATTTACGGATCGATGAACCGTAATGTATGACGGTTCACTTTGCCGATGAACTTTATACATGCTTTTACGCGGAAAGAAGAAATTTGAAAAAAATGAAATTTGATGATTTTCTTATTTTTTTGAATTATTGAAATAATTTTTTTTATAATAAATGCATCTGGATCAAGTTTATTGTGATACGCGAATCTGATCGTTATCGATTAACGCTATAGGAGTTATGCGCTTAAATAATTTTGCCTTGACATTTTTATTTCTTTGTATCTTATGTATACGTATATTTTGGTGCCCTCCTGGACTATGGGAATATAACGGGATAAGCGCGAACGCTACGGCCCTGCTTGAACGTTAATTAATTTTTAATATTAATGAACCACGGGGGGAATTAATTCCCGCTCGAAAGGATTTGGTCAAAACAGCTTGCGTAATTACGGTGCGAATATTTGAACGAATTAAAATCCATAGTCGATCGATATATGTATATACTGGGTGTGACTATGTGTTATGAGAACATCATCGGGTTTCGTACTTGATTCGTGTTGAATGTGTGTGATGTTATTTAAAAAAAAATTCCTTGACAGTTGTCAAAGTGGTGACAGGTGTCTGTGGCTTTAATATGAGATTATTGAAATATATATTTTTTTTCTTCGGGATTAATCCTCGCGTGATCCAAGGGTCAGGGTTGAATACTGGACCTCGAGGATCAACTACGAAATCACTGGATTGCATAATCTGTATGGCAGCCTGTTACATTTAATAAAGAATTTTTATTCCCGGACCACTCCTTAAGCTTTGGCACCAGACAACCTCAGGTAGGCATTCGAATGGTAGGTCATAGGGTTACCGTGGGATCATTCGATCATTTTTATAATGATCTGCCAAGTCATTATGATTTACACTGTGATCTTAGACGTCGTTGCGTCCTTCTTCTTCTTCTTGTTCCCAGAGGTACTTTTACTTTCGGATTGTTTTTGTAACGGACTGTAGCTCCATATAAGTGGATTATTTATTGCTAATAGTCTTTATGGTCTTAGGATCGTTCTGGAAAAAAAAACCGGATATTGCTGATGACTCTTGCATAATAGATATTGCAGTTTCAATGATCTAGGAACAATGAAAATGATACAGGATTATGATCGATCTTCAGCAATTTTTCGAAATGAAATTTATGTTATCGATCGTTTCTCTCATGGATCATATTTCCGAAGTGAAATTTCTATGTCATTGATCTTTTTTTCTCATGGATCAATTAGGGGCGATCAAATTGGATCGTCCTTGCTCAGCAATTTTTTTTCAGCAATTGCTGATTATTGCTAAATAATAATATTTTAATCTTACCATTCTTATCAGTCAACCAGATATTAAGTAAGCAATTTTTTTTACGGTCATTATATCTGAACCGGAGTCATTGCTGGTGATCCGTTGCTTCACTGTAAACTATGATCTAGCGACTATGGTATTTTTATCCACTGTACGCAGGATCCTAGTTGAACCTAGATCTATAACCTCACAGCGTTCACCGTACAGTCAGCAATGCTATAGATAGATCAGCAATCTTGGATAAGATCATTATGGATCTTGTTGCTGGAATTGGTCAATGTACTAGCGAATACAACCACAACCTAAATATACATTTGAGAAGTTGAAATTCTGCAATAATGATTCAATCGCGAATGATCCTAAACGTCAAGATCAAATGTGAGATCTATAAGAAAGAAAATTATAAAACAAAAAATTATTTTTTCATATATCCAAAAAACGTGAAAAATAATTTTCAAGTACAATTAAACGATTTCTAATATTTCTGTAGGCACTAGGTCATTATCATTTGATAATAATAATTTACTAATCACGTGACCTTTGAAGTCACCGTACAATTTCTACGGTAACCAAAGATACCCACAGGTATAGGATATCGTCTGGCGCCAGATTTCTGGGCGCGTCCTCATTTCGAGCAACCTGAGATCGAACCGGGTCGACAAGGTCCAATTTATAAGGTCATCCTCTTGTTGCAGACGACCTTCGTCAGATAACCCAGCTGACGTGTAAGGTTGAGTGCATTTAAGAAGCTGTGCCAACTTTTGGATGGACCAGTAAGTAAGTCATTAGTAAATTCCATTGAATTCTCTCAAAGCTATAGTACGTGTCCGCTAACACCTGAAAGACTGGTCCAGCTGGTGAAAAAGCGTCAGCTGGTAGCAGCTGGATTTCAATATCTTATTCCCGCTTCTAATTGGGTAGGCTGGCTGGTTCTTTCGTCACGTTGTCTATTATATTACTACGACAATGAATTGAATGGCCCGAACAGCCGTAGTACTGTACACAGTAGCATCCACATGCTAAAGTGCAAATAAATAGCATAAATAAAAATCCCTGACAGTACCGCCAGCAGCATACACCATGGACCAAGGAGGATAGACTGTAGTAATCTCTGAAGAAATGTACCCGGTGTGTCTCGCCCACGTTAAATTTCATAATTGATTTTTTTTAATCTGCCCCCTTCGATCCCTCCCCTTTACGTGGCGCTGCTATTAATTTTTGCGATTTGCATAAGGAGATCAAAACTTGCGCAATTTGTGCGAAGCAATTTTTTTTTCGTCACCCAACAAATAATTCTGATTATTAGCACACGCGAAAATTTGACTGCTCAAGAGTTCGTATATTTTTTTAATTTTGAAAATTTCTATCATTCACTCTCTTATCTCTACTTTATCGGGTATTGTTCAGGGCAATCGATGTCTTATGGTATCGACTAAGAATTCTTAAGCTGTCGCAAGATTTTTGCTCCGAAGGTCCTTCGCGTGGAAAAAATTCTTCGACGGCGAATCGAACGCAGATCGCCGATTGGCCAGGTAGTCACTATCGGCAATGTCACCGGCAAAACGCAGACGGCATATCAATACGGACTGTCCAAATGCTCAGCGAATGAAACTGCCAGATAATATTATAATAGAGTGCTACCCGATAACAATGCTGATACCAAGATAAGCTGATCTACTTGCACAGTTACGTACGCCTACGCATGGTAATGAAGTCACACGTGGCGATTCTATTGTCCACCACGTATGAGACACGTGGTCCACGTGTCTGACTTGTTGGACGTCAAACTACTAGATTTCAAAATTATAGTATGAGCGAGGATTAATTTTTTGAAAAAAATTTGTATACCTTTTTTTATACTACACTATTTCCTTATCAGTACGTTAGGATGGGTCAGTATTTTTTTTTCGTGCGCGGGGTTCATCAATCCACAGTGGCTGCGGACGGTAGGAACCAGACATGGGTCAAAACTTGTTCAGCTCCACCCACAATCGGATAATCGTGTCAAGGACCATCCTGCCTTCTCTTGGATTCGTAATATCCTCTTAACCCCGTCGAACTACATTTCGACCAATCGCAATGACCCTTTGGCTCTTGGGGCCCGATCCAGGATCGAACAGTTACTGTTGGGCCTTATGGGTGTCACATGGTCTTTAACAGTGTTAATGCTGAACGCGTGTTAGCTGAACCATGTAATCTTTGGGGCGGTACTTGGTCAGATTTGCTGTCATTTTGATGTCTTTTTTTTTATCAGATTATTAATAAATGGAACACGCTTGCCGTTGGGGGTTTTGGAAATGGAATATAGAAAGATTTTGAAAATTGAGAAAATTTTTTTTACCGTTATACTTGGTTTGGTCTTTTTTCAAAATTACTAGTGGAACGAGTGCGGTCGGTTGGACGACATAAATGATTTATGAATACTATTAAAATTGTATAACGCATGAAGTTTTAGGTTGAATTTCGTAATTGCTGTTCGTACGGGTTTGGTGGCTCGATGAAAAATAACATGTATGGCGATAACGAAATGTCACATTGGATTTTGTAATAGAGCCGGGGACCTAGAAGAATGGCGATTAATATTCAGGTATCTGGAACAGTTCGCTATCTGTATAACTCGATGCTTTGTTAGGTGGAAACGCGCCTTAGCCATTGTTTTACAACCGGTACTACGATGCGATCAAGGAGACTGACAATGAGAAATTTCAGTGCCAGGATAATTTAGCGGGTTTGATAATAATTTATATTTCGTTTGACATTTTTTTCTTTATCACTGGCAATTCGTAGGAATTGCATTGAATTTTAGTGTGAACACCATGTACGTGAGTACTGTAATAAATTTTTTGAATCACGAATTTGTAAGTTCTAACAGTGAGAATTTAGAGTAGGTGAAAAAATTTGTTTTTGTATTCGAGAATATTTATTTTCTTTACGTTACCATTATCGTATTTTATATCGCGTTTTTTACTTGTTCACAATCAGTGTCGTCTTGCGAATCGAATATGAAATAAAAACCGATCACCTTTCAGATGTTCGTAAATAATACATAACCCCACGTCACTTTATGTAAATTCTGTATTATTACAATCGAATACACAGAGTGCGCTGTGTATCGATGGAATTCGTTGGGGTAGGTCGCGACGATGGATTTCGAAATGATAACAGATAGTGATTGTTTCGATTCTGTAGATAACTTTCAATCTCTGGCCGTATCTTTGAGCATCTCCCTGTTCGTCTCTGCTTCAAACATTTTTACCTGCTCTTTTACACTGTCGGTATTGCAGAACCGGTATTGTTGTCCGAAGGTAACTAGCCAAAGGATTCCTGCAAATACGGTGACGCCGGTCATAAAATTTAGGCAAATTAAAAAAATTCGCCACTTACTTACCGTTGGTCGGTAATGTAGATTCCAATAGAATTTGCTGTATACAATACGTCTATTATAATTTATCACAGCTGTGATTGCAATAAGCGTTATCAACTGCATTTATGGGAGTAAGTATCCTCTTTATTAATATTTCACAACGATAAACATTCAACGATTACATTTCACTTTTCTTCATAATTGATTACGTATTTTTTTGGAAATTCCAAATCGCATTCCTTATCGCGCCTCAATTATAACCTTACCTAATTACACGTGTACGTTACTTATATACGATTCGCACAGTATTTAGTACAATTCGATCACAGTTTGATTATGTTTTCTTTGCTTTTCTTTTATTCTTATGTATCGCGTCGCTCTACGCGCGCATTTCGAATACAACAATGACAAGAACAATAGCGCGCACTAACGTAGTTTTCACATGAATCTGCGTTACATAAATGTACATACATGGTTATCGATTATTATCTTTTTAATTATATATAGAAAATCGCAAGAAGCGTGTCCTTGACAATTGTGTTAGAAATTTTCTCCCATTTTTTATTTTCATCCACACTTGTCCCGCAGGTCGGAAAATAATTTATAAAATAAAAATTAATTATTCAAAGTTCTCTCAACTCCGTCTAGAATCATTACACGTGTGTTACACGGAACGACGACTAATATATACGGGATACAAAAATATATTTACACGATAGTAGATCATTTTACAACAATACGTCTGTTTCCCGATTCGACTTACGTATCCGAGACGCTGACCAAGCTCGATTTTTTATTTTTCCTTTCCTTTTTTTTTTGGTACCATCAAAAATTATCGCTGCCTCGAAGAAATTATATTTCTTATTTTTTGTGTCGTGAGTTCACGGATATAGGCCTTATTGTACGTGGCGAAATCGCAGCTATCTATTTTCATGCCGCTGATAAGGCCTTCTGTGCATGTATGTGTCTGTGTGTTGTTTTTTTTCAGCAGCTGTCACAAAAAGAAGATACCAGTTTGTATAGATATATATAAGTACGCTTGTATACATATATTATCCTATGCTATCACGCGCAAGAGCACGTCGGTTTGCCTCGACGTCTCAATCGAAAAATGATTGTCACGTTTCAAAACGCAATTCGAAAAATTTCATTCTCGTCAGTTTTGTTTACGCTAGTTTTATTGTTTTTATTCTCATTGAGCGCACCGATCCTTGAAGTCGTTCAGCCCTTAAATTTCTATGATTGCGTGTACGATATATTTTTTTTTCCAAAAAAGTCACGTATCTGAGAAAGATATCGTTTTTTTATCCGTAAATATGGATCAATCCTAAATACCGATATCGTAGAATATTAATTTTTGATTTTTTCTTCTCTTCGTCCAGCGAAAAAACAAGATAACAAAAGACAATTTGAAAATGGGATCTATCGCTGTTGCATCTTATCTTTGTAGAATTAAAAAAAACTTTTCAAACGGTCTTCCATATCCAAAATCGTGTCACGTGGTTCAGTATTTTTTATCAAAATTTCAGAAACCCTAACGTCCACGGTGTTTAAGCCTGATTCCTTATCACGATCTTCGTTCCGCTAATCCAAGTCACCAACCGAGCTCTCTACTCTCGATTTCCGTCAAATTCTTCAGTTCCGGTTCCTCGAGCAATGCTTCAGTTTAAGCTGGACCATCGGATGCTGGCATCATTGCTGTGTTCTCATCAATCTCAACCACGTGACTATCATCCGAATTATCAGCACGACTCTCCTCGGTATCCAGACTAGTAGCAGTGAAGTACTTTAGTTCGTATTCAGGTGCGCAGCCTTCAAGGACCACTTGTGTATTCAGGGAACATCTACTAGCCTGAGAATTGCGTCTGTTCTTATCAAAAGATCGTCTTCTGTTATCATCTGACTTGGAGTGATAAAGTCTTGGACGTCGTTGCTTCCTGATACTCTCGCCGCTGTGAGCCCTGGACCTGGTCTCGACCTCTTCGGCAAGGGATCTAGCACAGTCAGCCGTGAACCTCTCGATGGAGTACTTCCGGTAGTCACCACGACGAAAATCTGGACTGCGCCGGAAGTCGATACTCGACTTACGATTACCCAGGTTACGTTCAAGACGTCTTTCACCGCCGATAAGGTCGAAAGACATTTTGCGAAAATTCGGTGACGAGGTCTTCCGGAAGTCACGCGCAGTACGTTTGGCCTCAAGATCATCCTGAAAAAGTAGGTCTACGGAGTTCCGTTTTCGTGGCAGGAAGTCATCACGGTACCTCGTGTAATCTGATAACTTTGGCGAACAAGAATGACTTCTTTTACGTATCTCGACCTCTTCGTCCTCGATCTTGGTCTGTCGCAGCAGCTGATGTCTCCTGGCGGTGTCTGAACGATCTTTTATTTTCAAGGTCACTGGTCCTTTGTTAGGAATATGAAGATCCATCGCCATGGATACCTGACTACCCGATATCTTCTGATTCTCTAAGCTCTCCCGGCTGACCTGTGGACTGTAACCAGGATGGTCTACCGAGAGAGGACGCTGAAGTAGTTTAGGGTTCAGCAAGGCGCACCCTGAATATTTCGGCGCTCGGCGTCGCGGCGACCTCTTCTCAATTAAACTTGGCGCGCTTGGACTCTTCTTTATCGGATGACTCGTCCTCTTGTCGTGAAGATTTCTCGAGAACTTCATTAAATCTCCTGTCAATTGCTTCCTCGATGCATCGTGCAAACTCGGACTTGGACTTCGGTTCACCCGAAACAGACCCAGTTGATGATCCCAACGTGACGTTTGACAGGAAGTCGATCTACGGCTTCGTTGACTCTTTGCAGTCTTTATCGGTGTGTTTTGATTGAACCGGAAACGCGCCGGTACCACCTTGGCTGCACTGTCGCGAGCCTCGAACGTCATCACGCAGGCAGCCACTACGATAAAACCTGAGAACAATTATTTTTATTTTTAAACAGTTATTTAGAATAATTTATTCATCTTATAATTTTATCATGTAGCCAATAACCGTCTACTTATAAATCTTATGTATTTAACTAATAATACTAAAAATTGTTTATAACAATCATATTTGTTTATAACAATATGTTCAAAGCTGTAATAAAATTAAAAAATTTGACATTACGTTCAATTACAATACTGCACGAGTACTAGTCATATAAGCCTCCATAGCTCAGGGGTTAGAGCACTGGTCTTGTAAACCAGGGGTCGAGAGTTCAAATCTCTCTGGGGGCAAACTTTTTTTTACTTGTTTAATTACTTTTACTCAATTCCACTTTATTCCCTTTTTATTAATATCCACTCGATATCCAAAATCAATGAGATTTTGGAATTTCAATGGTATTTTATTATCTGAAATTGTCATGATCGATAGCGCGTTCTACATTTCGCGTTTCTCCGATCACTTAACCACGATCCCACTAGATTACGCCACTTCGACAGATTTCGAATCGTTCCGAATCTTCCCGTGAATTCTCATACTTCACTTCCTCTTTAAACAGTCCCGAAGAATACCCAAGGACGTAGAACTTATCTCCTTGGAGAATCTTGATACGAAAATCAATGAATACTTTACCTCCTACGCCCATGACAATGGGTCCAGCGTAGCTGAGATTATTAAGATGAAAACCGCGTGACTCGTTCTTAACTTGCACAGTAAGATTCCCTCTGATCTCTTGAGCGACCGACAGCTGATCAGCGTAATATCCTATACCAAAAAATTGTCTCAAAAATTGTATTTACCAAAAATTCAAAATAATAATTCAAAAATTTTTTCCTACTTACCTATAGTCGCCATGCAGGCACCCAAAAGCATTAACAAAAGTCCAATTCCAAGTGCTTTACACGCATGCCACAGACAGCGTGTCGTCACTTTACCCCTGACAACCTGTTCGATAAATTTAATGAATAATAATTAATCAATAAATATCCCATATCGATCCCTTGAATCCGACTAAAAAATTCCTTAATAAATAACAACAAATAATTCCAGACTATCAACGAAATAATAAAAATCCTTCGCAACCCCCATAAATCCTACCGATCAATAAATTTCTAATAACCACAAAATTTTTCTCAAAATTATATATAATTATATTTTAATAAATTCCCCCATCACATTGATCCCCTATTACAAAACAAATCCATCGAAATCCCCTCGTGTTTCCAGGATTTATCCAGCCACCCTCCCATCCTTGTACACAATCTGGCTACAATCTGTCACACATGAAATTTTCTATTATGCGAAACGTACGTGGCTTTATCCATATGCATCGCCAGGAGTGCATACAGAATGCAATGCACGTATGCAACTCCCGTGACGTAACAACCCATTGCATAATTCCCTAACGATCCACCAAAAGGGTTAGGAACAGCCCCAATGCATTTTGAACATACGCGATATCCACGCTGTGCGTAATAACAAATGAAATTATTAAAATATTATTTTATTAATTAATTAATTAATTACCTGCACGTTCCAATGAGCACCAGGAGCACAGGCTCTCCTCTGTGTCCCCTGCCAATGAATACTACCCTTGGGCATTCTCCACCCTAAAACTAAAATATTTATTTTTCAAATTTTATCCAACCCTGTCCATCTTCCTATAAGATACGAATTACAAAAAAAAATTTTCATTCATCCCTCCATCATTTATCATCGCCAAAAAATATTTGATAACCTCCTTAACCATTTTTCTTATCATTTCAACGTGATTAGTTTCACGCGACTATGAACTTCGACCAACCCCTATCAATGGGGTGACATTTCAATTCTACGTCCAATACAATGCTTGGTTGGTTCTCGTCGACATATTATGTAACTACATACTCATGTACTACCTCATCTGATATATATATATATGTCAATATTGTTACCCTTCGCTATATACCACCCCTCCGTATATCTATAGATATATAAAATTTATCCTATACCCTGCACATAAAATTATTTACAGTCTACCGGTTGGATTTTCTATTTCTTTATTTTGATATTATAAAGAATTTCATTGATTGATTCAAATTCAATGTAACGATTAGTAATTACGACTATTTTGACTTATCAAATATTAGCTAATTCAATTTATAGACTTGAATTGGATCGAGCATTTGAATTTCCCGCGCTCGATGCATCGTTCTACGCGGCTGGGTAAAGCCAATGTCCAGAGTCACCCAGTTACGAGTAATAGGCTATTGGTTATCACGAATTGTTCCTTTATACATATATACCTATATACACACAACACACGTTACTCATTTAGAGATAGTAATGTTCAGTGCTCTAATGAGGATCGGATAAATGGTCGTGTTAAAAGGTTCGTTAGCAGTATACATAGTCAAACTGCATTGCAGTGATATATGCAGGGTAAATGCATTGCTGAATTACTACTATGTATACATATATTGTAACGCATCTCCTGGCTACGTCACTTCGATGACCCCACCGCTGCGCTTCGCAGATCCCAGGGGCGCCACTTGCATCCTTGCACCATGGCGACTCGTCGAGCTTTTAAATTTCTAATTCGCGGCACCGGGGCAGTCCTCTCGACCGGTTCTTCCTGTCTCCTAATCTAATCGTGGAACATGGGGGCGGCGAGTATCTGTAGGAATCAGCGGGCTTCTCCGAAATAAATAACACTGTAGGATTTAATTCTAACAATGGCAATTTATTATATCGAGAATAAAAGATTACAGTGGGATGCTGTACACCAGTGCGTCTCTATACAATTCGAACAAATAACGCGGTCACGGAAGTCGTCTCTGTTGACGGTTTGAATCTGCAATCGCGAGGACACGTGGTGGGCCCCCCCCACTTCTCGTTCCGGAATGCGCCGCATCCCCTGCCAGTGCGCTGCAGGACCCCGGAATTGGTAGTCCGAACTGCACTTACCGATTCTCTGGGTGCACCGAGTCATTCTTCCTTATCGCTCGGGTGCTGATGGTCGGCTGTTTTCCTCTCGTCTCTTCCTCTCTCGATTCCGCCGAATTCACATCACGGTCCGTTTGAAGATCACAGTCCGGGGAAAGCCATGTCGTGAAAGGTCCACAAAATAGCACGCGATCTCACGCCAAAAGCCAAAACTCGTGATAACGTGTATCAGCACTTTCTGCAGATTCTCGTTAGCCGGTTCAAAATCAGGGTTACCGAAGAATCCCGAGTTCGTCCGAACTTCTGCGGTTGCTTTCGCCCATGGTCTCACGTAGAGGTATTTCAACTGCCATGGAGGAGGTAGTCTGCTTAAAGAAGCATCTTTCAGTTCGCTTCGTGACCACGAGAGGCGCTGCGATCAAGCGACCCGTGCCTATTTCTCTTTCCCACAGCCGACTTTAGAGTGGGATAGATAAGGGGTCACTCGATCACAGAGACGCTTGTGACTAAAAGTTGAAATACACTCTGCTTCTGTAAGACGGCTACCTCCACCAATGAAAATTGGGCGAGTTACAAAATCCGTACGTAAGACTGTACTCTCGCTTTGGCCCGCTCTTTTCGACGCGGCCTGCCAGTCTCCGGGCGGCGCCGATCTTACCCGAGCACGTCCGAACTTCGGGCTCGGCGATGCCGGTTTCTCTCCTCTGGCCCCCCCTCGCCAAGATCCTCCGGCCTCGTGGCCATTCTCTCGGTGACCTTCGTCGGCGACACGGCTCGCCGTGTCCCTATGCTTTTTATGTAACGGGCGTCCCGCGGACGCCACGTTACAATATATATATATATATATATATATATATATAGCATTTACCTATATACAGTTTGGCTACGGCTGTGAGAAATTGAGTACCGGAAGAGTTATAAGGGTTGTCCATTATTCTGGAATAATGGATGAAATTTTCCTGCTCAGAGATGAGACTTTTCGAGTTCTATTGGAGAGTTGAGAGAGAGAGAGAGAGAGAGAGGGAGATACGGGATAAATAATAAGTGCGAGAAAGATAGAGACATAAACATGAAGAGAAATCGTTTCCATAACGACAGTTCTGTCAAAGTGATATTTGCATAAGCATAGTCCTCCTGGATGATCCTTGATAAGAACCCTTATGGATTCCATCGAGATACCGTTAGGTAACCATAAAATCCGAATGGCTATATTAAGGAAGGTTGGGTTATGTTAGGTTGGATCTTTCCTACACAGCTTTTAGGACGAATTAAATGGGTCCCAAAAGTCCTCGAGATTTAAATTCGATCTGGTTATTGAGAGAGCAAAGAGGTTGGTTGAAATTGTATCGACCTGTATAATTTTATTTTGTTTCTCTTTTTCCCCCCGTCATTTATTTAGATTTTTTATCTCTTTTTCTTCCGGTCCATTCTTTATGTCTAGACAGGCAGCTTTGTGAAATATATGTATGGAAAAGAGGATAGCTGGTTTATCTATGGCATATATCCTGTGTCCTGTTCGTGCTTCTTGTAGCTAGAGTTATGGCTAACCTAGTGTAGAATTAAGGACGAGATTCCTCAGGACGACCATAAACGTCCTGGCGAATAATTTGTCGTGGCTGTAAAGCTCGGAAATATTTTTATTTCACGTTCTAGGACTTTGTACGTTATCACTGGCGTATAGTACGTTTGTTGTTACTTATTGGCTTTTCTGTAGCGTTATTACGAATTTACCTTATCAGCAATCTCACCCGACGTCACTTCGTGCCATTCTCATCGGTCCTCAGGATCATTGAGGTATATCGATTTTGAATGTTGCTGTACCAATCGCACGTAAACACTTCGCATACGCTGTTCACGATAACTCCTGTTAATATTTTTATATCAGTCAATAAATAATCTTCGATAAGATCTCACAGCATCCCAGACTGTATCGAGCATACACAGATGATACGAATATAATCCAAGATTGATAGGATAAAAGTAAATTTGTTATTTTTGAAGAATAATCGATGCACGATTTTGATATAAAAAATTTCAAAAATGTTTACACTAATTATTTTTCGTTATTAATTTTTTGACGTAATACAAAGACATTTTTTTATACACCAATTTTCACTTCACTCGAACCACCCTTGTCTCTTCTCAATAGACACGAACACGTACTACCGTGCACACACTATAAACACGCAGTAGTAGCACCCCCTCTGCACACCCTTAATGTTCACTCTTGAGCCAGCCCTGCTAGCACACAGATTTAGAAGAGCCACCGGCAACGTGATCCTTGCGATTTAGTATACGAAGTAACTGGGGTAGCTGCTGCACCCTGTCCACGAGGGATGAAGAAGAGAAGTAAAGGCGAAGAAGTATAGGGTAGTAAATAGTAAAGGAGTATGGATATAGAGGAGCAAGTAAAGAGAAGAAGGGTTGAAGCTTCGAAGGAAGGATAGCTAAGGATACAGGCAGGACTTACTCGATGAGAAGACGTCCGAGCGTAGGGGTGAGTCTTCTTCTTTATTTTTTTCCTCCCCCTTCTCTTCGTACACCTTCCAAGAAGAGGGTCGAAGTTCAGACGGATAGAAGGCTGTGCCAGTAAATCTGAGGTTGAGGACTCTGGGGACTCTGGACCGCGAGGATGCTGGATCGAGGGAGTGTCTCTGGCATCACCTGTTGGTTCGAATCCCGGTCACGGAGAATACGCTACGGAACGTAAAAGGAGGTACGGTCGATTGCGCGTGCGCAAAACCAGATCAATGTGTTATATCCACTCTATTCTTTACGCGGATCTCTGATCTCGGCGTTCGAAGACATTTAACGAGCATCTTATTTTCACGGCGTGAGACGTACGACTAAATGAAAGAAAAAATATTTAAAAAGACGGTCCACGTGATTTTTTATTTTTAACTTTATTTTTAGAAATTACCGCGAGAATCCATTTCACTCGAACGTAAATATCCACTGTTTATCGCTTCCGCGAAGTTCCGTATCCATAGATCAATGCGTCACACTGTATAATGCTATTTTCAATTTTTTATTTTTTTTTCATTCTTCCAAAAAACATATCAAATTTCCAAAATACACTTTAAATATTCCTTGTTTTACACAAAGAATTTTGAATATTATTTCAATCATTTTCCAATCCTTCATCCCTCCTCCCCCCTTTACTAAACCCTTCTGGAATTCCAAAGGGCACAGCCAGGCTGTGTTCCTAAAGACAACCAACCACCTCCTAGGGCCAGCGGTTGGACGGTAACGAAGAAATATGGCACGGAGTTCTGTCAGCTCGGTCATTTGTAAACTTCCGAGTAAGCTTTAGCAGGTCTCTCCTCTACGTAACATTACTTCCTTGTAGTTAGCGTATATAGGGTATACATAGCGCGCGAACCATAGAGTCCGGGGGTTCCCCGCGGTACGTGAAACTCAGGGGCCTATTCCAGGCTGTCTCCCCCGCTTTGCGAGCTATTAGTTTCTATTAGAAGCTTATTAAGGATGGCACCAGCGTCCCGACGCCCAGACGCGTATCAGCTCCTTCTAGAACCGGCGTTACTCCCCTTGCACCCGATGACGAGGAATTCTGCGTCTCATTATATTTTCAAGAGAGACTTCCTCGCCCAGTCCTACATACCTATACATACCACGCACTCCTATGTACATATATACAAAACTTTCCTACGTCACTTCCCTAATCACCAGGATTGCCGAACGGCTTCCTGGGAATACCTATTAGTCCCAAGTACGACCCAGCCTTACCGGGACCCCATCCTGTATCCCTGGGGTATCTTGTATCACCTCTATATATATCTATACTTAATTCACATATGACAAAATGAACTGTGACCAACTTCAGGTTGATTCGTACAGGAAATTATCGTTAGCCTCCCCAGGCCTGGCTGAGGTCGTTTCAGATCTGGAACGACTTCCGGTTGAATTTCTTGGTAAGGCTAATGGCACTAGGTGCAAGATGATGGCGAATGACGAAACGACAAGTGGTACCAGCCATCGGCACAGCATCTGCCCTGGGTCCAGATCAAGGGTCTTGGGGTCGGCTGATGTCATCAACTGTGGAAATTCAATGTCCTGGTGGAATAGATGGTTCCTCGGAGAGTATCCTGCCGGAGCCAGGATACGTTATGACGTCAGTTTTAGGACTGGGATTGGACATGGGTCACGTGATCGACTGATCGTCGATCGATGTAATTTTTGTAAATAATATTTATTAGGTAATGTGCTTACGAGTATTAGGTAACATAATATACTAGGTCCTTCATAGAAGGCGTACAAATCATTGTTCCAGCAATGTCGTTCTAGTTAACATAGATAAAATCATCGTCGATCCTCGTTACCGCCATTTTTCTTTCTCAATATTTCTTTTCACAATCGTATGGCTCTCGCGATCGCTTCGCCATGAATTTGCCGTTTTACGTTTTACAACAACAACAAAAAAAAACGTTCCACTCGATTCTCGCTCGTATTCTATTTCTCTATTCGCCATTTTGTCTTGACTTTAAAATTCCTCGTTCGCCATCGCGCCATTTTTTTTTCCATTAAAAAAATTCTCCACGTTTCCTTAATTTTGGTTATGTCTTTCAACGGCCGGTTCAAATTTTTCGAAGTCTGGAAATCGTACGGAGAAAAGTCACTAGAATTGAACTATACCAACGCTAGCTCTCCAATGTCCCTAGCGCCGCGACGCGGCGAATGGCGAACGTAGGAATTTTACGTTCATCTGTTTCACGAACGTCTAACATCAAACGAACTGAAAGTCTTGAAAATTAGTTTACACACGATACCGCTAGGTTACTCCACGGTTCACTAACTAAATTAGTCATTAAATAATTCGCCACCCGGTTGTATTTTCTTAATTTTTCTTTTTTCTTTTCACCTATAAGATGGCAGCACTCGCCCTTCCACGCTCTCGTAGTCGTGCATCTGGTGCAAGTCTTTTTTTTAGTTCATAAGGAGGCGGCCGGTCGTTTACTTTTATACGTTATCCTTTTTCTTCTCTTTCATTTTATAATATTCTCTCTCTCTCTCTCTCTCTCTCTCTCTCTCTCTCTCTCTCTCTTGCAATTTCTCACTAAATATATATATATATTTTTCTTCATATAAGTAATAGCAAGTGTGTTAGTCTTGTGTCTTCCATGTACATAGATATATCTCCGTCCGTATATACAGAGATACATAAACGCGCTGGCTCGTCTTCATATTTATAATATATATATACATATTGGAAATACGTAACATATGTGCATATATATTATAATTTCGAAATAGTGTATATATATATATAGGGCTGTCTTAGGTAATAGGTATCGATAGTGTATCTTGTCCACAGTGTTGAATTAATTTATTAAAACTTTCTATTATGTCAACGACGTTATTTTGAATTTCCGTTCATATGTTTTTTCCTCTTTCCCCCCCTTTTTCTCTGCACTTAAACCCTTCATTCTTATCTCGAAGAATCTTCTTATCTGTATTCGGCCAGTCTGGCTGTCTACACGTGTGTATATGCGTATAACTGTACAATTTTTTTTATCTATTATTCCCCTACTGCTGCACGATGCTCGCTGACCGTAGTTTCTTTTTGAGTTTTCAAAAAAAAATTCTGTCACGCATCGCAAAAACGCAGACTTTTCATATTTTTTTTCGCGTTATTCCCAAATCATTTTTTTTTTTTTCATATCGTTTCCATCAAACGTTCTATATGATCGACGTGGTCGTCTCTCTTTTTTCTCTCTTCGATATATATATATACACATATATATATATATATATATATATAGACTTGTCCAGGGGCAGTTTCCAGGACATAGGCCATTCACAACGGCAAACCAATGTGTTATTTAAAAAAATAAAACTAAATCTTGAGACACGTGGCATTGAAATTCTAACCTAAATTAACCTAACGAACTACTTCTTAGTCTATCACAACTCCGAGTGTCTAACAAAAAAATTTTTTTGGAAAATTGGTCCTGAAAGTATACGTTACATATCTAAATTCTTTCAGACCCGTTCTGAAAAGCACCAAGTGTCCTAAAAACTGCCAATACTTAGGACAAAAAGTCCTGAAAAGTATCCTTTGACATGTATATATTTATACACACACACATATATATATATATATGACTCCAAACTTGTCTTTTGTGCGTTTGGACTTATAATAGTTAATTAATCTGAGATCTAGGCAGTTGTGTGTTGTCGTTACGTTATCTCTCTCGTTTCCTTTACAAATTCTCTCTCTCTCTCTCTCTCTCTCTCTCTCTCTCTCTCACCCGTTCACTCAGTGTGTGCTTACGATAAAAAATTTACTTACATACATCGTCTTTTTAAAAAATGAACACGTTTCCCCCGAAAATATTATTTGAGCCTTCGAGAAATGTTTTTTTTTTGGCACTACGATATTTTTTATCTTTACCGCAAGGTTCTCGTCGTCTAAACCTCGTGGCTTTTCAGTCAGAGTCTCCTTCCTCGAAATGCTCGAAAATATTTTTTTAAAATCCTTTTCCATACTTTCTCGTTCATCCCTTCTCTCTCTCATACGCACATTCTCGATACTCGTTCCGCTGTCACACGCACTCACTCGCACTCATTAGAAATGATTATCTAGCTTCTCGACTCTTCGTTACCGAATGGAAATACAGTTTTTTGCTATTTATAATTTTTTTCTCCCTTCAATTTTCTATTTTTTTTACAATTTTTTTCTCCTCTAATTACACTCATTCCCTCGACATTGTCGCGCGACTCGTAACACTCACGAAATGGCCTGATGACGTTGGGGCTGGCAATAAAAAAATTGATAAGAGACGATAACAAGGAAGAGCCTCACGAAAAAGGAATAAGAAAAAAAAACCAGCTGCGCTACCGGTAACTACCAATTAGTCGCTAATAAGGGTTTCGATAAGTGAGTGAGAAAATAACGAGTAGATACACGGAGAAACAAGGTTGGTTGTAAAAAAAAACGCGTAAAAATACTGCATGACTATTTTTTGTTCGATCGACGTAAAAAAGTAATCGCACGCGACGAGTCGCGAAAATTAAAGAAAAATCGCGCGACGCACCAGCCGACCCGATTTAAATGGAAAATCGTTATTAATTCGCAGGTACCTAAGATTCTCCTTTTGCTCTGTCACGCATACCATCCGCAAAGTAAGAAATTTCCAAATATACATGAAAGCTATAGTATCACACGTGTCTCTACGGTAGAGTCCTGTGTCTATTTTTTTTTTCTTTGCATATATGCAACACGTATTTTCTCATTCGTTCGCGAGTATGAGTCATGCGAGTATTTATATAATGTGCGTACAATACGATTAGTAGTAAAAATTCACTGAAAGTATAATTCTATGTTATAATAATAATAATGAGAGTCGTCAATTGGAATGAGGATCAATGTACGACGCAGTACGATGACCCCGACGACAATTTATTAATTCATTTCCCTCGTTCTCCTCCCTCTAAATTTTTCCCTATTTATCGTTAACTCGAGCTAGCATTAATTATTATTCGTTATTATCTATAAGGAATCGGCAGAGCGTTCCTCGCCGGCACAGCGTTTCCTCGACGCCTGGCGTCGATCAGAAGACGCGAAGAGACGCTTCGCGCGCCACGTGGCGGATCTTCGGCGAACGTGCCCAGTCGAGGAATCCCGGCGTCAGGGTCCTGAAGGAAGATCAGGAGACGCCATAGGAGCAGGCAGAATTGTCCGGCGGACTTATTTTCTCGACTGGTAGTACGGCTGCCCTTTGCCACTCGTCCCTCACCTGAAAGAGGTCATGGGTCGGTGATTTTAGATAGTGCAAAAATATTTCATGGAATCAGAGCGTCCGCTGTGATAGCGAATTTCCGTAAACTAAAAACTTTTTTACATTTTTTTAAAATTGATATATAAATATTGCTTTTTCTTATGTTTGCCATTCTTATTTTTATCACCTGCTCAACCTTTGCGAATACCCTCAGCAGATTCAGACCCGCCAACTTCTTTATGTCTTCTTCTGTCCACGCTGGATCCTCCAGCAGGGTAGCCAACAGCTGAGGATATCGCGATACGTCCTCCAGACCGGTGGGCGTGCTGAAATAAGAATCGATCAGTGTGGAAAGCTTGAAAAGCTTCGCGTTACGGCGTCTTGTACGGATAGAGTGTGAGAGAGAGAGAGAGAGAGAGAGAGAGAGAGAGAGAGAGAGAGAGAGAGAGAGAGAGAGAGAGAGAGAGA
>JARQTI010000861.1:42983-76819 GCA_030142655.1 Trachelus tabidus | reverse complement strand
GAGAGAGAGAGAGAGAGAGAGAGAGAGAGAGAGAGAGAGAGAGAGAGAGAGAGAGAGAGAGAGAGAGAGAGAAAGGTCCTCAGTAATCAATAGTTACAAGTTGATTCCATCGAAGCCGGCTCCAATGCCAACGTGATCGACCCCGGCGACCTTTCGTATGTGATTAATGTGAGCTGAAAAAGAAAGAAAAGAAAAAAGAAAAAGAATGAAAGTGCAATATAAAAATTCCAGCCTCCCAACAAAAATTAATTTTACACGCGTAAAATACAACGAAAAAATTGATAAATTAATTTCAACGCCACCTTAAAGCGTTACACTATTATTTTTACATACCTATCACGTCCCTTATGGTGGCAGTGTTATTGCAGGTTATAAAGTAAGTGTAAAAGGGCACCATGGCCATGCCGCCGTTTTTTGCCTGAAAAAAAAAAAATCAAAAATCGTCAACACTGCCGGACTCGAACGAGATTTTTGTGTCTCGACCCGCGTTTTAGTTTCACACGTCCTTTTTATTTCAACGACTGAGAAGAAAAAAGGCTAAAAGGGACAGAGAACAAAAAGAAAGAAAAAAAATCTGTAAAACCCTGTACGAAAAATGGGAATTTTTTGCAAATTTCTGAAAATCCACGATACCGTTGAAAATGCATATAAATTCTTCTTAAGGCGATTACGTGCAGATTTTATTTTTGTTCCTTTTTTCTTTCGTCCCTCCACCACCCCTCCCGCCCACTCTCCTTTATTCATCCTCAAAAACTCAACACCCAATATACAAAATGGCCTCGTACGAAATGCGACTCGGCAGCCTGTCTAATATTAAAAAAGTTACGAAGCCCGAAGCGTTTTCAACGTCCCTTCGTCCTCGTGTGTCATTCGCGAGAAACTCACGCAGAGAGCTACAGAGGTAGCAGGGGAGAGGGGAGACCTTGAATACGACGTCGTCGCTTCTTTGTTACGACAGAGGCGTCGCGACGCCTTGCGAAAGACGATACCACCGTCCACGTTAATTATTCCCTTCCTATGACCAACCCCTCCAGCAGTCATTTTGCCCCAGCACTTATTCCCCCCCCCCTCCCCCCCCTCCCCGCCCACCCCCCCCAGCCCTCCACAGCCAATCAAAGTATCACAACAAAATTAAATTACCAGACATAGCAAAGTAAAGGGTAAAAAAAAAGTTCATTATCAACCCTTAACCCTCCCTTGACGAGATAAATAGTTGTCAGTCACTTATATAATTTTTTGCGTACCGAGGATTGAAAAAAAAGAAGATGCAGCATCAATCGAACTGCAATTACATTTAACGAATGGAAAAAGCTGCTTCCAGTCATTCGTGACCTATGACACGCGTAGAGACACCGACGCACTTTGTACCAGGAAAAAATGTGTATCAGTATTTATATATGTATATACGAAAGGGAGGCGTGCAAGTGGACTCGATGAAGAGTTTATTAATTAATCGTCGCGCCTCCCGGGATTTTGATAAGAGAGAGAGAGAGAGGGGCAAAAAGTCAAATCCTCTCTTTCGATTCAGACCATCCCCTAGTGTCGAGGGGTTGCTCCTCCCATCCCCTACGACCTTCCTGGCTTACTCTGGTAATTATTCCGATTACTCGGCGACGAGCTGCCGGCTTATAAATTCTGATGGCAGCCCCATATCTAGTCTGGCCATTTCCCTATAGTCCGTCCGTAGAAACTTTATACGCTCGATAGATCGCACACGCTACAGTTCGAATGACATAACTGTGCTACGTGTCGTATAACGTGTACCGTATACCAAATCTGTATAACGAATCCCTCTGTACTTCCGAGTATGAATTATTTATCAGTGGATTGGCTATTGATTACTCAAAAGCATAGACGGAGCCAATCGGAGTATCCTAGGCTAGAGGGAGAGCTTGAAAATGTATTAGCAAAGGCAAGCACAGGTTTAGATCCATTCTTAGGCCTGTTGGTGGCAAATTACGTAAGGCGTCCCTAAATATTATTGTCAAAGAAATGACGAACGAGGCGGATAAGGAAGCTGTTGCTGGACCAACGAAGACTTTGGTACAGGCAGCGTCAATCAGGCCCTGGAGCAAGGACCGCCTACAAAGACCTGCACTTCCTTCCTTCCTTATGGCTGTATCCCCAATGGGGGACATGTGCCAGTCGACCTGCACTTGCATTTCGGGACAGTGTTGATGCTCGCTGTGTAAATTGTAATTGAAAAATTAGTCGCAAGAGGACAGCACTTGTCGTTCAGTACTGGAGGGGGAGGGGGTACTGGTATGCCGAAGAATTTATCGGGAAGGACTTTAGTTCTCTGGCGCCCATGTCCTGTAAGGGACTCTCTCTTGGGACAGGTGCCCTTGCGTTCTTCCTCTCAGTGTCCCTCACTCTGTACCAATTTTGTAATTAATTCATCAGTTCTTCATTTTCTTGTCAACTGTCTGCTGAGGTATATCATCTAGTTTTCTCTATTTTTTAATTTTTACCCACTTTCCATATTTTTACCCATTTTCCATATTTTTTCCGGGGTCATACCTTCCTCGTGACATCACAGTACACTCCGCAAGAAGTACGCCAAGAAAATTTGAACGGCGGGGAGTCATGGGTTGGCGTCGGGTATGGGTGTCTTTTTTTCCAGTCACCCGGTATGTAATCAACCGCGATTACTTTGGTATCCGTCAGCTGGACCAACGTTGCGCGCAGGGCTTGGGCCCGATCGCATCTGTTTCAGAGTCTAGACTGCTTAATCGGTTCCTCTGCATTTGTCAATAAATTTTTCTAAAGATCTTTCCCTATCCGCATCACCATCTTTTTCCTAGAGACTTCCTGCCTCGGGCCTTCGGTCCTCTTCACAGCATCTTCCCTGGACCCTTCACCCGGTACCGCCAATTCCAAAGGAGCGCGACGCGGTAAATCCGTATATTTAAATAAACGCATCTGTCATTCTATATCGCGGAAAATCCACGTGTCGCCCTAATCGCAAAAAGCGAATCATTAATCCGAATCCGAAAACACGTGTAGTGCAAAAGTTATGACGAACTGTGCCAAGTGGTCACGTTTAAATATCGCGAGTGCCAAAAGCTGTGCTGGACCCGCGGATCATCCATAAGGAAAATTTAAGAAGATGAAGATCCCGGTGAGTCAGTTTTCTCTCCTTTCTACTTATCATAATCATTTAAAAAAATCTAAATCAAAACTTAAATTTTTTATCTTACATTCCAATGCATTTCTCAAGTGCATACACTTACTATAGCATATTCCCACTGACTATACCTTCTGTCAGTACTTCTCTGACCAACTGCAAATCCACTGCGCCACAGAATCTCTATTCGGACACGCCTAGCTTTACTGCTGAACTTTTCGAAAATCTCCACTAGGCATATTATAACGAGGAAGCCTTCCATTGTACGTATATGCATATGTTGGTATGCCTGGACGGTCTGACCGAGTGAACCGGAAGTCGACCGGTTGGCTAGCGATAATAATAACAGTAACTGGCGAAAAAGTTTCCCACACCCAAGAACCATACACGGTTACGCAGATACAGACAGATCCAAAAGTTTTCTGTGGCTTCTGATCCGTTCGCGTGTACACGCAATGTACCTGCATAATACAGATATATTACGTAAGGGTAGAAAGGAAGTACGGATCCTGGTGACCTGCATCTATGACGTATATGAAAGTGCAATGTGCATAGGATGCATCACCATTTTCCAGTTCTCCATAGGTATTAGTGCATACGTGGGACTAGAGTCTCTCGATGGGTAGAGACGGTACAATTGCTTTACATCCTACCGCCTTTATAACAGCATCCCTGGACCATTCGGCTGGCTCGACTTCTGCCCACGGACTGTTTGAACAGTTTTCAATCCCGCGTGCTCGTGTTTACTGACCCAAAAGCGAATAATTTTCGTATGACCTGGGAAAGTTTGACCCGGAAGCGCCGTGACCTCTCTTCGACCGTTCCGCAACCTGCTTTTTATTGAAGTTCTCATTTCTGTGTGTGTGTGTGTGTGTGTGTGTGCGAATACTAGGGGCACTGATAGAATCCTATCCGTATCACTTGTCCTTGTCTATCCTCTTACGTGTAATGCAACTCTGGACCCGATCCATCCTCCACTCTTGAGGCTATCCTCTCTCGGCCGGAAACTACGAACACGGAGAACCGGAAGCCACTCGGCGAACGACGTCGAGATGAGCTCTCGCTGCGCGAGCGATGCGGGATTGGCTCTTGTGCTTTCTTTTCTTTCTGACTTTCTTTGCTTTTTTGAAATTTTTTTTTCTTCTCATCTCATACTACTTTACTCACTTGATCTCTTTGGATTGGCTGTTACTTTTATTTTTTCTTCTCTTTCTTTGAATTTCTCTTTCTCTCCTTATTCGTGATTTTAGTGGAATTTTCTTTCTCGTTCGTATATACAGGGTTCTTTTTTCATTTTCTTTTTTTGAGGGCTATGCCATTGGCTCTAACCTTTGAACTCTTTTCAAACCACTGCATTGACTCGCTAGGACTTATTTTTTTTACTCGGTCTTGGGTAATTTTAACCCCCTGACTTTTGTTCGGATTTACTCCAGGTCTGCAGTGGCCGACGGGTTAGGGAGGGGATGTTAATTAAGGGAAAAGGCTAGGGATATTTTTGGGGTTTAATTTCTCCAGGATTTATGCAGATGCTTGTACGAGTGCCAATTGAACTTTAATCTGCAGATTTAATTAATTTTAGAAATTTTCTTTTTTTTAAGAGGTTTCTTTGACTTTGAGACAACCCTTAATATCTATAATTCACGTGATCAATTAGCGTTTCACAGCTGATTGGTACGACTGACTAATCCAGAAGTGTATAATTCGCTTTGTAAAATAGAGGGTTGAAAAAAGAAATTGGCAAAGTGGTACTCTGCGGGCACGGGGTAGCTTTGCACAACGTAAAGTTTCGTTTTCTTTTTTTTTTAAAAAAACCCCCCATTCACCCATTCGTACCAATGTTCTTTTACGAAATTTTCATTTTTTTCATTTTTTACTTCCCTTTCATCCCTCCTTTGCATGTCCACCTATCGCGGCCATTTACTAATTGATTCCCAGCAGGTGCGCCACGGCCCGTTTTACGGTACATGCGTTTGCCAATTCCCGGCAGTCATCCCGTCCACCCTCTATATTCCTCCTTTACCGCAAAAACCAACCCTTACTCTGTATGTGGCGGAATAAGATAAAAAAAAGCGAAAGAGAATAGAAAAAAAAAAGATCCATAGAAAAATATTCGCAAGGCAAATTTTCATTCGTACCTGCAGCATCCGCATTTGTCCGATTGCTTGCATTAATATACTACCCGATATAGGAATTGAAAGAAAATGAAAGAAAAAAGAGTGTGCAAGAAAATATCGAAAATTTTCGCACTGACAAAAAACGCAAATACCCTCAAGGCAAATTCTCACCAAATTTCGCAGCACGTCGTCGGGCACGTTTCGCGTCGAATTGCAAAGCGCCCTGGCGGCGCTATGGGAGAAAATGACCGGGGCCCTCGTAGTCTGCAGCGCCGCTCTCATCGTCCTGGTAGAAACGTGTGACAGGTCCACCAGCATCCCAAGTCGATTGAGCTCGCGTACCACCGCCTGTGAGAAAGTACGAAAAATAAAAAACGTTACCTACACACGTTTTCAGGATTAAAATATGAGAAAAGGAAACGATTCGCTAAAACCGTATAGGACATTCAAAGAAAAAAGCAGATTTTTAAAGAGATAAAAATTTCATCTCGAGCAGATGCACTTCCTCCAGGGACGTGGCCGGTGAAATTTATAGTAATAAAAAAAAAGTATGCATCCTGCCGACGCAGCATCTCCCTGGAGCACGGGATTGGCTGGATTTTTAGTAAGGCACTGTATAATATCGCCATTGACACTACTCCCTAGGGGGTGGCGCTCGTGGTGGTGGTAATGGTGATAAAAACATCCCTTGGCTCAGACTGTCCATTGGCTAGGGATTTTTCTTCTGGGAGTCTCGAGGCGCAAGGAGAAACGGAGCGGAATGGTCAGGCACGTACCTAGAGCACGGACGTACAGGCGCAAGAGGAACGGTGGCCAATGATAAAAAATAAAAGAGGAAGCGAGGGATGCAACCGGAAAGGCAACAATGCTGGCCAGCAATTTTTTTTTTACTCTTTTCGAGAAATCAATGCCCGGATGCCATTGGCGTGGGACAGAGGGATGTAAGAGGGTCGTCGGCTATGCGGCTGCCAGAGACTCTTTAGAGACCACACGTTTCTCTATCTCTTTCTGTCTCATCTCCAGAATCAGATTCCACATGCACCAGAAAGAAATATATATCCGGCTGGTCCAGGCCAATAAAATAAAAAGAATTTTTTTTTTCCATTATTCGTTTCCTATCCGGTAGATGGCAGCAGCGGTGTATAGATGTCTGGTAAAAACCACCCCTATCCGTACTGTGGGTATAACGAATATATTTACGCTGGACCTCTACACAGCATCCGCAACCCCCATTCCGAGGAAGCACTGATCATCCCCATGCTCCAGGAAGTGGAGGATGCGTATCTGGCAATACGACTGTTTCATTGGGAGAGAGTAAGGGTGGGTTGGAAAGGGGTAGCGGTAGAAAGATGCCTCAATAAAGTCACCCTCGTGTGGAATGTGGCCCAGGGGTGTATCCCGGGTGGGACATACGACACCCGCCCCTGGTATCTGATTTATATACAGTCTCTATTTTATATGGCTCGCCACCCCCCCCCTCACCCTTACGGTCCTCAAGACAATTCCCATTCAAGCATCCTGGGAGCAGGTCCTCGACTTCCGGCGGAAGGTCTTAAGGATTACTCTTGAGGAGTCACTTCCGGTTATGGCTGAAATTTTATTTACCTTGCCGAATTCACTGAGTCCCGGTACGTTCTCCTGGGTGCCGTTGGTCTCGCCAACAGAACAGACTGCCCTGCCGAAAAAAAAAATTAATTGGCTATTATTTATTTGATTAATTTTTTTCCTCTCTCTCTCTCTCTCTCTCTCTCTCTCTCTCTCTCTCTCTCTCTCTCTCTCTCTTCTCGTTTCGTCAAAGGGCGGATGAAATTGCAGTTGGACGGGAGGGGAGTTTTTTTTTATCGATTTCGGATCCAATCAGGATGTCGTAAGGGCTAAGGGTGTTGGGGTCAAATCAGTCGTGACCTCCTTGTGGAATTGACCCTCGGTTTTATGACGTCACTGTAGCTTCCGGTACCATCGAAACGTAGAGCAACCACCAGCCTCCCATGACAATGAGGCATCCGGTAGCAGCGAAATCCAAATTTGTCCATGAACGCGTATCTTGGAACGCGGGATGATTAAAGATAAATCAAAGAAAAGGATACAAGCTATCTCGACGATATCTTGTTTACCACCGAGCCAAGATTCTGAGCTCGGGATACGACAAAAGAAAACGAACCGGGTATCGGAGACGAAAAATTTTGCGCTGTACGATTCAAGATTACGTGTTGTGAGAAATCTTAAAGAAAAAGAGAAAGAAGAAAAAAAGAATAAAGAAAATACCTCGTACGCGAAGTCGAGGAAAAATTCCAAGGAGAGAAAGTCAACGTATGGTCGGACTCGTGTATCCGTCTTATATTCTCGTAAATAAGAAAGCCAACGCGAAAGAAGAACGACAAGAATAGTTTTGCTCGACAGTGAAGAAAAGGAAAAAGATAAAGAAAAAAAGATAAGAAACAACACGTAGAAAAGTGAAGACCTTGAGATCCACCGGTAATAGAATATCCTGGTTACGTCGTGTCTCTCGTTGCTCTGTTGGATGGGGGGGGGGGGGTTTCCTCTTCTTTTACCTAAATCTCAAGGATTCGAAGAGGAGAGACGGTCTTCGCGTGAGTGAAGAGTAAGCGGTGGCACCCAGGTCAGGTAAGAGAAAAGACTTGAACGTGGCGTTCCATAAATAAGAGAAGAGCCAAGGGAACGCTGGGGGTGGGGGCAGGTGGCGGAAGAGACTGCGGTCATGATTTAGGCTAGGCCAGCCCCAGAAGACGCGGAGAGAGAGAAAAGAGGAACCTAACCTAAAAGTAAAACTGTACCAGATTCCGGAAGGAGGTTAGGGTCAGGTTAGTCTAGTCTGTGCTGGGCCGTTAGGCCAGGTCTACTCACCAGGACGTGTCGCAGGCGTGGGTCAGGGTGAGATAGCGCGCACCCAGGCCGTAAAATGTCCTGAGGACCCCCAAGGAATTCCCAAGAGCGTGACCGCCCTCCACCCCAATGAGACTGGCGATCTTACCCTCGCGATGTGCCTCGATCAGACCTGCGGAACCAATAAAAATTCATATCCGGTCGACGTTACAGCCCTCGACTCCGCTACCGATCGTACATAACCTAAAAATCGTACGTAACCTAAAAATCGTAAAACCCCTACGCGACAGAGTTATTGTAGCATCTGCCGAACCCTGGTAATACATAAACCGTATACGCGTATATAGGGGAATCCCAAACTCGTCCTGGAAGCCAGAGGAGCTGCGTGGGATATATAAGAAAATCAACCTAACCTACCCCCCTTTGCCCACCCCCCGACACGAAGAAGGAAACTTTTGAACCCCTCTATTTCTTCATATTTAAACTTTGGTTTCGCCAGGATTACATCGGCAGCGATGAATCATCCCCCAAGAAAGAGCAACGTCTCGTAAATATATCTGTGCGGTCTTTCCCTTCCCATCTCCTTCATCTCAGCACCCCCCCCCCCGCGCCATCTCCTCTTCAGCGCAGCATCCCTTCTCCTGCAGCTCACCTAACCAGTACCCCCTGTAAACGCTACCGCGACTCGCGCGTGTAAGTAGATGCACGTAGATATAGGTGGGTAGAGAGACTGGTCCATTGCAGCATCCACCCCGTTCACCTTCCCAGCATCCTCGCTACGCTTCCTTATCCCTGAGATCCCGTTTCACCGAGATACTTGCAGGCATCTTCCAGCAGCTCTTCACTTCCGGTTTTATCTACTTGGCAAGTCGGCAAGCTTATGAGAACTCTGACAGCCACTCCTACCCCCCCCCCCTCTTCAGCCGTCATCTCATCCTTCTCTGACGGGGTAGCAACACGCTACTTGTTTGCGCAAAAGTTTTGCCAGGATTCCCCCCCTTTTCCCTCCCTTATTTCCACCCCTCGCTCTACCTGCTGCTAGCGCTAGTATGACCCCCCTTTCAGTTTTCATAATTTCTCCCCCTGCCTCTTTTGTTCACTTTGTCTATTACACTTAAGCGGGTTACGTGCAACAATCTTTCCGAGTCTCGCACTTCCGCTCGAGACCTACCTCAGGCAATCCGTGAAAATGGCGCGAAAATTTGAAATTTTGAAATTCGTCCGAGAAGCACCGTGGGTACTGCACGTAGGTATAGGGGATTGGGTGCGAGTACGTCGCGGTTCTTACTCGACCCGGTTACGTGGCTGGTTGGGTGGCGGGTAAAGTCATTACGGTAAAGCACCGAGGACTTCCGGTTCTTTTGGCCGTCGAAGAATCCTTGGAAACGTCAGGAAACTTTTTCAGGAAAGAATACCATCCAATTTCGATGTGAAATTGCGATTTTTATCAGTTCCCAACTATCGGTAACGGGCATTGATCCATCGCTTCTGGAACATCCCTTGAAAACTACCCCAGCCAGTTTCACCCTTCCACGTGGCGCAGGAGGTAAAAGCAATAATTACTATGTCATCGGAGCATTTTTCAGGGGATTAAATTGATATCGATTGATATCGCGAGATTGTCCGAGGATATTTCAACCCTTATCGGTGAACTACCCTAAATGGTTGTTTATACGTGTGGTCTGGAAAACGAGTTTTACAAGCACGGTTGAAGATCTTTTTTTAATAACGACCATTCACGCTCGACTTATCCACCATTTTGTTTTTTTCAACCCTTTTTCGTTATCTTTCCTATTTTCCTTCTCTTGATTTTCCAGCATCCACTCCCAGTTCCGTTACTACTCGCTCCTCTCATTGTGCTTCGGGTAACACGGTTAGCAGGCGTTCATAAAGTCGCTACTTGCGTACCCGATACTTCGCGACAATGGGGCGACCCAATAAAGGTCGGATCTGTGGACCCGACTGTATGGGGCTGCTTATTCCTCTCTTTGTCTCTTCTTTCTTTTTTTTTCAACCCCCTCTCGACCTATCTCAACTCACCCTTAACAGACGTCACCAAGGTCAGGTGCTGAGCATTCATTTCGGCCAATCTTCGAATAACGTCGATCTGCTCCAGAGATAGTTGCACGGCGTTCAGCTGTGCCGCTCCGCAGGGTACGTAGGCTGACCAGAACTGTAAACGAAGAAGGGGTTGTTAATGTTAAAAAAAAAGTGTTCATAAATATGAAATAATAATACCTGCAAAAATAAACAAGGCCGCGAGCAAGCTTTGCCCGGGCGAAATGAAAGCTCTATATATTCATGCATTCCCCTCGGTCTGAAACGACCTGTAGAATGCTTTTTTTTCGCGAAATACGGAATGGCAGAAATTCGCCAGTGACACTCCACCGGCTATCGTCACCCTTATAAATGAATACTCCACGCTACAGCGAGGAAGACGCGATAAATCTCGTCAGAGCTTTTTTAACACCCTCCCCTTTTTTTTCTTTTATACGTATCTCGACGAACCACTCCTCCTTCTGGCGTTCCCGGCGTCGCGACGCACAAGTGCCTCGTGTACTCTATTGTGAAAAGCTAACCAAAAGTCCCGCTGCGAATTATTCAAATGTATTCATAGGCATTGCAGCAACTTGACCGTTATACGTTTCGAAGTTTGGTAACGAGTTGCTTGCAAGCTCATCGATACCCTATACGTATTGTCGTACGTTGGAAACTCCCCATGAAAGGTCCAAGCACTATGCATAGTGTACACCAGGAAATATATGTATAGTCTATGTATGGATCGAGCTTGCAAGCTCCGTGTATAAATACAACATCGAAAAGTAAAAAGCATGGGTGATGGTTAAGAGAAAGTTCGACGTGCTCATGGTATTTCCATAATAATGTAAAAAAGCTCAATTTTCGAAAAAAAAGCTCTCTCGGGTAAATTTTAATTGAAATGAAGAAAATGTAATAAAAAATAGCAAAGCTCAGGACGAATCTTGAAACGGAAATAAATTGTTCGTGAAAATTGAAAAGCTTTAAGAAAAGCTCGGTAACGGATATAAATGCGGACAGAGATACAATATCAATCTCTACCAGAGGATCGATCGCTTAAACGAGCGTCACAGCATCCCTCTGGGGACGCGGTGGTCCAGAAGTTACACAAAAATATTTCTCAACCTCGACCTTTGACCCGAGCTTTTTCGTTTTCTCAAGCTTTTCAAGCTCCCAGACTCCTCCCACATCTCCTTGACATTAGATTCATTCGAGATCTATTTTCTACTGGTCCAGACTTCACCTGCTACTCAGAATCCATCTAACTCTTCGTGCTTTTCCTGCGATCTTATTCTATATGTGTATTACCTAAGCGACTAGTCACAGTGTCTCATCCCCTAAAGACCATACCCCTCTCCTACCCTCCCAAGACCAATCTGGCTTTATTCCTATCCAAGAACTACCCCTAGAACCTCTATCTACGACCGGAGCTTTTATCCATGCATAAGCATCGTGAAGCAGCTGAACTTTAACAATGCGGATTTCCTGGCTCCTAATGCACCATTGCTTTATCATGGGTAACTATATGTATACTGGGTATGTCGTTTCTTTTTAATTTTTTTTACTTCAACGCGGTAAGCCGCCTTCTGCTACGATTACCTGTAAGAGCTACGTGAAAAGCTTCCGTTGTCTTCCCGTTTCATCCCTCACGATTCGATCTATCCTATTCTAATTTCATTTCCTGTGCACCCGACCATCCCTCCACCTCACCACACCCTTTTCTTTTCTCGATAATATTCGCTTTTCTACCACCTTGCGGAACTGTTCCCGAAGAGATTTCGAATTGACAATTAATTCTCGGCATGGCGTTTCTCTTTTTTTTCTGGGTCTCAACTTCGATCTGAAGTCTCGAGTAAAAGGGTGGAGAGGGCAGGAGAATTTCTGTGGGATGGTAGAAAAATAAATTTCTCGAAGTTACCAACTACTGAAGTATACGATCAAAATAATTAACGATTGGATTGAGCTTAAATTTTCCTTTATGTAATGAATAAGTTTGTAAAAAATTTAAAAAAATTTCCCATCAACATCGCACCAGACACGACCGGCTCTAAAAGGGTGATAACAGTCGAATTTGTCTCGCCGATACGTTCGTCTCTCTCTCACGCACGCGAGCGCTGATAAGAACCTCTCTCTCGCGCTCGTGGTACAGAAACTAGAAAAATTCTGAAAGAATCCAACGAGGAAAGATTTTTTTCTCCAAATTTTACTACAGTCTCTACTCCCAGTATTTATCTATTTTCTCGCTCGACTGTACCATCCGACAAGTGAAGAATAATCCATTGACGCAACAGCCGTCAAATTTCTCTAGTTTATTTAAAGCCCACCCTATATACAGGTCTCCTTCGCGCACAGAGCACTGTCGCGGAATCCTATTGACTATTTCAAAGTGCGAATGACGTCTCTGGTGCTAGCGCGACGAAAGCGGGAGAAAGAGAGAGAAAGAAGAGGAGTAGAGGAATGGATGAAAAAAAGAAGAAGAAGAAGAAGAAGAAACGTGAATACCTCATACAGCCTCCGATCAATGGATCCTCGTTCGGAATTACAGATCGGTCCATTTCTTGCTTTCGCATATCTCTTTGCCATTTACATTTGCATTTTACATCTCGTACAGCTCTTCTGCCAAGCCTGTCTATCTTTATCCCTTTCATTTCTTCTTTTGGTTCCTTCCTACTTTTTTCTTTTTCATTTTTCTTTTTTTTTCCATCCATCTCGTACGGTACCCCACCCACCCCTCACTCGCCCACCCCCCGTGCTGCGAGCCGTTTTAACAAATCCAAAGCGCGCAAAAACCACTCGCGCCAATTTATCAGGTAGACGCGACCAGGACGCCGACGACGACGTCGCGACGCTAACGCACCGAACGTCTACATATACATAAAGTTCAATTCAATCTCTGCGTTTCGAGCGTCCTGACGGAATAATATATGCCCCTTTATCCCCCCCCTTTTTTTTAAGGATACGCCTCTTTTACCCCGCGCGTTTTTTCCACAGACAGAAGCGTCGCGACGCCTTCATCCAAGCGCTACCGAATCTCTGCAAAATCCTTATTTTTTTTCCTCGCAAATTGATCCGAGCCTCTTATTCGCGATAGGCAGACAGTAGAGGGGTGAAGATGGGGGGGGGGTATGCACGTAACCGAAGATATTTACTTTTTCAAAATGGCCGACGATTGTTCGCACTCTCTTTGCATCATGGTGCATCCTGGCTTCCGGCTATGACCTAATTATCAAGGATCTATAACCGGGACGCCCATCCCCCTCTTCGAAATGGAGCAGGCAACCCTTTGAAATGGCTGTGGGGGGGATTGCCCAATCATTAGAATATATATATGTATATAACGAACCCGAAGGGTCCACATTATGCATCGAGCACACAATCTCATATCACGATTGGCGTATCGACACCTGCCACCGCTTGAGTCGACTTCGTCAACCGTAAAGTTTCGTCGGGGACGCTAATACCACTTCTCCGATGAGGCCCACCCCCCCCCCCGTCCACCCCCTGGCCCCAATTTCGCCTGTCGCTCTCTTTCCTTCTTTCTCTATGTCCTTCTCGCTCTTGGTTATCCTGTGCTACGTCATACACTGGTTATACATATACATATATGTCACTTTTCTAAAGGTGTTTCTGCAAGTAGCGTCGAGGGAAGAGGGGGGGGATGCTGGCGAAAACGAGGAGTCAGAAGGTTCTGGAAGTTTGTCGCGAAACCGTTTGGAAGCTTTTCCACTGGCTATATATATATATATATATATATATATATAGTTACCGGTCCTCTACGTCCTATTCCTGATAGGCCCACCCACCCCCTAACAGCCTCTGAAACACGTGGCAGAAACTTGGCCGTTAAATTAGCGTAGTTCAGACGGTACTCGAGTTCGCAATCTTCTGGGGCATCCCGATTGGCGTATCGACACCTGTCATCTCGACGTCCTTAAATTCTGTTGGACGGCGCCCTAACCTATCTGGCTGTTAGGACTGGTTCCGCAGGATTTCGTAAACGATCCACTCTCGAAACTCTAACCGGAAGTAGAGACCTAGTCGGTGGAGTACTTAGCGTCGGGACGTCTAATCCTAGTGGGTCCGATGGGGTCGAGAAAAAAAATATATATTGGATGTATGTATATAGCGAAATCAGGGTACGCAAGAGAACATTTGGTATATGCGATAAATCTATTCCAGGGGCGGAGGGGGAGGGCTCACTCCTGGGAGAATCGGAAACTGGCTATGAAGTTTATGAATTAGTGGTAGTTCCGGAAGTCACCTACAGAGGGTGCAGAGGAAGGATATCGACTGGGATACCCAGGTTGGGTTTGCGTGGTCCTGGCTTCGGCATGTGGCTCTGCAGGGAGATCGATTGAGATCGATGAGCTGAATGTACAAAATTTCACCCCCCTCCCCCTTTTGGAGGCTTTGAGATTCATGGGATCGTAGAAGACGGGGAGGGGATGTCACGAAATGTTTGGTAACAGTCTACGTTATTAGTGGTATCTATATATATTTTTTGGGGAGGGGGAGGATGGGGGGATGAAATTATTGTGAATTTAATTTAGTTTTTGCAATTATTTTCAAGGCCCTTCGAAGGACTGGTAATTTTGCGGCTGAATCTCTCCTACGGATCTTCCCGTTGATATTAATAGTCCTTGTGGCGCGTTCCCATGACAGTACCAAGCCAATTTACCCAGGAATCAATGGGCGACGAGCATAATCGCGAAAGCCCTCTCCAGAGCCATTCACTTAGCTCCTCGCGTACCCCCATTGCCAGTCCTTACTCCGGCCCTGGGTATATGGTCTACGTGTGTGCACCAAACCGCTTCCAAGATTAGGTACCCCCGTCATTACGTATTCAACGGGGCTAAAGCCACCCTCGAAAGTTTCAGCCTCGGCAGCCAACTTCCCGACAATTTGCGAGTTTAAGTGTCGCGTGCGCACTCTCGGGACTGCGGCTCTTTCTTTATGGGAATCCTTGTGTGTGTGTGTGTGTGAATGGGCCTCACCCTGGTCCTCCGGTCGGATGAATATGATGAAAAATTGAAACTACCGTTAGACAATTTAATTAAGAATTGGCTAATTAACAGGTATCTATATGCAGTACTGTTTGTAATTAAAAAAAATTTCTTGTACACGTTCATGAGCCATGCGTGAACCTGGGAGCTTGACCCGGTTAGCTCATCTAGAGGGTACCCTAGGCCTATCATGCTCCACATGTTCATACTCCTGGTTCATCAGAGTCCTGTAGGATCGAAATGATCAGACCGTGTCAGGGTGTTCCTGCGGGACTTACCTGGGCCCCGACGAGTCCTGCTCTCAGTCTGGGAATGTCCGTGTGACTCCAGTCAGACCTGGCCCAGGGGTCGACCCTCCCTAGGTCACTGCTCAGATTGACCTCACCTAATTGATTGTGAACGAATTTTCGGACGTTCCAGGGTAGATCGTTGTGTCTGGAAAGGAAGGAATTTTATAAATTTTGAAAATTTATTTCATAAAATTTTGAGCTTTTATATATATGTATATTACCCATCGATCAACGGCACTTCGGTCAGTATCCTCCTGATGACGTCCAATCTCTGCTGATGCGTCGCCGGCGCCGTTTGCAATAGTAAAGGCAGACACAGACCGCCAAGAAGAAGCGCCGCCACCAGGAGTAAAATCGGCGCCAGCACGCGACATCTTCTTCGAGGAGTTTCCTCTCTGCGTTCCTTGCTGCTTCCGCTGCTCGGCGAATCCTCGCAAGGCGGTGGCAACCGGACGGTCCCGTTACAGGGCGCCACATCCGGCAGTTCCGTTAGGCACGTTGTCTGGGGAAGAAAAGAAACAAAAAAGAATTGTATAAAGTACGGAGGAAAACGCAAGAGCAAGATAAAAGCCAAATGTGCGGCCGGAAGAGGAAAATAGAAAAGTTGAAAAACAATATAAAAATAAACAGACGCGTTAACTATCCTCGATCAGGTGATTTTGTACCCAGAACGTCCTGCCACTATTTATTTCCAAGCTCATGGCGTAACGACTCCATTTCGTTTTATGCGATGCCGGTACTTGTAGCGTCGCGACGCTACGCGCCTCCTCTGCTGGTTTCGCGTTTCTTTTGTTTTTTAGCCCATCGCAGTGCGCCTCGGTAAACTCGTGTAGCTTATTATCTATCTTTTTTTTAATTCTATTTTATCCCTCTCTCTTTCGATATTCACTCGCGAGTAAATGCGTCGTTCGCGAGTAATCGAAAATTCGAATTTTCCCTGTGGAATCAGGCATTAGCTCTTCGGGAACCGGAAGTCACTATGAGTAATGCATTTATATCCTGTTACGAAGGCAAATGTGTATATTTAATTTAAAATATATCGCTTCGATGTGACAACTGTCAGTCGATCGTACCGATCGAGTTGTCTGTTTAACGTTGCACCACAAAAAGTCGTACAGGTTAGAAATCTGTATGTCAATGAAGAAAATAGAAGTTCAATCGACGACAGTGCAGTAGTAATGCAATAATATGCCTGATGCTCGGCGAATTAATAGGGCCAAGACACATTACTTGGAGCACTGTAATAAACCGGATACCGACATTCCGTATTACCGCCACCGTGTTCAGGAATAGAATGCACCGGCTGTCCAATAAATCCTGAACAACTTTGATATCGAGAATTGATAGTATCGACGTAAAGACTATAGCAATCTGTATATCTGGGATCGAATTACGTAGAATAATTGTCTGGAGAGACTTTGCCGTTTCCCCGCGTATACACGTGCGATTAACTCCGTGGCGAGATAGTTCGCGGGAATTCCGGCAGATGGCGCAGATGTAAAAAACGTTTAACGACGCAACGAACGCATCGGTAATGTCGGTAACGTTAATTCGTTTGAATTCGATATTTACGCCAATTTGCTTTTCAATGGAGACTACACGTGTCTGGATGGTCTGCATGAAACTCTTATGCAGCAGCCAATTGAATATCCACTGGATACATAATGAAGTGCGCCGCGGAATCTCATTGAGCTGAGAACGCGGGCTTTTTAAACGTCGGCGAATGGAGTTTTGTGGTTATTTTTTTTTTCTTTTATTTCTTGTAAACGAAGTAAAGCCGAGATTATGAGAAAGCGAAAGGGATATCTTTCTCTTTATTTCCTTCAAGCTCTCTCTCTCTCTTTTTATCTTTGCTCGTCTCATTCGATTCTCTTTATACCTTTGACTTTGATCGGATGATGCACGAAAGTGCGAAAGAAGGTTAGAATAAATGAAAAACATCCTCTCGTCGATTTCACCTAATTACGTAATGCCGTCGCGACGCCCCAAAGCGCAGGATAACCGGAATATTTTTTTTTTAATTTTATCAGTTCGTACGACCAGCCGGACGGAAGCGTCGCGACGTCAAAAGCGCAAAAAGGACAAGTTTTTAGTATCTTATAAATTATTTTTTTGATTTCAATCCTCAAACAACTGATCACCTACCTATTAACAGCAAATGTAACGAAATAACCTTTCAACCCTAACGTTCTTACTCTCATTCCTCAATTAATGGCACCTCGGATGTCCGCCTAATTAAGCAACGAACCGGAAGTGTCGTAAACACCCTTAAAAACGCAACCTGCTCATCCGGCGTTGCTTAATTAATTACGAAATACACTAACTAATTCGAAGGGGGTATAGCCAGGGTGTATCAGTGACTCCTATGACCCTGCCCGGTACGTATACTGCGTTCACCTTTCCAGTACCGTCATTCTAAAGGGTTAAATATATATATATATATATATAAACCCTCTTTCTTAGCTCCTCCGACTGTACTAAGAACTGCTTTTTCTTTTTCCTAATCTTAAAGTAATTATCGATAAAATTTACGATGGCGGTACATCCCCTATACCGTCTATCAGTATAGCAGTTAGGACTGTCGGTCACCAGGAACTCCCCCTCCTCCCAAGATAGTAGATTAATAGGATATAAGGAGTCCTTCCTCTTAGTATCGAGTTCACTCCCCTCTCTCTCTCTCCTGCATTTTACCACCGTTGCGTTTTCTCTCACTCTCCCTCTCTCTTACTCTTGCATCAAAAGCAAATCTCCCAGCGGCTTAATGGAACGAAGTAAGTAGATGTGTAAAGCGCGTTAAGTCAGGCCAAAGCTGCTTTGATCTGTCGAGTGTCTCCGTCCCCGACTTCGAAATATTCTCAAGGCGACTCTACGGAGCATTTTGCAGCTGCAGCTCGTAGCTTCGAGCGATCCTTGGACTTGTCTTTTTGTATCGGATTAAGAGAAGTAGAGTGAGAGAGAGAGAGAGAGAGAGAGAGAGAGAGAGAGAGAGGGCGAGAAAGGGGAGAGAGAGTACCACAGCCAGAGGCTCGACGAAGTAGAAAATACCTCAGGCTAATCAGACCGGCTGCGATTTAAGTCCCGCGAAATAAAGCGGCATCACTCGAAAGCGTTTTCGGGAAAGTTTTTGGCCATCCCGAGTAAAGCAGGGAAAGGAGGGGGTGTCAGGGTGGTTTTGAGCACCTGGAAGGGTGAAAGGTGAAAAGCCAGCAAACCGAGTCCAACCGAGCAGGGCATTGTCAAGTTTTCGTATAAATTTCTCCTCGGCGAAAATTCAAAAGCCACTGCGACCGCACAAAAGCATCCCCTAGCTGATGCCGCCCCGCTTCCTCGCCACCCTCTCCCGACCGGATAAGCCAAAGAGAATAAAGGGGTAGTTCAGGCGCTCATTCGCCATGGGGTAGCAGTACCCTGGGATTCTTGATTTTACACTTGGCACATTTTTCATCCCTTATCGGCTTCGTGTCCCGTAAAATTGAAAATTGTTTATAATTTTTTCGGCCACCTTTTTTTTATGTGCATATACGTCAATTAAGAATTTAAAAAAATTTTTTTTTCTAACACCCAATAGGACCCTACAGTTTTTCAAAACGATTAATGATCTTTATAAGCATGTATACATATATCGCCCTGATACGCGTGATTTTTGCTAACAGTTTTAAGGGTGGAAAAAAAAGGGTCGGGGTCCATCGAGAGAAATATATAGTGATACCCCATACGATAGAAAGGGTATAGCGTTTGGCGAACCCTGGAAAACCGGAGCATAAACCGAATCCCTTTTTTGCCGGTGCTCTAGCAGCCCTTGTACAACCGGGTAAAAAATTTTTTTTCTCTCTAGTTCCGACCCTGCACCCCCCCGGGTACCTGGAAGCCAGCGAATTCCCGATGCTTTCCGGAAATCAATATCCTTTTTGATAGCTTTAATTATGATGGATTATTAGCAAACGCCGGCGGCCCTCCCGGCCGATGCGTTTGGGTATGATAGCATTGTTTTCCATCGGCCAAATTTTCATCCCCTACCGTACAAGGGTAGTTTCATCCCCCTCTCGAGACGTCAGACGAGTCAAAGGATACAGATTTGAAGGGCAAATATTATTTGTACGGTGGGGGTCGATTTATTTGACAAACAAGTCGAGATACGGTAAATAAATTTTAATACGTAATACGACAGTTTGTATTTATTTTTTAATTTTTTTCTTTCTTCGTCCCTCTCGCACTCGTCTTTCTTCTCTCTCTTTGTCCTCCTTCGAACGAAAAACGCCCAGTCGGCCCAACGTGGCTTCTCTCCGTCGTACCTTCGCCTTGCGAGTCTTCGGTCCCGATTTCTGCCGATCGCCACGGCACTAACGAAATTAACCAATCAATTTATTTGCCTAGGACTCCCGATGACGTAGAAAAAAGCAGGACTGTATCTGTCGAGCCATAGATTTTAATATTCTCACTCTTTCCCTTATAACCGGTGCTCGTTTTCTTGCCGATGTCCAATTCGTATATCGCGGCAGAGGACAGTATTTTTTTTTACCGTTGGTACGTATGAAGAAGACGAGTGGGACTTTCCATTTCCGTTGACGAGGCCAGGATCGACGGAAAAAAAAATTCAGTCCCGTTCGGCTCGATTTATAGAGGCAATGATTAAATTGGAAAAAAAAAAAGAGACACAGAGGTCAGGCACAAAGTGCAGACTATAATTCACAGGTCAAAAATTCCCTTAGGAAATTGCATCTTGAAATTCTAGCGGATTTTTTTCGTTATCTACGGAGCCCCTGGATACGTATACAGGGTGAGAAATGAAAAATGCATAAAACATTATCGACATTCTGCTAGGGAGCCTCTTACCTACACTGGAATCGGTAACCTCCGTTCCTCCCTCAATACCCTCCCGGTGAACTTGTGATCTCTCACGCAGCATCCCATCCATTGAAAAGCTATCTCCTTACCAGGATCCCGTAGCCCAGCCCCTATCCTCTGCGGCAGTCCTGGCCACGGCATTATGAAAAATGTCGGAGGATAGATCGCTTTTTGGGAACGCTAATATCCACGGACCGTACCAGCCCATCCGATCGCCCCCCAAGGAGCCGCCCCTGTCCTCGAAACTGTCAGAAGGGTGAGATTCATCGGGAAAATAATTATTTTCTTTGGAGCACCCTCCTATGACGAACTTGAAAAAAAAAATATTTTTACACCCTCCTCGTGTCATCCCTTAGGAAAGGGTCACGAAGATTTTTAATAATTTTCAAAAATACCCCATTTTTGCTTATCTACCATGGATTCCTGAATTTCTTTTTTTTTTTTCAAAAATTAAACCTGTTCACAAACTACCGCCGGCCGTACCATTGACACGCTGCACTTTAGTCCTCACTGTGTTAATCGTAGTAGAATAAATTCTGCATTTCTCAAGGGGTGCGTCTGGACCGTACTGTCAGTGAATCCAAAGCTTGCCACTGTGAGAGTGTATATATATATTGTATATATATCTTTAAATACAGGGTGGTACAGTAATTCTTCATTTCGCCGTGTCTCAGTCTCCTTCCGCAAGGATACTAATGTACTCCGTCCCAAGAAGAAATGAATGTGCGGCCGCGGTCGGATCATTACACGGGTACGGTTAGTTTTCTCGTAGGGGCCGAAGAGTAAAAATTCCAGATTTATACGTGGAAACGAAAGTTTTCCAAGTTCCCGCTAAAGCTTTTTTTTTTATTTTCTTTTTTTTCCCCAAAAAAGGTACAGCTCTCGCGCTTTACTCATGCTGAATTTTCGTTTGGCTTGGCGAATAAAACGGTTTGGCACACGCGAAATGTCGCCATCAACCCCCCCCACCCCCCACCCCCCGCGACCCGAACCCAACCAACTATAAGAAATCCCCAACCGTATAACGATTCTCCATGTGTTGCCGGGGGGTTCCGGTAAAATGGATAAAATGAATAAGAACGTCTAGAGTAGGCGACGAGCCGACGGCACCGACGTCCCCAAGCGGTGGCGTCCTCCGTCGAATGACAAATGAATTAAAAGCAAGCCGCATTACGCGACCTCTCCGTGCCATTAGCTTCGTTACGAAACTAAACGGTGACCATTAAAAAAAAAACAGCGGCCTAAAAAGAGAGAGCGCTTGAAGATACGATCCGATGCCGGGGGCACTTTGACGTAACGCGACGCTCCTGACTGAGGTGGCTCGACGAAGTCGAGGATCTTCATCAGGTCGTATACGAACGTTTTGCTCCACTTTAAGAACCCCCGGGGCCCTTGGAGCTTTTCTGAGCTGGGCCCATGTAGCAGTCGGTCGCTTTGTTTTTATATCACTTAAGTATAACCTGGGACAATTCATCCCCCTCCAGGTACGACCCTTAACCGGGTGTCGAGATCGTGGGGTGTGGTTTGCAGAGCATCGAAACGTCCTTGGAGTCTGGAGAGGGGCTGGTTAAGTAGAGCGAATATCGGCGTATCTTTCTACACAGTGGACCCCTTGAATTTTACCTGCCTCCTCGGTACGTTATTAAACGGGCCACCCCTTATGTCAGAACCCACGAGGGTGGCAGGAAAAATTTTCAAGCTGGCAACCAGGCGGCTTCTCGTAGCCTTGACTCGGGACTGTCTGACAAGTCGTTTCTCTTGTTAATCTCGTTACCCTATTTGTGTGCCAGGGGTGAGTTGTCTTTCAGTCACCCTTTTTCTTTTTGACACCCTCTATATACCACAACCTGCCAACCACTCGGCAGGAACGGATGATTATGTTAAATCGCGACCGGGAGTCACGCTGAATGGAAACGAGTCGTGCAGCGGCACGCGACGCCGAGCGTCCCGACGCCCCTCGACCGCGCTACGCCGTCGTATATAAACGTCAGCCGCGTCCTACCCAGACGCGGCAGTGTCGGCGACGTTTCTCCTTGTCGTCGGGGCTGCTCCACAGGCCATCCACGTTTGTGCTCGGGCACGTAAAAGGGCGACAAAGGTGGGATGCACGTTACTGGCAGTAATGCACACACGGGCTGCCAACGTTACGTAACACAAGATTCGCAGGCGTCGAGCCGTGAACTGATTCTTTCGCCTTTAGGTACAGTCAACCTGGTGACTGCTGTCTGGGTTGGGACTGTACCTTATAGTTTTATAATGGCTGTTTGTGTGTGTGTGTGTGTATATATATATATATATATATATATATATATATATATATATATAAACACGTGGGTCAGTTATACGACTAAGGGTAGTAACCATGACCTGTGGAATATTAAAAAATTTAATATATCGATATACTGAGTTAATATCGTAAAGTTGGTATCGTAAAGAATGATTACGTTACCTAACCCCGTGGTGAATACCGACTAGGGATTTTTTTATAGAGGAAAAAAAATTACATTCGAAGAATTTTTTTTCTCTCAATTCTCTCTACCGTCGTGTCATCCCCTTTTATCTTGAAACGCCCTAGATTTTTTTTTATTTATGTATGTACGCATGCACGTATGGAACAAGGGATGAAAGCACAAAGGGCGCACTGGCAGCAATTACCTCGTTAGCCGGTATTCGGCAGGGTGCGACTATGGAACAATTGCACCCTGCCGACGTGTGAACTAGTGATTTCTTTATGGGGAGGGGGGAGGGAGGGGGGGGTAGTGCATTTAAAAAGTCAATCCTCTATGGTTACTCCTAAAATGGGAATTGAAACGCGAACGAAACTGGAATGAAAATTCGTTTAAGTGGCTGATAGAAATAGTTATAGGGACTTTCTAGGGATTTTTAGTTTCAAATGGAAAAGGCAGTGTCGATCGTTGACAGCCAGGGCGGATCTCGACTTATCGTTCTTATCGTCAAACTCGATGCGGAATCGAACTCAAAGACGAAGGACAAATCGAACGACTACGGGGATTCCCCCAGCCGTCATTTAAATCCAAGGACGCGAGTGGCGGGAATTTTAAAAAGATTTCACGCGATGCCTCATTTTTTTTGTAAATCTTAACAACCCACGCGGTACCCATTGACAGCCGACCGAATAACACGGAAATAACGTCATCTGGAATTTCGAAAGTTCATTAACCAATTGAATTAATTCCGTTTAATTAACATCTTCGCTAATCGTACTTATCTCGAGTATTGACTCGCTCTATATATATACATATTTAGTATTAGCTCAACACGCCAGTATATACATATATACATGTACATCCTCCGTTTCATCCTTCTCGTCGCTTCTAGTAGCATCGCCCTCCCTACCACCACTTACCCCTTTTTCATTCCCGCCCCTCCATCGCGCAGAGCATGAAAAATTATCGTCCAACGGAATTACGCTTTTTACGGGCCGCGCTTTCGTTGCACGTAATTTGTTTACCTTCAGACGCGGTATCGCGGGAATTAAACTTTTTCCAAATAAAAGGAATAGCATTAGCATTCGCGCGCCCTCAGATCGAAGTACGAGCGCGTGACAGCCCGAGTGATTTCGAAAATTGTGAAAAACCTCATTTGAAGAATCTTGAAATTCAATTATATACGGCGCGTCGTAATTTTTTGTGAAATCACAATTTTGACAGATTAAAAGAAAAAACCAATCCATCATACCATACGTCGAAGACGTCGCGACGCTATCTCCTCACTAGTGTCCCTTTATCACGAATTTATCAATTTTATCATTTTATTCCCCCTCATTCCCCCCCCCCCCCATGTACCAAAATAAACATAATCTCCGCTCGCCGTGTACACAAGTGGGCCGAACACGTGGCCAATACATAACACAGCAAAGCCCTAAGGGTTGGTACAAGGCATAAGGGTCGTTCAGAAATAATTGTCGAATAAGGGTTGTTTTTCTTTCTTAGCACGTTACAGATACGATATTCTTAATGGATGCTAATTTACTTCTTTAACAATTCACCCGTTGCGTATACATCCTCTGGCGCTTACCGACTTAGGGTTCCCAAAGACGATGATAACGGTAACTCAAGTTATCGTCCGCCACGCGATAACGATCAGTCGTAAAATTTTAAGGTACACCCGGCTGCGCTGAACGACCGCCACCTATACGTCTGACCATAGCAGGAGTGTCTCTAATGTCTCCCTATAAAAATTTTCATCCCTTAGGTCCATCCCTTGTATACAGTCCAACCCCGTTCGGTTTACATGTCCGAATGACAAAGTGAGACGAAACGGACGTTATCGGATCGACTGTCAGCCAATCCAGATTCCTGGATGACACTCGAGCATCTTCGAGTAGCTCGACGAGTGGCAACCCCTACGAGAAACTGGATATCCACCACTTTCAGCCCCATTCCAACCCCTTGTGCATTTTTATCCGGGCTACCCTTAATTTTTTTTGTCCTCGGGCAGTCTGTCGCCGGTGTATCTAATTTGACATAAAGAAAATTGAAATCTCGATTTCAACCCCTATTACGAAATATTAACGTAGACATTAATGACACGGGACACCAAGTCCACCGGATGTACCTGCCGCGTGCACACTTCCTGTGCCAGGATCATTTCACTCTGTTGTGAGCTGGTTTACGAGTGACGTTTAATCGTTGGTTATTTCGTACGCTTTGCGTATACCACGTATACATATATACATATAATCACTAAATATATATATATACATACTCAGTGATTAAAACCAAGCATCGTTTTTACGATCGTTCGTATTTTCGTGGGTGTAATGCGATGGAAGGTTCGTAACAAGATACGACTCCGTTTCCGGGAACGGGCTGGGCCTAAAACCGGTGCCGGGTGCTGATTGAGAGTGGACCTGGACATAGGGGATGAAGGCGTAAAAAAAATTACAAGATACATTTTTCGAGTCGATCCGTTTGTTTCTAGTCACAAATTGAAATTCTTTTTAATTAATTAAAACGAATTAGATCCGACAACCCGTAGAGCTGGGACTAGGGTACAGTGAGTAGTAGGAGTTTGAGGTTTTTTCTCGGGTGGGTTAAAACGCGGCAGCCTTTTAAGGGTCGTCCCGGGTCTAGTGAAGTGGCTCTTCATAAATTCGATAAGAGCTGTACGTCTGAGAGAAAGGAAAGTCTGAGCCTCCTGTGATAGGTCTTGGAGCGAAGTGGTGGTAGCTTGGTGGGTGTATGTATAAGGTCGTTCTTGTATTAGGGGGATGAAGAAGTCTAGAGAGCAAAGGGGGAGGTGGGCTCTACGCTATATTTCCTACAAATTGAACAGGGTTGACGATTAAGGCATTTTTCTTGCCGGGTCAGGGTGCGACTGGGTTCAGGGCAGCCCGGGCACGGAGATAATTTTCCACGATACGACACCCCCCCTTCCTCCTTCCCCCGACCACCGTGCGGCGGGGGGAGGGTTGGCAGCCGATGTTGGGGTGTTTTATGCTTTAATTCTCCGAGCCCAAGGAGCGACGCCACCACCGACGCCACCCTTATACTGCCATGTTACGCCCTTCACTCCCTTTTTCCGGGTTTCACTACCCCTCACGCCCCCTCTTGCTCTCGACCTTTGAACCACCTCAGACTCGCTTGCCACCCTTGCTTCGCGATAGAACAAGGGTGGAAAAAGAGCCAGGACAATAGCTCTCGTCCCTGATTATATATATATGTATATATATATATGTGAGATAAGGGGAAAATATCATGGGGATCCTTTCGCGGGAACTTGCCGCATCGGCTAAAACCACCCTCTCCCTTGCCCCCCTCTCCACCCCGAATCCACGCTTTTCCTCTTTACTCGAAAAGCCAAAATTTCATTTATTCTCACTGTGACCGCAATCTGTGACCCCCCCTCCCCATCATCCTCCACGAGATTTCCTCCGTGGATTATTACATCTGAATCCTTTTTTAACTTCACTCTCCACCACCCCTTCGCCCCCTCCTGACCACCCCCCTTTTTGCCTTTTCTTTTTCTTCACGTTTTTCCTCTGTCTCCAGCGAGTTACAGAGCGACCAGCCCGACTCGTGCGAAATAAACCAAGTGAGGAGGGACTGATTAGGGTGAAGGGTGTAGGGGAGGGGGACAGAGCAAGGACATAATTAATTCTATAGCGTCGGGACGCCCGGGTTTACAGGCTTGCCGCTTCGACAAATAACTGAGCAGGTGCGGAAATTGATGGGTGCAGGGGAGGGGACGGTAGGGTTCACGGGGGAGTACAGGGAACGGCAAGGGGGGGGGGGTGGCTTTTACGGGCAAAGCTCTAATTCACTATAAATTTTATGAAATTTTAATGAAACATTAATTACCCCTCCCGGTTACGTTATAAGTGAAATCGGCGAGCTAATATTTTCTCATATTGGCAAACCGATTAAACATCGCTTAATCACGGGGGACACCCTTGTGGTACCCCCCCCTCAAAGAAAGGACCCCTAATTTCGAAGCGCCCTCTCCCTCCGCGGTAGGGAGACACCGATAAGGTTATTACGTAACCGATAATGAAAATCCGTTAAATATTTTTTTTACGTAATCAAAAAAAAATATACATATATCAACCACCAAATTCCTCGGCAGATAACGAACTCGATAATTTTTCAACCCCCTTGACCCCTCGTGTCATCCATACACGTCCAATGGGAAATTCCCTATACATTTTACTAAAGCAGATAACACATATATATATATATATACACTGTATTAACGTACCATCCCTTACGTACTAGACACGTGCTACAGTCATTCCTAGTTTACTGTCTTTCCGGTAAGGGGTTAAGGGATGTTCCTGGCTAACGACTAGAAGTAGGTATTCCAGTATAAGGCCAGACAGGAGACAGAGTATAGAGAAGGACAGAGATGTGGGGCGGGAGGGGAAGGGGTAGGTACGAGAAACGTTAGGGAAATATTCTAGTGGCGGGAGGAGAGGAGAGGAGGGGGGGGGGTACAGTTTTAAGGATTTGGGTGCAGAATAGTTGCTCGGTAGGGTAGTAATTATTTAAATATGTCGCGATCGCTATATATATATATATATATATATATAGATTTAACTACAATATTTCAGCAGAAGCATATTACGGCAGTAACTTAGCCGGCACGTTCCAGGCCAGACGTTTCTCGGCGGTCGTGATACCCGAAGAAGCCCGAAGTTGGGGATCGGCTATACTCGTGGTTCCCGTAGGTCATGGTGGGGGAAAACCGGGACAGGCCTTAACGCAGGGGGTAGCTGTTGTTCCCAGTATTGATGTCAAGGTCTTCCGTCCCGGTCGGTCCCGCGTGGCCCGTGCGAAATCAATAGGATGAAATCATCGCGAGTAACGTGGATTCCCTATGGCTAACTGTAAATGTATTTTTTTTTTCATAGGATCGACAACAAAAAAAGGGGGGAGGGGGGCGTGGTAAGAAAAACCACGATTTTGAAAATATACAGTCATCCCTTTGATCGGGTGACGATCTGGACCACAGCATCCCTCGAGATTGGGTCAAGACGTCGCTTATTGATCAATGGGACTGGTGGAGATCGATAGAATGAAATCATTTGTTATGAGGCTGTACCCCGAGTGGGACATAACCCAGCATCCGACGCCGAGCGTCGATTACGAACGTCTACCCCACTTGGTATCTCGTCCCGACGCCTCACGGATTTTTCCGTCGTTCGTAACACTTCCGCCGTGATAATAGCCCGCGTTCTCGATTCCCGTATAGAAATACGTATTTTTCGGCACCTCGTCCCTTCTCGATGTAAAGGCGCGTACACAACGTCCATCACTGTGGCTCCATGGCGCGATATCTTGAGCTCGTTGTGAACGCGCCTTTAGGCTCCTCTAGCTCGTAAAGGATATTTTAATCGGTAGCTGTTGCGCCACGCCGACCGATCGATCGACATAGCGATTACGTGTTGTTTCGCGTTCCGTGACCTTTGACACGCGACTTACGTGTTACGTCATAATTATATCTCTTTTTTCCCGTCATCCTTCCCTCTACCAGTCATCTTCTCGTATACAATTATTGTAACGGATACTCATCGGTTATCCCTTGTTTAGACTCGACCCCTATTATCTGTCATCTCGACGACGTCTCGGGGTCGAGGGTCAAGGGTCACGGGCTATATAAATTCCATATCGTGCAATTCCTAAGGAAGACTTCGTCAGGGAGTTTCGCAACAGGTGCACCGGTGCAAAAGTGTATACACGTATGTATATATATATACTCGCCATGTACAGTAATACATGCATATACAGTATCGGATATCCCATGGTGGAGTATATGACGCTTGAAGTACAGCGATTCTATCGTAATGGTTAAAGCGGTCGTCAGTTAAATAAACGGGATGGCGTACGAAGGGGGTAACACGTGCGAGGGGGTGGAAAGAAATTTTTTTGGAAAATGAAAAAAAAAATTTTCAACACGTCCCACTGTGTTAACGGGTTAACTTGGTGGTTCGCGAGAGCGAAATACTCCGGGGATAAATTTGGTCGATGATTGCGTAATATTGTTTTCTTGTTCATTCATCCACGTGTTAATGCTCGGAATTTTTTAAGGGGGACTTTCACGAGAGCGACAACCGGTCGTTCCCCGCGACAGTCGACTGTCGAGAAGTGTCGTAACGATCTGAAGGTGGTTTCCATTGTGGGAACTAAATGTAACGGCAACCGAAATAGAAGTTTGATGCGTGTAATTAGCAAGGGCTGAATTGCGGGCTGGGTTGATTGCTCTGGGTCAATTTTCAAAATTGAATTCCATTCGCGTACTGCGTTTTGTCATTAGCCCCCCCCCCCTTCGCCGCCGCCCCCCGTCCCCCCATTAACGGATCATTGCTTTTCAGGATACTAAAGCGTACTGTGCGTTTCAGGTTTGATCGCCGTGAATTTCATTGACGGTCAACCGATACCCATACATGGGTATAAGGTGGAGCGATGGTTTACTCGGAATGCAAAAATAATGATATCGTCGAAAGGGGGAGGTGAGGTGGATTGATGGAAAAAAATTTGTCGGTAAAATTAAATAACGCGTAAAAAAAATTTTTGCCGGTAGTCTGACAGAAAATATATCAAAGTGTGTAGAATAGGGGTTGGATGGGGGCAAGAGGGGGATGAAAATTTGTATACGTGGATAATGGGTACAATGTATTTTTCCGAGACGCCGAAGCCAATGATAACGTAACCAATTAGAGGATCCGATTAAAGTGGTGCCGCTGGGTCCAATCGTGGTGTTGGAGATGATTAAAAAAAAATTGCATTACCGCTCGCAATCGTCCAGGGGTAGTTTTTGGCTTTGTCGAAGGCGAAAGTTACTTTGAGCTCGACGCCGGAGAAGCTAAATATTTTTAAAAGAGAATTTTTCGCTCCCGATTCTACGACAATGGAGAAATGGATGTTGCACCCTTAACGGTGTAGGGGATGTTCCTTGAAGCGTCGAAGGGTGCGGACAAAGGCGTGGAATTTGTAGAGGTGAGGAGGGGCAGCGAGGGGAGGGAGGGAGATAGAAAATTGTAGAAAACGTAACGCAGTGTCATGGGGTAGGTATTTGGTGGGAGGGAAGACCCTCTTAGAAAATCTCGAGGGTTGGACCAAGGTAGGGGATTCCCCGAAATACGGTAAGTTTCGAGCATTCACCTCCGAGTCTTCTCGGCCGAATCCCGTTTGGTTTCGGGGGGGTGGAGGGGAAGTCAGGGGTATTCCGAGGGGGATGCTGGAAGGACTAACGAGGGGAAACTAAGGTATCTGCCAATCCTACTCTCTCCCTCTCTCGGTCTCCCCTTTTCACCCTCCTACTCATCCTCCTCTCAACCTTAGAATTTATTTCCTCCCCCGCTCACTTTTCAACCCCCCCCCTGAAACTAAAGGCTCTCCTTATAAGGACCCGAGAACTCCGAGAGAAAGCAAAGATGGCGCCTACCTGGTTGGCTATCGTCCCCGTAGATTTTTGATTTATTCGAATTCATCCCCTTTATAATTTTTTCTCACCCCGACGGCTGCTCTTTAAAATTTCCACGTATTCCCAGCACGCGACTTCCACCCCTTCCCTCCCCCCAGTATCAAGGGTTGACTCTCGGATGGGATTGCTCGGGGATCCCCCGGGTTATACCAAGGGATGCTACAAACTACCAGAGGGGTTGATACAGCCGCCGACTCTTATTCGATTCTGTTTTCTGCCACCGGCTAAATCAGCTCGACGATTTAATCCACGTTTTTCGTATTTTCTCGAGCCGCCAGAATGAGGCGTCGATAAGGGTTGGTTTAAGGGTTGTAACTGTATACCGTAAGCCGTCGTAACGCTGTGACGTAACTATCGGCGATGTTTTCTGGCTGGGGGGATACAGGAGAAAGAGGGGATGCAATTTCGGTATCACTGTGATATCGACGTCTAAATCGTCAAAAATGAAAATGGGGTGGTTTCTATAGTCACCCTTAAGAATTTCAAATATCAAAAACTCCAAAGCTGCCTACGACGGGTGGCCATTTCCGCCGTATCGCCAAACACGATGCGCGTCCGCGATATTGGATTTTGCGTGTTTTCGCACTGGTACTGTGCGGCTGCCGCAGTCACAAGGGGAAGCGGGGGGGTTGAAAGAGACGATATGGAAAAATTTAAGGGATGGAATAAACGTGCCACTGAGTTTGGCAAACCTCCTTGAAATACAATTTTTTTATACACTTAGTAAAACAAATACGAAATAACCGGAAAACATGAAAACATCAATGGTCGACATATGTACTCCCTACGAGAAAGATATACAGTGATAAGAAGGGCTTGATAAAGGGTAATCGGAAAATATTTTGTTTGAAAAATATTTTTCGTTTACATTCGACTACTGCATTTCTTCTATTCCACCATCCCAACCCTTATATCATTTTGATTCGTACGTTGACCTGTACGGGGTTGTTATTATTGAAATCTATATATCTATATAAACTACCCCTGTACCATAATCCGCGAACGTCGTCACGAATTTTTGTTGCCAATTTAACCCCGGCGCGTCGGTACGAATTAAATACCCCCGTTTTAAAGTTTCCCTGTTTCCAAGGGATGCCCGCCAATCGCCATCATTTATTTAAAGCTTCGCCGTAACCGTATCTCCGTGTACTTTATCCCACTAAAAAAATTATTATCTCTCTCTGACGCGTCCCAGAAATTATCAACGCGAGCACATGACCCGTCGATGAACGTTAGAAATTACAAGGGGTGAGGGTGAGGGAGGAGGAGAAGAGGAGGAGGAGGTCAGGTTTAAAACCCACGTTCTCATCACAGCCAAAGTTCGTAACTACCACGTCACCCTTCCGGCTGTCGCTAACTGGTAGGGGGCTGCATTAATCAACACTTCCGGGGTGCAGGCGTCGCTGCATACAAATCAGCCCAAGCCCACGCAAACACCCATCCGCAGTAGTGAAAGGACCTTGAGTCTGTAAGACAAACCGATCGAAGGGGCGCGACGACAAAAGAAGTGTCAAAAAAAAGTAAATCAAAATCAAGGCTTAATTTTGGGCGAATTTAATGTTGTTTAAAAAAAAAAGTTGTATCCATCCTGTGCAACGATACACGCAAGGTGCAGTCGATCCTGAGATTAGGATCCGAGTGCACATTTTTGCGGTATGGCAACGGAGTGATTTTCAGGTACGGATAGCACAGAAAATAATCAAAAAATAAAAATGGCCCCTTTGCCACGTATAATCGGAACAAGAGTGAATTTATAATTTTCGAAATATTCCATCCGGAATATTTCAGTTTCACGGAGGCCCGATAGGTCTTGGCAATACTTCTGGTGGGTTTGCCCGAAGAAGAACGTAATTCGAAAAAAAAAATGGTAACTTCCCTCGGCATCGAGATAAATAAATCTCCCTTCGAGAAGGGAAGTTTCACCCTGCTCATGAACCTTTCATAGTGGGGGGCACTTAACTTCGGCCCTGGACATAAAGGTGCTGTACCGACTAAGCTATGGACCCCGGGGCTTGTTAAGCTTAAGCGTTAACTTAAGCGGCAATATGTGTGTTGCCGTAGCTACCCTTAGCCGTTTCACCCTAATAACATTAGATATACGAGCACCCCGCTACTGCCTCCGTATTCACTGCGCCAACCCCCTGACCCTGTATGCCCGTTACTACCCTTCGGTATGCCTAACTGTAAGGGGTGTTTTGATACCATTTTCGGTAGGTACATATATAGGTACTTTTGGGGCGGGGGGGAGAGACAGAGGGGTAGTTTGGGGATGGCAATGAGAGCCAGCACGACCAATCTTATTTACCCAGAGCACGCGCTGGATCAATCGAGTTTTATTTATTTTAACTTTTATTTTTTTACACCCCCTTTCCAAGGGATGCTTTTTTTCACACTGCGCATCCCCGCATTATTTCTATTTCCCGTTCGACCCCGAACGCCGGATTGATTTAACGTTTGGGTTGCATGGGTAACGAGGGTGTAAATTCTTTTTAAGGGTGGGTCGGATGCAGTACCCATTCAAGGGGTAGTTTGGTTAACACGGTCCAGCATAGGATGATCGGCGCGTGGAACCGGAAAAAAATGAAAAGTGGATGCTGTTGAGTCGAAAGGGAATTTCGAGTGATTTTGAAAATGTTACCGCAGGTACCGTGGATCCGCCATTACGAAGCCGAGAGTCGACCATTTTGTTTTCTCTCGATTTTTTTAGTGCTTTTCTATTTTTTTACCACCCTTCCCCCCCTCCTCTAACCCCTTCCCCGTTTCACGAAGCTCTCTGGCTCCTAGCCAGGATTGCGTGCATCCCTGTATGACTGCACGTATGAATATATCCTATATGCGCCCATATATATGTATATACATTATATATACGTGCAGGATATAAGCAAGAATAGTTTTAAAAACGTAGAAACAAACTAAAGAAAAATCTGACGCTCGATCCTTTTCATTTATACGACAAAATACATACAGACGCTTTAATTGACGTGGCACACGTAATTGGCACACTTAACAAAATTCTATAGCTAGGGGGTTGATAACAGCACCACCAGATAGGGGTAATACGGTGCGACTAAGGAAAAATAAATTTTTACATATTTTTCTGTATTACAAAAAAAAATCGGCGTTACACATAGAAAATCCCCCCCCCCTCCCCCTCGCATGAGCTGGTAGCAATCAAAAAAATTCTTCATTAAAATATCAGCACGAATTACTTATTTCAAGACTGTACACGCGTTATAACCCACAGTCAGTATGCCGTACTGCAGTATCTCCTTGAAACTGTTACCAAACTTAACCTAACCTAACCTAACGTAAAAACGAAGAGCATCGACGATCTTTATACATATACATATGTATAGAGGTGGCACACGACTGCCTAACCACACGCCACGTATTTCGTGTACATGCTAAATCGAACGTAAGAGAAGCACATGTGCCATGCATCTAGTAGTCGGTGTTTGAGGAGGGGTTGTGGGGAGGGCGGGGGGGGGGGGTGGTTAGCAGTACCCTTACCATTATACAGACTACCCTTAGATTCTCTCTCTCTCTCTCTCTCTCTCTCTCGCTCTCGCTCTCTCTCTCTCTCTCTCTCTCTCTCTCTCTCTCTCTCTCTCTCTCTCTCTCTCTCTCTCTC
>JARQTI010000861.1:0-42883 GCA_030142655.1 Trachelus tabidus | reverse complement strand
CTCTCTCTCTCTCTCTCTCTCTCTCTCTCTCTCTCTCTCTCTCTCTCTCTCTCTCTCTCTCTCTCGCTCTCGCTCTCCCGACCTTTTCCACTAGGTGAAAACTCTCGACTTCATCCCCTTACCGTATCGACCCCAGTCGATTCGTAACGACGTCGACGTCTCCTCGGGTACAGAGGACGCCTAACGATCCATTACATTAGCGCTCGGTTACTTTTATCGAAGCATTCGGTACACGTCGTATCATATGCAAGGACGCCCAGCGTCGTAGCCAATTTGCTTTTTATGGTATCGCCCCAGCAGCGTCCCGGCTCCCATATTTAACTGACTCGCGTCTCCAGGTCCCTTTCGCGAGACGGTAATATACGTAGTATAGGTAAGGGAGGAGGAGGAGGAGGGGGGGGGGGAACGACGCTCGGCGTCGAGCACAGTGCGAAGCTTAAATAAGCTCTTGGCCGAACGAAAGCTGATTTGGGTACAAAATGCTTGAGTTACGGAAGTCCCCTTTCCCCCGTTCCGTACGACGCTCGGCGTCTCTTTTCCCCGTCGTATCCACTCGCTATACGTTATCCCTCCGTCGCGACGCCTCGTCTCCCTCGTTTCTCCCGGACTTCCAGCGGCCACAACTTTCTCCCAGTCCCCTGGTTCCTTTTTTTTTTGTCACCAGCAGTAAATTGCTCCGCTTCCGGTTAATCGGTTCGTCGTTTTCAGCGATATTTTTTTTTTTTCTTTTTAACGTCGTATCAATTTTTCTTTTTTTCTTTCGAAATTCCAATCGCTATTTCACAGCTGACTTTAGGTCGCTCTCACGACTCTTTATGCTGGTACGTAAACCCGTGCACGTATTACACTACACATGCAATCTTACAGGTAATACGTGAAGTTAACCGTAGGACCGTAAAATATTTTCGTGTCCTTCGAAACTGATAACCTGCTCCCCCCCCCCCCTTATCGTCCCCTGTCCCATTTCATTCTCGACACTTATTTTCCACCCTCCCGTATTACCGTATACTCCCCTTAGACCGAAAGCGTCGCGACGCCAGTGCCAAGTTTTATAGAAAATTTCTCGGGAGCATCAATGTCGAACGTAAAGCATAAAATGTGAAATATGAGTTGGTTCTCGAGGTGAGAAAACTCACGGGCGCTTCTAGCCGCGTCCTTACCGGATTCTCTCGACACCCCAGCCCTTGGCATATATCATCCCCCGTCATTTCGATAAACTACCCCTTGGCGTTTCGGAGGAGAAAAAAATAAAGGATATGGGGCAGAAAATTTTTGAGTGAAAAAAAAAATTTCTCTTTTCCCTACGTCTTCTTCGGGCAGGATCCCGTATGGGGCAGCTGGTACTGTCTTGTTCCATATTTCTATTTTGAATTTGATAACGCACATATGTGTACTATGATAATTGACCTTACCTGATAATCCATATAGTTGCCGTATCCCATATGATTACACGTGCAGGCGCACGCCTGGATGTGCCTTCTCATATCCAATTCCACTTCCTCCCCGCAGACCCCTCTCGTGGTCGCCATCATTGTGTCCCCCATGCAATAGCCCCCTGTGCAGTACATCCGGGGATCATTCTGATCCAGATAACCACCACCACTGTCCTCATAGCCGAGCCTACTGGGGCATCTTGAATCGGAAGTGTAGCCAACCCGAGATTGGGGTCTTTCGTCGTAACCCAGTCTGGATTGGGACCGATGAAAGGCAGGTGGCACTTCCTGTAGCAAAAAAAAAGGAACAAATTTGAAAATTTGCTCAGATTCAATCGATAAGCAATCGGATAAAGAACGATATGGAGGTTAGGTTCCCATGAAATTTTACATGTTACGCCCCTGAGCCGCCATTTTTTTTTGTCAAACGCCATTCTTTATCTCACTACACATCCCTCCCCGATTTTCGTATGCGCTTCCGTATCCGGCACGTGGTTCGAATTCTATCCCTCGAAAATGTCCCACTGGCTCTGCCTCGTTCTATATCGACCACTTCCGGTTGACCCACATCGCTCAAATTCTAATCGGCTCTCATTCCGGACCGTTGCTCCTTCTCCTCCCCCCACCCCCTCCAGCCACCCCTGTTTTCACCATCCCACATATCCCATATCGCCCATCGTATCCTAAACCGTCGCCTCGTTCGCCAACTTCAGGCGACTCTTTGACTCCGTCGACCTAACGCCAACTTCAGGGACTTCCGGTCCGCTTTACGATAACGAAGAAAATAATGATGACGCTTTATATTGCAATTAGGCACTTTCGTCTCTATGTAATTAATCTAATGTTCGCATACTCTACGTACGTCAACTCGTACACGATAATCCAACCTAACCTCAAAACTCGAGCTTCGCATAGTTTAACGTCCTGATAGTTTTAACACATGGCGGAACGTTTACGTGGTATTTCGCGATTGCATAATGCATCCGGTTACTGTTTAAAAGTCACTGTGGACGAAACATTTATCACAATCCGCAACGTTATAAGGGGGTTAGGTGACACGCTTTTTGTATTTGAGGTTAGGTTGTACCACTGCTATGTAAAAATCCCACTAGATTCCCGCAAGTGTCTTCGAAACTTCTACGTAAGGACTCGTGTTAAATCTAGTCTCCGTATATGGGGACTGACTGGCGGGTGGGTCTTCTGGCCTCCCCTTTACAGCCGTTCTGGGACCTTAAACATTAACCGAAAGCTCTGGTAAAAGCTACGGGTGGGTCGTAAAGCGTTAGCATCGCGTAAGCCGACCGTTCGCAAGGCATTTCCGGTTCAATAATAGATGAGCGTCAGGCACTCTCTTGGTTATCTTGTCTACGAGAAGATAACTCGCTGGGATTTTTGTATTTTTCAGGGGCGGCACGGGAGGGGGTTTGAAAAAATTTTTTTTACAAATTACAAGATATTTCAATCAGGACCTCGTGGTTTGGTACAGACAATTTTTGGGAATTTTTTTCTTTTAATTTTATTTGATCTTACGTAGACAGGAAGTGTTTAGTGCTGTCACCTTTCCGGGTATTTAATACAGTGTGCTCTCCGGTACAGTCACTGCTCGCAAGTACACTTGGAACGTTTGAAAAGAGCGCGGCAAAGGAAGCTGGTACCGCATCTCTTTGAAATCCCGAGCACTTCTGTGTGAATGACTGCCCGCCTTTTCTTTTTTTTAATTCCTTTTCTCTTTCTTTTCCTTTCTCTTGGGATTTCTAGGTCTCTCTGTTTATTATGGCGAGCTTGCAGCTTACGTCTGTATCTCTTTCGAGGTCGTCTCTTATCGGGTATCGGGTGGTTGTACCGGAGAGAATAAATAGATGGGCATAAAGATGGGAGAGGAAAGGAGATGGACGAAGTTTAGTTAAATGGAATAGGTTAATGAAAATTATATTATGCAATTTTTTTTCTCTCTCTCTCTCTTTGAATATTTCTTTTATCTTGTTCTTTATTCACGGTTTTTCTTTCTCTCAACCACCCCTCCCCTTCTCCTCTGCGATCCCACGACCCTTTGCCCCGGCCTGAATTTTTCATTAATTTCCCAAACTCCCGATGGCTCCAAAAACTTTTTTCAAGTACCCTCGAGACATCAAAGAGAAATAAACAGAATAGAGAGAGAGAGGGGGGGGGGGGGAGTAAAAAAAATGAACGACCACCACCTAGTGCCATCCTTAACCAGCCCTTATAACAACGATGAAAACACACCCCCATTTCCCCCCTGTTCTCAAACTCCTTTTAAACAGCCCTCCCACAGATTTTTTTTTTTCTTCACAGCATCCCTTACCTCTGCCACCCTAAGCATACTCTTCCTGTCGGATGCTCCCATTAGCCTGTTGTTATCCCTGTCGCCCGAGGATCCCGTGTCGAATTTTATCCACTGTCAATAATTTTTTTTTTCTCAAAGTTGCCTGGCCTGATATCCATTTTCATCCCCAAAATATCTATATACTCGAACCCAACCGATAACCGAAATAATCTCAATCCTTGGATACGTACCTGGTTATATGAGTCTTCCTGATAAGGAGTCCTGCGATGGCACTCCTCGTAGCATCTTCCGTCGTATCCGCTTGGTGGACGAGGATAAGGATCCTGCACGGCAGCTGCGGCCGCGCAGCAATCTGGAATCTGCGCCGGGTACGTCTCGTAGGGACACTTGTCGGCAGGTACAGGGGTACGCGGCACCTGGTGCACCCTCTCCTGGGGACCGCTACCGTAACTCGCACTGTGATGCATGACGCTTTGAGATTTATTATTTTGATTTTATTTTTTATCTCACAATCGCAGTCTAGGATGCCGACTGACGCGATTCTCTTGGGAATTTATTTTTATTCTTTCTCCTCGTTACGACGTCTTATCCTTTCCTTCTACTTGGACGTCGCGGTACTCCTCGTGAAATTCTCACGGTACGCGACGCCGGGCGTCGCGGTAGACTTTGACGCTGATCTCGGATACTCCAAACGTTTCTTCTTCTTCTCCTGCATCTTTGCTTGGGATTTTTTAAAGGATTTTTATCTTCGGTTTTTATTTTCCTTTTTTATACCGATACCCAGGGGTATCGGTATCTTTGGTATTGGTTCGATTTTGAAAAAAAAATTTTCGCACTTTACCGTGTTACAGTCACGTGACCACTTTGATTTTTATTTTTTATTTCAGCTTTCGGGGCAGCGTTCTCTTTGGCACGCTGCAAGAAATAATTTTGACATTTTTTTACCGGGTCTTCGGACAATTTTTCGAAATTTTACAGCATCCTGGATATTGTGTATCTAATATGTTCGGTAATACAGATTTCATCCCTTAGCTAACTACCAGGTATTATATACTGACGTGATAACCTAAAGCGACCCCCCCAATTAACATACATCCCTGAGAGTCCTTTTTTCTCAATTACCCTTTCACCGATACTTACATTCCGAAATTCCATTCGAGTTAAGAGAATCTCTTCCCTGGTCTCATCCCCGTGAGAGTTCTCCATTCCCATCTAAATAAATCCACCCACCCCACACTCGTATTCAATCCCTGTATACTCGTGAAAATAGAAAAAATTTTGATCGTCCATTTTTTTTCCAAACTATCATCACAAAGTTATAAACAAACGAATTTTCAATTACTGTCACTCAAATACCCAGAAAATTAATGAATTACTCCAGCGCCTTTGGCAACTCATCGAAAATTTCGATAAACACTAAATACTCGCCCACGCCATTGCATCGGACCCCTCTATACTTAAACGTCAAATCCATGCACGCAATTTTCCAGGGCAATGGCGTAGTCATCCCATCGGTCCCTACACTAGCCTATTATCGGACCACGTCCGGGATCCCTCTATACAATACCAACTGGTAAACGCTCTCTATAAAATCGAACCCCAGACCCCTCCGTACCTACGCCCCTGGATTTTTTATATTTCTGAAACAAGACTCATCCTCCACGTTCTATTATATCCCTAATAGACGATTTTCCATTTACTCCTCTACAGCTTCCCCACCTCGGTCCAGCGTCCTCCACCAGGTCTTCACTCGCTATCAAGACACCCCCAAGTACCCTACAAGGTATACATATACGTATACCCACTTTCCTACCAGGATTTTCCCCAGGATCACCTTGATTAGCCTCGGGAAGCTTGTTTTCCTTTAATTATCTCAGCTTTCAGAGAATTGCTTTTCTTGATTTTTGGCACCCTCCTCCCGTCCTCGGTCTTCGCCATCGGTTGACCCCAGCTACGACCTTCTTCGCCCGGTGATATCTCGCCGGCACACTTGTAGTGCGAAACACTCAGCACCATCACCATTGCTGCACTGACACCTCAGCCACGTCAAAAAAAAAGCACCGAAAAAAAGCGCGGGCGGGGGGGGGGAAAGAAAAAATATTATTTTTTTCACTCTCCAACCACCCTCACCGTCGTTCCCTATCTTTATTGTATCACAACCACCAGCTTACAATCTCTTACCTCTTTATCTCTCACTTGCCCGTCCCCCTCCTCCTCCTCCACCTCCTCCTCCTCTCAACCTCAACCTCACCCGGCGACCCCGACGCCTCTCGAACCCTCTCGAACACCTTCCACTCCTGATCCCAACTACTCTTCTTCAACTTCCTGGACAATCTGCAGAGCTTCAGCATCCTCCGATCCAAGAGGATCTACCGGGTCGCCACGTCTTATCCACGTGCGACAGTCTCACCACCAGCGTCATTAATAGTGTCTCTTGCGAACAGATCAACACTTCTTTTTCTTTATTTATTAAACAGTTCATTGTTTACGTCATTCTGACAGCTGTCATCGTCGACACGTGAAGGTCCACCACGTGGCGATGCTTGTCGCGCTGCCGCCTTGGGAACTAGCTTAAAGGTAGTTTACACTGCTCTTCGACCTGTTACATAGAAACCTGACTATGTAAAAAAAATTTTCAAAATTTTTTTTACACGTTTCATCCTCCCTGCAACTCTCTCGCACATCCAAACACGGATCTCCATTCTGTAATGCCGCGTTCGCAACGCACGACTGCTGCCCTAACGACGCTCGGGTACTTTGCGACTTCGCCGTGATGTCGTCGCGAACTTCAGTCAGAGTGAAGAAGTCCCATTTCCCATCCTTGGGCTGTGTTAAGAGAAACCCTCTTTCCACGTTTTTTAACCTCAATCTCTATTTTCCCCCTTTTTCTCTAATCTATGCATCGTCCCCTTTAACCTCGCTCTGATGATCCTGCTATCGAAATAGTTCACTAGTATGCCTAGTAACAATAGGCTAGTATCATCCTGGTTAGTATGAAATTTCCCTGTCGATACAGTCTTCCTAAAAAATTCTTCCTCACAGCCTTGTCGCTACTTTACAACGAGACTGTACTTCGGCAGACACTGTTATCACCTACTCCTTGTTCTTCAGGTCCTAGCTCCCAACGTTCTCTAGTACGACGTGTTTCAATGATCACTTCAGATACCAGCATCCCCTTCGACATCCTTATGAACTCTTGAAACCTTCTTCGACTTCGTATGCTACCGCACGTATACTAGCTTCCAAGACTGGGTCCAAGTGTCTGCTGGTAAAGGATCAAGAGTCAAACATCCCTTAGACATTATGGGACCCGATAGAGATTTACGGATAAGAAGGGGGGGGGGGGATTGAATTTTTTATAAGATATTTACTTAGAGGCAATATTTACTTAGAGGCAAACTTTTATTTAGCTGGATATATTTATTTAGAGGGAAATTTTTTATTACAATTTTCTTTTGAGGGGGGATCCCAATATTTTTTTATTTCCTCACATTTTCTTTTCGTCTAATTCAATTTTATTCGATCATTTTTTGAGGGGGGGGATTTTACGAAATCTTACTGTGGGGACAGCTTCGATTTTTTAGCTGCGAACCCTCTATGCTAATTTAGCTCTTATCTCTTCCCGTATGGACCCATTGGGATATCCATTGAATTTTAGGAATGTTAAACCTTCTGGATTTACTTCATTAATGTACCAGTTAGAGGAGCCACGATCCAATATTCGATGGCTGGCCATGAATCGCTCGCACTACTCTGGGTATACTACCCCCATTCTACCTTCTAGACCCACCGCCGCCGACCACGACGTCGACCTCCCACGCGGATCAACGGAGACCGAGTATCTCTGTGTAAATTGATAAAATCCAAAAATACAATTTTTTTTTCAGGAAAAATCTGACGGTTGAACAAGAAACAAAAATTTTACACTATCCTCGATTAGCCGGTGACAAAATAATTTTTTTTCTGGAAACACTTGGCACGTTTCCCCGTGCGATCTGGAAGCGTGACGAATTTTGAAAAATTTACCCCGATTAGGTAATTCGTACTGACAAAGATAACAATACAGAACACTTCTAAGAGTAAAAAGATATATATAAAAATTTTCCTTCTGACGATAGACAAAACATTATCGAAGTTCAGTGGAGGTACAGAAATAATTTCAAAAACTAAATGACCGATTGATAAGAACTGATAACAGTCAAAAGAGTCCTACATGATATTTTGCAAAATTGCAAATACTTTTCACCCTGTTTCTAGTCCTTGCGATATCCGATAACTCCCTCTCTCTCTCTCTCTCGGTCGCGTGTCCACTTAACGACGCACCCCCAACCCCCGAATTTTACATTTTCTGTTAACAACAATAATAATACAGTTAAAAAATCGTGATAACGTTTTTACAATAAATAACGTGAAAACGAGTTATCACGTCGCGTGCACACAAGCCAAGGTCGGCAGAGTTCACGGAACTGCAGCCGTTTACTAAGAGAGTGCCAAAAGAGAGGACGTTATCACAGTTAAAAGCGACTGGTGCGCTTCAGGCGACCGCCGCGGCAAGACTGAGGTCTGCTGCCCGGCCGGGTAGCTGCCATGGCAACCCGACCCCCCCTCAAAGTTCACCCCCACCACAAAAGCTCGTCCACCTCCCCCTCCCACTTCCAGGCAGCCCCTATTCTCGATTTCCCCTAGATTGCGACCACTGGCGTTCCCCTATCCCCACCCCTTACAAACTACCCCCACCCAATACTTTTCTCTCCACTTCCTGTCGCTCTCTCTCCAACCTCCCACCCCCCTCTCGCTCTCTCTCACTCTCTCTTCCTACTTCCAGAGGAACGATGCTCGCGGCTCCACCAGGGAAAACTGGGCGCCCGGAGGAAGCTTGCGGACACGTTCTTCCTCTCCCCAGTAAGAATAAAGGGCAGCAATCCGACGCCCACGAGACGCTACTTATATATAAGCTCATGGTCCCAATAAATAGGGACCTTTACACCCACGTCGTTTGCATCCTGAACCTAATCCGTTCGGTCTGATCTTCCTGCACCCAGATTATTTTCCGATATTAACGCCCCCATGAAGATTGAATAATTTTGATGAAAAATAAGAAAAAAAATTGCTCACACGTACCAACGCCCTTTTTTTATGAATCTTCGTCTTATCTAATTACGCGAAAAAAATAAATTTTTTTTTTACAACGAATCAAAAAATTTCTACAATCAGTCAGGATTGATTTACAAATTTCATACAAGGCACGTGAGCATACCTGATGTCAATCTGCCAAAGAAATTCTGTACACGTTTATCGATAATCAAAAAAAATTCTACGAAATTATTCCTACATACATTAACACGCTCTATATTGGTACCCCTGACGTCTAACCGTACTCTCTTGATGGCATCAAGGTAAAAGGGCTCGCTGGCCACTGTATACCCTGGGACATATGTAGCCCCAATCCTCCCAAGGATCCAGAGTGGATCCGGAGTGGTTTTGCGACGGTGAACCGCGTAGGCGAGAATACGGAGATAGCCGAGCGTAACCGAAGACGCACGAGACGTCCCGGGCACAGGCGGAGTGCACCAGAAATATTGTATAGGGTCGTAGCCCGGCCGAGTCAAAGCCTTGATTCAGAAGCGCGCGAGAAGCATAACAAAAAGGGAATATTCTAACACCCTGCGAGGCGACCCCGTTGCGCGATACAGAAAGCAAAGAAATACTCGGGTATTGGGTACAGTCGAAATTCAACGGCTCCGTAGGAATGAATCGGGGGGGTTGGGGGGGCAGCTTAAGAGGAGAGGTTGGCTACACTGTAATACTCCACACCTCTCCTGTCCTTCGCTTTGGCTAAAAAGTCCCTAGATCTCTCTGTCTCTCGGTAAGGTCTCTTCGTTCGCTTGCTGCTACCCCTGACCTCCCCCTTGCACACACATCCACCCCTCCCACGCCATCCTATTTCTCTTTGTCAGTTTAACCAGTTTCCTCTTTACTACCAACCTAACCAATCTGACTTATTCAGGGTGTTTCATGCACTCCTACACTGTACCACCCATGTCAGAATTAATCGCCCCAAGTGCTACGCGATATACACCAAAGGCAAACCGCATTGCCACACGGTCCAGGTAATTCCCTAGGAATGTCACCGACAGTATACAGGATAGCCATTGTGAAAAAAAAAAATAAAACCTAGACAAGCTATCCGTTTGACATAATAAGGAGAGTCAAACATTTCTTTTTCAAATTCAAATCATTTCCCGCCTTTTTGTTCCAGTCTCACCAAATCGTTAATACACAAAACAACCGCCGACGAGCCACTGTCACCGTGTACCTAGCTAGTGACTTTTTTCTCTCTCTCCCTCTCTCTCTCTCCTACTAGAAAACCACCCAGTTTCACCTATTCGCTTTTCCCCCTATTTTTGTTCCTCGAGTCCCACGTCCCACAGTCTTCTGCGAAAACCGCCCACGTTGTCGCGACCTTATCGACCTCCGTGCAAACCCACGCGAATAAGATTCATGACTGATGAAGGCAGCTCGCCCACTAATGGATTATAATATTATTAGATCCCTATACGCCGTGAGCTTAGCCGACCCATCTACAGTAACGTCCGCATCGTCTCGGGACCATAAACAGTGTACGGTTTCGCCAGCCCTCCGTCGGTTTTAAACGTGTCTCCAGTAACTGTCTAAAACCACGTCCCCTGATTACCCGGCATGCACTTGCGGACGAACCTTAGTCTGTCACGTGACACGTCTACTAACCCATATATACATAAACTCGAACTGCAGTCTCTTGAGGTACTCCATTTATTTTTGACTTACCCTCGTATGCTCTCTCTTCCGTGAACTATGACGTCATCTTGAGAAGTCTAAAGGTAACGCACGAAGTTAACTCTAACCTTATAAACCCGGCGTAGAACCGAAGTCTAGGTAACAGATAGCTGGATATAGAGGTCGCGACCTCCTCGATTCAGCCGGGCGTTAGTTAGCAGGGAAACTCGAAGCGAGTGCACGTGTGGTAATTAATGCAGCTGCAGTCCCCCCCCCACCCCCACCCCACCCCCAGCCCGAGAAGTTCGAGGAGGCTCGCAGGAGTCCAGAGCCAAAGCCAAACATTCCTGGGGACCGTAACACCATATTGGTTCGGCACGTACGTATTATACTGGGCGTTCCGGTAGTTTGTCTCTTGGGGGGACACAGTCGCGAGTGCTGCAAGATTAAAAGAGGGGATGTTTGACCCCTCCCCTCTTCGATCTTCTCCTTAGCCAGGTATAAGCTGCATTTACCCATGCACATTCTTATATAAAGAACCCCCGTTATCGAAACCGTAACTGAATTGGCGATTGGACGCCTCGGTTGTTTGATAAATGAAAAGTGGGGGGAAAAAAATTAAGTTTTTAACATTGAAAATCCCACCCCTACGACGATCCTCGTGTCGCGCGTGTAAGGGATGAAAATTGTTATCGTACCAATCGATAATCTTGTCAGGGACTTTTCAACCCCTATTTAATGCAGCAGAGTGGGGATCATGAATAATTTGAGACACCCTGTGTGTATACATGTATATGTATAATAAATAATTTTAACAAAGTCACTCGATGAGACCTTGCCGGCGGGTAATGACGTCGGATTATTACCTAACCGCCGCCTGTCGGATTCACGGTGAAGTAGGGGAAAAAAAAAAGTAAAATCGTTTAAATCCTGGCCAAGTTAAAAGTCCTCCCTGGCGAGAGTGAAGCTTCGCGACGTTCAAGGTACTCTGCTAGGGGATGTAGGAAGAAGTGGGAGTCGGATTTTCTGTAAGGGTAGTAAGCAGCTAGTAGAGAAGTTCCGGACGGGTAAGGGGAGGTTAAACATAAATAAAAGGAATAATAACTGCAGCTGCTGATGGAGATCTTAGCACAGTCAAGATATATATATATATAGCACGGATAAGAAGGGGATGAAAGGGAACGAAACTGCCGGCACGGATATAGAATGTCGGGACGAGGAAAAGAGATGTAAAAAGAAGTTTTTACTTTTCTTTCTTTGTACATATTAAAATACGACTTTAAAATCGCCCGCTAATGGAGTCGAGTTGCGCCTCACTTCACGGCCCTGCGCTTCTGGAATTTTGCATTTTTAATTTCATCCCTTTCATCTCTCCTCGTCAACCTCCCACTTCTTGTGGCAGCAGACGGATATCCAAGGGATTTTTCTTATATACCGTGTGTCCCATTCCAAATTGGACACCTGAAGATTCCCTGATAAATACGTAAGAGGGAAAATGGCCTAAGAACGAAACGCAAAGACAAGTATCCGCTTATTTTTTTTTTGGAAGTTTTGATGCGGTTCGCTGGTTCGAACGATCCGCCGGCTGAATGGCTGGATATATGATTTAGCTGGCTGAGCCTCGTCACGTTTTATGCTTCGTTAATTAAGGGGATGAAATTATTAGGGGTTGATGTGCCGAGCCAATCATTTTTGAACACCCTTGTGGATAAGTAGTGATTACGTTCAGGATGTGTTCAATTTTTATTTTTTTGGCTTTCTCACCTTCGTAGCTCAGAATCCTCTTGAAGTCTTCGCAAGATGAAGAGTCTATGTACTTGGATCAGTTATGTACTGTGTACGTGTTGTATGCAGTCAATGTGCTGGGGATGTATATATGTATTATATATGTAATAAAAGATTCCATTTTTTAGGCATTTTTCCATACGTACTTAGAAGAACTATTGGGACATAATAATAATGGCGAAAATGTCTTCGAGGTTCGTCAAGATAAATCTATGGCGATGCTCTACATGAAAACTCGGCTTTATGCGTTCATTCAACAGGAGCGACATTCAAGGCATGAAATATATAAACGTTAACGAAAGTGGCACTGACGCAGGGAGTTTTGTTTGTGTCCTTTCAGGTATTTTTTTTTTTTTGTAATTTTTCTCCTTTTATTTTATTCGCGACTAACGCGTTAAATTGTCTATGAAATTGCCGGGTCTGCGGGAACGCGAACTTGATCAAAGGAGTTGGCTGTTTTTTTTTTCTTTTTTTAATCGTGCTTGTCCTGACTTACGTATTCCGCTCCGCGCAAGGTAGTTAGTTGGATATTTTTTCTTGATGTAATATTTGTATCTTTTATTTTTTTTTCCCCGTGACTTCTTTTAGTGCATCCATCCTGCCTGCGCGAAACGCTGAATCAGGGCGCTCAATAAAATTCCTCTGTAACCATGAGAAGCGTTCGGACTTCCGGCGATTTTCAGCCTCAACCGGAAGGGACCGCCTAATTGCGTTTTGCGGATTCGCGGCAGAGGTAGACGTACCGCTGGAATATATATATACATATATATGTATAGGGTGTCCCATTTTAACTTAGTGGAATATCTCGAAAACAGGGAGTTTTAGTAAAAAATTTTTGAGACAAAAGTTGTCGGGCTCGAAGGGGGCCGAATCTAGTGAGATACCTGAGTTTTTAGCCTGGAGCCTGTGTCGGGCCCTGTGAGGAAAAAGTTTTGAAAAAAAGGGATTGAAAAATTCTGCAATAGGTACGTAAAATTTGTGTAAGAAAAAAAAAAGGGAAGACAAAGAACAGAAGACAATGCATTGAAGAAAGGTAGAGAGAGATTACCAAGAGTGGTACTGGAACGACGTCCAACCTCAAGGGTCGTAATTTTCTTTTAATTTTTTGTGGCAGTCATTGGGAAAAACTTGAAAAAAAAATAATTGCACTCTTGAAATCTCGCAGTTAATTTAACGGTGATTTTGGAATTTTTGAAAAATTCCAACCTTTCCGACGACGCCGCGAGCAGTCGGTTGCGCGTCATTGTCGTCGGGCCAAATTGAAAGGCGTATTCAGACGGCATCAGGGCGCAAGGCTGACTTCCATGCCATTACTCGCTCTCTTAAATTCATTTGTGCTGGGACTTGCTGCTTCGCCCGCAAAAGCTCACCGACAATCCGTGCCGGGGCTTCATTCTCTCTTTTGCTTCTTGCTCCTTCTCTCTCTTCTCTTTTTCTTCTCCCTACTACGGCTCCCACTTCTTCCCTCACTTCTTATTCGTTCTTTCTTTTTACCTCTTTCATCATTATTACTATTATTATTACCATTTGCCACGTACGCGTTTTCTCGTCCAGCGTGTCAAACCTGTATTTAGTTTCTCACTTTCTCCCGCCAGAGGCAGCACAGTCGACGGCATTCGCGGTAAGCTCATTTTTGTCCGTTAACCTTTTTTCTCTTATCTTTCCAAATGCGCAATATTTTTAAGCTCCGCCATTCATCCGACCGTGTACCCGGTACCCTTTACTCTCTTTCTTTTACACGTGTTTTTCTTTGATGCACAAATGCATACAAAAATATTCCTCTCGGTCAAATCCGACGTATGACGTGAAATATATTTTTCTCTTATTTCGAATTACTTTTCGTCAAGACAAACTTGTAATTACCTTCATCGACCAGTCGACCGATTGTCCTCGAGCACGCCAATCCTCCCGTGACGAAGCTGCATAGAAACATTCCTGAAATCTTCAAAAATTTCATACTTCCCTATACCTGCTGCGAGTGCGAGAGAGATGGTCTTATGCCTATTAAAGTGAACAAGACAAAGACACGCATAGATTTAACTCAAATCCCGTACCACTCTCTTCATGGGACTGCAGTGAAAAAATTTTCAAACTCCATAAAGATAATAAAAAATTAATCAAGGTCACCCCCAATTCTGGTGTCACTTTGACTAAAATCAAGTGCGCAACAACCCCCCTCGATTTCGCAGCTAAGAAATACGAATTTTCAGCTAGAACGGACCCCCCCCCAGGGTTTCTCTTTGAAGATGGTTAGGGTCCTCGTACCGAAGGGTAGTTCGTCGCCGGCAGGGCAAGCGGGTGCTTTTTCGGGGTGTTGCGCGGGGCACCCTATATCATTAGAGGGGTTGTGGGGGTGACCTGTACGAACCCAAGTGGGTATTACATATGTACATATGTATACCATACATACAACCAACCCCGTACATGTCGAGGGTGCGCGTACGGGGTTTTACTTGTTATTTTCCGGGCGCGCAGCGAATCCCCGCATTGCCCGTAGCTTCATTAAAGCCCACTCGACCGCAAGGGAGGCTGACGCCGGCGAAAGTAAGCCCGGGACCTCGACCGAGGGTTAAAGGACTGCCACGGGATGAGAGAGACGCCAGGCGTCGATGAGACCTGGAGGCACTGGACGCCGTATAGGCAGTCGACGAAGAGCACCGACACCGGTGGGCATCGTTGAGGCCACTCGGGATGCTCACGAGGGGGTGGGACGGAAGGGGGTTGAAGCGACGCCGACGCCAACTAGCCAGCCGTCGCCGGCGTCCCGTTTGATAGTAAGAGGGGCGGGAGGGAGGGCAGGAGGACGAAATTCGCTGGACTGCATATTTAGTGAGCACGACTGATGGTAACAAGGTAGAGAGCGTGCCAGTTGCTTGCTAACTCTGTACTTGGGGTTTGGGTCAAGGGTCACTTTGGACTCTGAATTCAATCACCTTCTCTGCAGCCCACCTACCCCCCCTTACGCAATTCACTTCCTCGGATACGGATTTTGTATATATCTTCATCCGTGGTATCGTGTGCACGGTCTGTGTCTATGTTGCGAGTTCAAAGGTCACAGCCACGTATCACGCGAACGCATGAATACTGGAGACCTTTATTACGTGGGTCTATATACTTTATGTCGTGCGGACGCACTCGAATTATTTGGATGATTATTATTTAACGAGGGATGCTGCAGGGGGTGGTTTTCATTACCGAGGATCGAATGGATTTCTGGAGGATTGTCATTGCCAGACCATGTTGACGTTTGTTTGTTTGTATTCTTCCTTTTTTTTCTTTCTTCATTTCTCTCGCTATTATCGTTTGTTCCTTTTCTCTTGAATCTTCCTGCTGAGAACCAAAACGGGATTTCGTCGTCTTGCGAAATAGATGCGGTTAATTGGCCCGGCTGTTCCTTGCAATTCTTCTTCCCATTCTTCCGACCTGCCTACGGCTCCACCTCCTGCTATTTGAATCGCGCCGAGGAATTTTCCTCTCGGTTAATTTGGTTTTCTTATTTAATTTTCCAGCTACCAAGCTACTAGGTGGACCGACCAGGGGAGGCTGGGCGTCCTTTTCTGCGACGAGAGAGAAAGGCGCGAACCAGTGCCGTTAACGTTTCTCCATTCCTTCTCCGCTCCTTGGCTGTTCCGTAAGAGGCCACCCCTGAGAAGGCGATATTAATTATCAGAGTACAGTTAAGTTACTGGTAGCACGAGAATAACGTGTAGTTAAGTAGAAAGAGGTGATGGGGAATTATGAGGGTAGATTAGCAGGTGAAAGATGCAAACAAGAAGAGATTCATTTTTGTCTCTGTGACGTTTTGGAAGAAGAACCGAGGTTTATAGGAGGTAAGGAAGAGATTCGTATAAATCCAAACTAAAAACTGAGTATTAAAAGAGAAAGAGGGAAGGTGAAGTCAAAAAATTTACTTTTTTTATCTCAGACGTTCCTTAATAAGGATTCTCCATGGAGTCAAGCCAGTCAGTGTCCCTTTTCTTGGGTGACTGTTATTTTTTGTCATTTCTTCTTTACATCAGGAGACTCGCGGTTAGTTCCACGTTCCCAACCTTTCCAACTGTCTCAACCCACTTCAGCAGACCTCCAAAGGTCTCTTCATTCGTTCTAGTGTTTGCTCAGTATTCACTTAGAACTCTCATGACTCACCCTTCTTCTTCAGTTCCAGGGTGTCTCAACCGACCTCATCTCTTGACGGGATCCCCTCAGCTTCCTTCCTTCCTCCCTCTCTCTCTCATGTTCCCAGAGCAACCTTCAGGACCCGCAGCATCCCACCGGTAGTAGCTGTGTACCATGGTGAACTAGCAAGACTCCTTTTTCTACCTCATATCCACCATCCTGGGACGACCTCGGTTTCCCTCATTATAAAGCTGACAGAATATGCACTGCTGATGACTGACACGGGCGCAGCTTCTGAGTTAGAGACGCGAGAGCGAATATGCCTGGAAAAAGATGAAGATGAAGCATTTCGTGGGAGGAAAGAAGTTTAAGAGACACAGGATGTAGCAAGATAAAAAAAGAATAGAATAGTCGGTATAGGAACCGTAGAGATGATGCTGGAGGCAAAGATGACTGCTTTTGTTGCGGTTGGAATATCCAAACGAGATGCATCTTCCGTATCTTCGTCTGACTCCAAGGAAGATGCTGTGACGACCTGCCGTCGTTTCGACGGGTCGTCGGTTCCTCGACGGCAGAAAGCAATATCTTAAAACATGACGACTGGCCCATGTCCAAAGACTTTCCATTCGCCTCTGGCTGTTTCTATTACCTTTTTTTTTATATCTCTAGTCTCTTCTCCTTTATCTCTCGTTCTCTCCTTATCATCTTCTTTCAATTCCCCTACAGGCCATCTCGATCATTCTTTTTACCTCGTCCTACTTATTTCTTGGTACTCCGACTATTTGCAATCTTATTTGTTTTTTCTGGCCTCAGCGAGGTTTTGCAGACACTTCCTAGAGGCAGATAAAAAGATTTAAAGGTAAGGTCAAAGGTCAGTTCTATATCCAAGACACAATACCCATACGACATTACGTATATGTGTGTGCTACGGTAAAAGGAAAAGACCAAATTCCATATGAAATTTACAAGGAAAAAAAAAGAAGCAAAGCACCCATTGTACAGTGCTTTAGAAAAATTCCACAAGATCTTCATATTACCAGCCCGTAAAGTACAGCTGTGTAAAAATTTCTCTGCCGTACAAATTATATAAAACTCATATATGCATACAACAATTCACGTGAGAACCTCGCATCCCAGAGTTATTTAATTTAATATTTTCATCCCAAAGAAATATATTGCTGAAGTGCACCGTAGCAAATAACATTGAGTCGGACATTTCCACATTTTCACCAGACGCCAGCACTCCTCTGAGTGATCAGTAATTTGCAAGAAACTAGTTAAAAAAAAAAAAGTGAAATCCTGAAGGCAAGTAACTCCCGTAGAATTAAACGCAGGACTCGATAATGAAATACAACGTGTAAGAGCAGAGCTCACAGCCAGCAATACAATAGCAGAATCGGTTTAATTGCCATCGAGTTCTGAAACGAAGAGAATTGGTGAGGTAACATGGCTGGGGGAGGGGGGTGGTGGGTAAGAGGGAGAAAAAGCGAGAGGCTGGAAGGCGGCGGCTACGAGAGACGATAAAAACTTAATTGGTCGTAATAAAGTTCAAAGATAAGGATCCGTCCATGAAACAGCGATCACGAGTTCCCGAGAAAGCTGCATTTAATGAGCTTTTATTCATCGCTTTACGGCCGTAGCCTTCCTTTCCTATTTCTCTCTGAATTTTCGCTCTCTACTGCCGGTACTACTACAGCTCTTTCCTTTTTTCAGTCTATCGCTAGCTACGACCTTCTCACAGGAGTTATGGCTTCCCTTTTTTTCCCATCGTGCACTGCACTTTTCCCGACTACCTGTCGCTCTCCCGGCAAGTAGTTATTGGGTATAATTTTTTAGTTTCTTTATTCCGTAGAAAAGAAAAAAAGTGGCAACTAACGTTGGAAAACCAAAAGACGAAGTTTCATCACGAAACGGTATAAGAAGTCTGACGGAACGTATCGAGAGTTTCTTTTATTTTCTTTAATACGAGAATCGGTAACGGTACCGGGAACTCCTATTCCATTTACTCTAAGAACACGACACCCTGGAGAAAATCCGGAAAGCAGCATTACCGGTTTACTCATTTTTTTCAAGTTTCCGGCCGTGCACGTCCCCATCCGCGAGTTTCGCGAGAAAATTTTCTTCCGACAGAATCCTTGAGTGCAATTCGACGAGCGCGCCGCCTCGGGCCAACCCTGGAATATATTTCAATCCGTTCCCTCCTTGTGGACCAGCCCTATATCCACTGCTCACCTACTCCACCCCCTTTACACTACTACCCTTATACGGATATATACCAAAAAGATCTAACCATCTCTCGAAACCTAGCCCAATTCCGTCAGACTTCTTTTTGCTGGCTGTTAGATTGTCCTGGTTTGCGAGGAGTTTTTCTTGATTGGATTTTCATCGACTGCCTGCATAAAAAATCCACCCTCTTGCCTCACCCCTGTGCACCCCTTCTGTTCTCGATGGCTGCAAATCTCCTATTGTGTCGTAGAGATCCTGCATAAAAGATACATTTTAGAACACCTTCTTCTTGTTTGGAAACAAACGATTTTACCTGAAACGTATGTTTTTATTGGGCAGTCTGTGCGATTCGATGGGTACTACAGTCAGGGACGAAGAAGAGACGCCATTGGATTTTTATAACAATGGTGTAAAGTGCAGAAAGAATTGAATTCTCTTCTTCTCTTGAAATTCATGAGCTGCAATGAAATTACCGTTCTTTGTCGGACCTGATAATGTACTGTATGGAAAATTAATTTTGATTAATTTCATCGATTCGCTATTGCAACTCTGTAGTTTATATTTTACCTAATTCTTCAGCTTCTTGCCCCAGCTCAGCTAGTACTGATGGTACCGACACACATCAGACCATCCGGAAGGCATTACTGGCTCGGCCGAGTAACAGAGCGGCTCATATGTTGAAATATAACCTCGTAGAAGGGTTTTACAAGAGAAACACATGTGTGTACTCTTGACGATATTGTATAGCCGCGATATAAAAGCCTACGGTGCCGTGTATAACGTCGGGATCTTCTTTGCGGTGAAAAACAGGACAATGTCTGGAGGATATTGGCAGGGATCCTCGTGCCCATAAATTTAAAATATTCCTACGAGTAGAGTCAGTATTATTGGCAGGAAATATTTGGAAAAAATATTTTTCCTTCTTCAACCAAATATTGAGATGGACATTTTTAATGATTTTCAAGTTTTACCTGTGTTCTCCTGCTTGCGCAATTTAAATTACTCCCATGCTTTCCTTATTGTCCTGATTATCCCAACCGATAATTGCCAATGTTCTCGGCAACGGAAAAGGTCCTCGGATCCTTTCCTCGAGTACTGGTGTTAGCCATCCTAGTCATCGCAGCCATCAAGGTAGCCAACATAATGTCAAGTACTGTATAACGTTCCAAGAGAGTAAAGTATACAAGCCGTAAGTGGTGTTTACCGTGACGAGTAGTAGTAGCGTCAGGTAATACTCAGCAGACACTGTGAGAAGAAAATTCAGCCACCACAACACCATTGTGTTCTTAATATACAAGGGAATGTGCTGCTCTCGCTTTAAAGAAAAGGAAAATATTTTTTAAAAAAGACAAATATTCTTTAGAAAGTCAAAATACAATTTTCGAGTAAAATACCATGAGTTTCGCTGTGTTACACGTAATGTTGTGTGTATACATGTATATACGTGATATGCATGCATGGATAAACACGTGATCGTGATAATAATCGGTATCAATATGGCGGACTTTCTCATTCGCATCGTGGACAGCTTTCAGAATTTTTTTCCCTTGACAGGCACCTGCCAATAACCGACTATCAAGCAGCTCTCGCTGTCAACGAAAAGGATCGTATGTAGGACGTGCTGATGTCGCCGACAGGATATCCCCAACCGGGATGCTGTTAAAAAGAAAAAAAATATTAACAATGAAAAGAAACTGAGGACGTCAAAGTGAAGGAATATAGTACGTATTACGGTTAATAATTCTTTTTTAGAGTATTTTTTAAATTCGTATAAGCTCCAAAAAATCGACAAGCAATCGACACTTTCGACAGGTAATTTAAAAAAAAATTCTCAATAGACCTCTATATCTGTATATATGATCAACCTACTGTCATTCAGTTTCTCAATGGCGACTATCTACCTTCTGATCGAAGTAGCTTATCAGCCGTTCCGCTTTGTGGCCCGAAAAGTTTTCCGGGTTTTTCCGTTGAGACGAGCCCTTTTTTTTCTCCTCCATCCCCATAGTATTTCCTATTTTTCATAAATCTTGTATCCCTCCCTCCACCTCTCATCCGCCATGAACAACGTCTCACGTGGTCGCCATAGAAAATTCTCCACTCCTCGCAGAATGAATAGACAGTATATAGATATATAGACGAGCAGATGTCACAAAGGAAGATTGAATTTGAATGTGCCTGTATCGGACGAGAGATTACGCTTTATCGTTAAATTAATAAAATTCAAAATCCTCCTTTGATAACAGTACATCCCGGCTGCTTAATAATCCTCGGATATTAATTATCAGCCGAATAATATTGTACCCGAGCGAATATCCTTGTTAACAAAGGGAAAATATTTAATTACCGATTACCGGAAGACCAATAACACCACAAACGTACGAGACCGTAGTTGACCGCGCTTAACGTCGATTAATTGCAGACAGACGGAAATGATGATAATTGTTTACCCGCAAATTATCAGAGAACGCAGTGCAACGTAAAGCATCAGTAGGCATATACAAAATTAAAGGACACCCACAAAAATAATTATCTTAGAAAACAAAAAGTCCACTATAGTCCGTCAAACGATAACAGCTTTTTCATCCGTCAAACGTGCGTTACGTAAAGGCATCAGACGGAAATAATGATAATTGTTTACCCGCAAATTACCAGAGAACGCAGTGCAACGTAAAGCATCAGTAGGCATATACAAAATTAAAGGACACCCACAAAAATAATTATCTTAGAAAACAAAAAGTCCACTATAGTCCGTCAAACGATAACAGCTTTTTCATCCGTCAAACGTGCGTTACGTAAAGGCATCAGACGGAAATAATGATAATTGTTTACCCGCAAATTACCAGAGAACGCAGTGCAACGTAAAGCATCAGTAGGCATATGTATACAAAATTAAAAGCCACCCACAAAAATAATTATCTTAGAAAACAAAAAGTCCACTATAGTCCATCAAAGGATAACAGCTTTTTCATCCGTCAAACGTGCCTTACGTAAAGACATCAAGAGTTTTATCCACAAGCCTGAAAATCGAATTAAACGACACTTTAATCTCGAGCATTATAGTTAGACGCGACTAACGGCTGCATAAAAATCTTTGATAAATATTATGAAATATCCCGAACACAAAGAAACTTACTTGACGTGCAGATAGTGTACACGTACGTATAAGCTGTCTCCGTCGATAGTGTCTTTATGCTTCAGCTATATAAAGTACACGTGATCGCTGTAGCGTCGGGACGCTTACGCGAAACGAACCTAGCGTAGAGAGGCACAAGCTCGACATCGTTCCCCGTGTGGAAATCTCGTTTGCAACGTGGGGCTTTGAAGGTTCACCAGAGTTTCCTCGATGGACGTTGTAGTAGACTAAGTAGATTTAGTTGCTTTATTTAGCTTGTCGCTCCCTGTCATATTGATCCTAGCTAATATCGAGTCTTGCTCCTGTTAGTGTCTCGTTGTCAATTCCACGATATCCTGTCGATACGTTTAATAACTGATAAAGTGAATTTTAACCTCAAAATTAATCCATACACCGTACACGGCCGTGATGCTTCTGCTCGCTTGACCAGAGTGCCTCGACGTTGGTTGGCTATTTGTAAATTGTAAAACGTGTGGTTTAAGCCTGATTAATTTTTTAAAATATTGTTTTAAGATGGAATAACCAGAGTATAATCCTTCGCACTCCAACGGCGAGTCTCACTCATCACGCTATTCTTATTTAAGACATTCAAATAAATAATTTATTTTCATTTTAAATTATCTACATGACCATACTTTATTTTTCTTTGAAAATAGTTGCTGGCCCCCCATGGGAAAAAAAAGCTTGAAGTGCAAAATGTTAAATTTCGATTAACGGGGACAAGTTGAGAACTGACAGGCAGAGTCACGTGAGGATGTTTTTGGAACTATAAACTCCCGTAGAAAAGTGTCCAGGCCTGCCATTGGTCGGAACATAGAAACACTGTACGTAAGTCACGTGGTTCTCTGAAAATGTAGATCGAGCGCGAAGAGAGCAGTGTCTGCATTTCAATGGCGTACGAAAGTGGATGTGGACGAGTGTGAGAGGCTGTATGTAATGGCAGTGTACAGACGCAAAGGGACAGCAGGAAGATGCTGGGAAGTGGAATGTATCAAAGTGAATAAGGAGAAACAGGGATAAGGAGAACGGACTAGGTTATAGACAGGAGAAAACGTACCTGAAGGAATCGAATGGGACGGACGGCGTTACTGCTGGTTTTCCTTTACTGCTCGAGTCATTCTGTATGTATATTTGTAGTTTCATACGAGCTGCCTCTCACGTTATACATAGATACACATAAGCTTGTGACGAATACATAAAGTTAGCCAACACGAGTAAGAACCCGTAAACAGCATATTTTCTGACCCACTAGCGCAAACGTAACGCGATGCGCATATTTGGAATTCAGCATGGCGCATAGCGTCGCGGTGCATCGAATTACCTTATGCGCAGTTCAAACACTACTCTCTTCTTTTCTCTATCTCTTATGTTTCTTCTTCTCTTGGCATTACTCACGGCACCCGGCATCTCTCTGAAGCAGCTCTCTCTTTCCCCTTATATTTTCTTAGACTCTTTTCTTCCTCTTAAAAGAGTATATCGGTGCGAGTCTCTCTCGCTCTTTTTCTCTCTGCCATACTTCGCCTCTCATGAGCGACGACGGATCATGCCGGCTTAAGTGAGTTTTCAGCCGAACTCAAAAGGGACGGGAAGTCGTTGCTGTTCGCTATAAAGTCGTCGAGATGGATGTCAGCCTTTATTTTTATTTTTCCAGTTTGGTACTGCCGAAGCAAGTGGGCGGAGAGAAGCGTGCTGGGCTGTGGTATGTATACGAATCGTGGGCGACAGAAGAGAAAGGGAGTGTAGATATGTAGATTGGCAGGAGAGCCATTTTTTTCTCTCTTTCCAAAAGGCTCAACGTTACTTTTCTTTCTTTTTCTCTCCTCTACGCTCTCTCTCTATCTTTCTCCCTTGCCAACCGAAGCAAAACGCCCCTGCAAAACCCGTCTAAACTTTTCTGACGAGTGCCAGTAATTATATTCTAATTAATTTTCTCCTCACGCACTGCTCTACGTGTTATCCAATCGCTTGGCATCCTCGTTGTTACTGCCTTATACGGGCTTTAAGGTTAGCAACTTTTTTCCACGATACATACCAAATCCCTAAACGATTAATACCCCCATGAATTGAAAAAGAAAGAAGACGTAGAAAAAATATTTTCAAACAGAATATACTAGTGCACGATAACATACATAACCTCGGTCCAATTAAATGGATACTAAATGGGTTAACCATTTACGAGGGTGACCAATTTTATATAAGCTCTACTACATTACCCTTGGGTGTACCTTATGCTATAGGGGTAGTTTTACTTCTTTCCATGAATTTACCATTCAAAATCCTAGCCTATCCCACAAGTACAGTACGGTGCACCTGAAAGTAATTGGAAAAAAGGTTTTCCACCTTACAATTCTCTTTCTCAATTTTTCACCCTGTAGAAGGTCCAGCATCAATCAGCACTCATTAATACTTTCAGATTACCAGTACGACATCCTGTAACCATCGTAATACCAAGATCCAAGAGCAAATAGGTCAGTTTAAATTTGAAGAAAAATTTAAATCACGTCACGTCAACTTCTGTCGATATAGAAAATGCCTAGGTCGGGTCAGGTCGACCCGACTTCACGGCTTATCGCATTTTACTTTTCGACCAGGAAATCCCAGAGATTCTCGCGAGCACTTTGCCCGTGTATCCCTCTACATATCCACAAGCTCACACACGTGACACATATATTTATATGCATACAAGGTAACGCGTACACACAATTTCCGTCGTTATAAATTTAAATAGAAAAATCCCACCGTAATCCTCCCTTTAAATGTTATCCCTGACATTATTACGCGATATAATATTTTTAACGAATTCACATTGTTACAGGCAAACCCTCCAACTTGAAGAACCAATGAGAAACTTCCGATAAGAAGTACCACTTCAACACGTTCGACTTCCGGTCTAAAGAGGTGCGCATTATATATCTGTCCAATCCAACTGGACCTCGTCATGAAGTAATTGGAGGATGAAAAAAAAAAATTGATAAAAATAACACTACGAACTCAAGTAGCTCTAGTTTGTAGCTAGTGCCGAATGAATACCCTTTGTGAGTGAATACCGTTGGCGTACGTCCGCACCGGATATTGCGAACATACATGGATCCACATGTGGATGAATATACATGGTCGAAACATCGTCCATGCGAATCCTCCATATAAGAGCGAGCCAAACAATCCCGGCTAGTCGACATTTCCAGTACATATTTATCCAGTGCGCGTGTACTACAGACCCAAATTGCTGGAAGGTTAGTATATGGTGATGCAGGTGGCGAGAGTGTGATTGGAGGAAGGTGGGAGGGGACAGTAATATGTATAAATAACAAACAAATATTTAATTTTTCAGTATCGACCAGGAGAAGCGTCGAAGGGATTTGTGTAACCATAAAAGTAATGAGATGTAAATACGTGTATAAGGTATAATATTTTTAAATAATTTAAAATCATAGAGAAACTAGAGTATAGAAAAAAAAACATATTGGTATGCCTGCCCTTGTCAGTGTACCATGTAGAATGTGTGTTACGTGGTCAGTGGGGTGGCAGAGAGTGTAGATTTGTTAGAGGGTAATAATTCTTTGATACTTTCAGGAACCCGAAGGACTTTCTTTTGTGCAATTGAAAATTTATAGCGTTCGATGTTTCTGACATTTTCGTTTCAGGGCTGGAGACAGGTAAAAGTAGCCTGGGGCTAATTCGAGGCCGCATCGGCAATGCGACGCTCAGCACCGCGACGCCTGGTAATGAGGCTTTATTTAAAATATCGAGGTCACCCGTCAACCTGCTCGTGATGGTTACGTTGGATCCGTTAGATCTGTGGAACATGTGGCAATGGACATATCGAGGAAACGTAAAGGTAAAAGCGACCGATTGTCAGTGAATCTGAGTGGGATGGACCAAGGGGAGTGAATCAGGATACAGCTGATGATGTAGAGGAAGGGACGTTGGGAAAGAGTAGCCTGGGTGATAAACGGACGGGAAAGAGAAATCCGTGGACGGAAGTGGAAGTCTCGTGCGGATGACGTGTCCCGACGTTGTAAGGGGGTTGAAATCTGGGAGAGAGGGTAGGTATAGGTCGTTTCCGAAACGAAAATGGAAAAGAGGCAGAGGAAGCGTCGTCCTGCACGTCTGCAGAAAATCGAGGGTGGGAAGAGGCGGAATGGGTCGTCGGTTATAGAGGGGAGGAAAGGAGAGGATCTACGGTAAGGGGATGCTGCTGCTGGATGGGTGGGTGGGTACTGGTGACCCGAATACGTCTTGCTCGAGGGCACAATCTCTGAACATCTTCTCCTGGTAATACTCCACGTGAATTCTTGTACCGACCAGGGCCGACGTGCTGCTCTATATAGGATACTGATACACTGTGTATAGCTGTACTTGTAAAGAATTCTATAATTTTTCTTAACGATGTCAATTAATATATAAGTATATCAAATAGACCCATGGATATACTCAGAATGCAATAATGTATAAGAGCATCCAGACTGAACCTGGGAATATTCAAATCTTGCTCTGAACCAGATCATCCAATCAAAACTGGACCGAACGTCAATCTGGCAGCACTAGTTCCCTTGGTATCCCATCACTCCAGCATTTGCTCCGTCGGGATTCATTAAAAAGTCGGATAAATCATTCCCACGCGTCCAGGTAGTAACGCCAGGAGCCATTTATCTTGTTGGGGACTTTCTCTCGCGTAATCTTTTCCCCTATCTCGTTCTCTCTCTATCGTAATCCTCGACTGTGAAACTCGTCCGGTTCTGCTTTGAGGTTAGGTGTAGCTAAAGGAAGCTGCGGTGTAGGTGCGCGAGGTCAGAGGGTACAAGAGAGTTTACAGTGAGGTTTCTGACTTATCGTCGCCTGCCAAGTCGAAAGGGACGCACGGCGTCGCCATGGATTTACGACGATAAACTGCGGTAATATAAGGCGGCCACTTGGCGTGCCGTCCGGCCACAGTCAATATCATTTTTGTTCACTCGCCTCGATTTCCTATGGGTTCAATATCTGTGCGATCGTTTCTGCCTCGTCCACTTCTTTCACTGTGGAGAATCGACTTCTCGACAAGGGTACGTAGTCTCAGTCAGGGATCGTAGTAACAAAGTCATTAGCCCGCCGGGGCGACGCGCTAATTCGCTAAATCAACGGCAAACCGGCGTGGCCGTATCCTTTTATTTTTCATTGAGTGAATTTCACTGAGCGTTCAATGGCGCATTGGATTAGTGACGTGACATGAGGACGCCGGGCGTCCCTCATTCCCCAGACACATCCTTCTACACCATGTATACGTATATAGATATGCAAGGAGACCACGTTCAAACGGCATTCTCGCGCATTTTCCACAGGTTTACAAATATATGATGGCGTCGTGATATGTACACTGGACACCTCGACGCTTGACGTCGATTTTACAGAATTTCAGTTTTTACATGGTATACAGGTACGTATAATATCAATAGAATAACAACTGCTATATGCCTTTTTTTATGTTTCTAGTATTACCACTGAGGGTTCTTAGGCGTCGCGACGCTCGGCAAACTCAATCAAGCGGACACATTCGGTAAGCGTGTGCATCAAAAAGGAGTAAGCTCTGCTTTTTTTTTTTAAAGTGTAAAGGAAGACGGGCAACGGTGTCGCGACGCCGTCCATCGAACAAAGGCGCCCGGCGCCCATGAAAACGGCACGCGACGAATTGCTCGCAGGAGAATACCGAAAACACGCGGTTACTTGAGAGACAATACTCGTGGAAAATGGTGCTGCTGTGTTGGACCAGAGAGAGAGAGAGAGAGAGAGAGAGAGAGAGAGTGAGGGAAAGCAAGTGCAGTCAAAGAGAGAGAAAAAATGGACGGGATGAAAGGGTGAGAAAAAAGAGAAACGCTCCTCCGAAACGCTAGAAAAAAGAAGTTGGCGATGGTCGGTTTGGTAGGAAATATAAAAAGAAAAAAAAAAGGCCACACACACTGCTGCCAACCTCGTAGGCCAGAAGTCATATATCACTGATAGCGCATGAGTTTCCTACGCTTCTCCCACAACCTGGAGCAAATTCAATTATGGAATTCTCAAAGTCCGCGCTTCGTTATTCAGGCCTCTTTGACACGACCCGCGAGACCTGGACGTCGGGACGTCATTTCCTTTTTTGATACACTTTTCACTCACGTGCTAAAATTCATATACGGTCACGTCATGGTAACGCTAAAGAATTCTCTCTACGACCATATCTACATGAAATTTGTGCGTTATCGCTGCATGCAATTAAAAGGTATACATATACCTTATCAATCCACTGAGAAATATATTTATTCCAGATTGAGATAACCAATTATACCGTGGATGTAAATCGCTGTTGGAATTTTAATGGTGGAAGCGCGAGAGTTAACTTGAATAATCGAACGGCAAAATGGCGCCAGAAGGTAATATCAAACTTGTACTTACCATAGGAATGTAGAATGGATTACAGAGTATCAGATTATCGTAATCTGCCTATACTATGGATACGCGTACGTATCTCATTAAAAATACCGTTCTGTTGGTATTATTGGATGCATACGTTACGTGGTTATACGTACTCATACGATTATACGTATTTGAATGTTTACTTCAGGTAATAAAAATCCTTATGTTGGACATACTATGCTTTGTGCCTGGTACAACAGATGCTGCAATTTGTCAAGGGTGGCTGAGAGATTTTATTTCTCTTGTTCTCCCTTGTCTCTGCGTCCCCAGAGCACAAGCAAAATATTGTGGAGGAAGCTTGACGCAGTAGAGAAACCAAACATTGCGATAATAATTAACGCGAATGGTAATAAAATTATAAAAAATTGTCTACACCAGCGTAAAGGCTAATTTAATTGTGAGTTAACGGTGACTCTGGTAATTATTAATATTCATGTAATTAATTTTTCAAAGTCCATTATGCCATAATAATCCTATAATTATTTACAGGATTTAAACGCAATCGCAAACTGGACTCGACGGTGCGTTAATCCGCGTTTCCAAATCGGCGTTAACGCATCCACATTATCGTGTTAACAGGTGGAATAAATAGTCACTGCTTCCCACGGTATCAACGATTCCCTGATAGTCCAGCTGGCTTTGTACCGGCTTGATTCTTGTCCCCGGAGCGCCCGCTGATTACGTCAGGCTAGATAGGCTAGCAGGACCATAGCAAACCGAACGACACAAAGCTGACCGCAAACAATAATCCCAGATCGTGGAAGTAACATGAATCGTTGGTCAAATCGTATAGTCTGTGGTAGCAGTGGTGACGTTGCTAAATGAGGAGAAGTACAGCCCTACAAAATAGAGAGACAGACAGACCCAAAATCCAGAAACGATAGCAGTATCGATATACCCAAATGGTCCTGATGCACCTGGTCCCCTCTGTCTCCTGCTGATCTCATCATTTGGAGAACGAAATCCTGTAGACTGCACAAGGGGTGTCTAGTGGTTCACAGAATGTTTCTCTGGTATACTCGTATACGTACACACCCCTGGAGACACCTAAATGTATACTGATTGTGAGCCAACCCCCCCCGGCCGTTTCATCCCTTTAGAACCAAGTCAGAACAACGGCCCATTTCTGCTCCGGTGTAGTCGCATTACGTATTAGAAGCAGTAGGCTAGGCTGTCTTCCATTATGTAATGGTCCATTGTACGGTACAGTCCTGGGCAAGAGAGAAATGTCACTGTTGTGCATATACACGTACCTGACCGCATATGAGGATATATGCACCGAGCACATAGAAGGAGCCCGGTTCGGCTCGCAATTAAAGGAAACTGCCGCAAGTGAAATTATTCAGTAAATTCAAGGAGGACCATTGTAAAGTCTACTGTACACTACAATGCTCTACTCACCCGGTAAAAAATTTGTTTCCTACTAGCACTTGTTTTATCTAATATCCACTTCCGTTTTACTCTCTTCTTCGTCCTCAGGTTCCTTCGCGCCATCAGCTACGTGCCATTGCGACGACCGCTGTGATCTTCCCCGGAGTGCCAGGAACGGTCTGTTACTAATGAGACGCCTGGGATGCCGTGTGGCATTTGGCACGTACTCGTGTCACTACGGATTTCAATATATCTCACTAGAGTGTGTATACACAGGGTGTAACTACCGTGTAGATCCTCGTACACTTAAGTCAGTGAATGCATAAACACCGGTCTAGACGCACTTGGGGTAGCTGGGCTCTTCGTTATGAGCGAGGGGGTGGAAAAGAAAAATAGAGAGAGGGGTGGTCGAGTAGCAAGGAAGGAAGGAAGGTGGATGAGAGAGGGGGTGGTTTCTTGTTGAATAAAAAAAAACTGACAGGTAAAAGGATGTGTCGAATAGACACCAAGGGTGGGGGACGTACAAGGGGTGACAATTAAAGTTAAGAGCACGCGTAAAATCATTAGCCTTAATTGGAGTGCGCGGCTCGACTGTCAACCAGTGAATAGATGACAGACGCCGTTGTGATGCGTTCTGTCTTGCCTATGGGACATATGTGGATGGTCTCACACATACAGCTGCCCTCTGAGCTAGTGCAGAGAGCGTGGAATACGTCGAGCAATCAAGTTCTATTTTTTTCTTTTTCTACTTGTCCACGTTTGTCTCTTTTTTACTCCCTGCAATAGCACCGCTAGGTTCTAACCGTTTTCACGACCGTCGCTCCTTGCCAAGGGTTGCTAAACGTTGTAGGTAACCTTTGGCGTCGCGACGCTCTTCCATCTCCGTCCGTACGGTATACTGGTGGAGATTCGACAGGTAGATCGGATTCGTACAACGGATAATGCACGCTATTAATTCTGATGAATCGTACGACTTACGAATGTGCAACGCTGTGCAGTGATTCACGGGTTTCATGAATTTCATATGGCACCGCCGCCATTTTGTACGAGTATGGTGTTTGTGGTATGCGTGTGTATATATATATAGGTATAAAGATAAAAAGCATAACGTTTGACTGTCATGCAGAAACAAATTGGTTCCGGATGCTGTGAAGGACCAGTAGATTTTTAAAAATCCTGGACCATTTCTAGTAATCTGTAAGAGACAGGAATATCTAAAATGGTAAGAAAAATTTTGAAAATATTCATTTAAAGACTCAAATAATTGTCCTACTTCTCTTGTATGTATAATACACTTTTTTTTCAGAAAAGCTCATAGACAAGAATCCTGAAGTTCTCTTATTACAAAGGAGGCCAAGCGAGATGAATTCATCTTCATAAGGTAGAAGCACTCGGTTCGTTTGTATGGGTCCTTGGATGTACAAGCCGTAATAAGGATCGACCTAGAAGTGAAGTCAGGTATAAGAATTATTATTACACCGATAGACCTTCCGAGTAGGACCACTTACTGTACTCACCACTTTTTCCTTATCGAATAAGATTTTACTCCATTCACTTTCATCAGCATCCAATTTTATTCTGATCTTCTTTTTGTACCATATTCTCCCGAAGTGACAGTATTATTGGACAATACTGTGCACCGCAATTCAATTTTATGACAGTTGTAAGGATAGTTAAACAGCTCGATAATGATAGCAATGCTAATGCAGATTCACTATGGTTTCAGGTACCTCTACTATTCCTGTACAACCGTATAACGAAAATGCATAGTGACGTTGGCGTTACGCTGAAATGGTAACGCCGACGTTTCGATTTCGTAGCAACAATGCCAGCGTAATTGGAGCGCATTTATATGAATATAAATGTTGATGGCAGGAGGAGGGTGGTCTGTTGCTGGAGTGACAGGATCCTCCTGGATTTATCATCTGGCCAGATTGTACACATATATCAAAATTGATGACTACAGACTGAACTCCAATCCGAATGGCTCCCGGAGCAATTCCTGGACCACCCTCTCCAGGTATTCCAGACTATCCTTGTTAATCCCTTATTCGGTAGCTATATAATACTGGTATCCAACCCGTATCCTTCTTCTTGGATTCTGCTGACTTTTCTCTTATTTTTAGAAACTAACCCCCTTGTCACCGCCGCCGGTTTCTCCATCCCTTACAGCCAGCACATTTTACTTAGTTATACGACAATTTTCTATTCTTCAGATTTTTTACTGTTCGTAGGTACACCCTCATATTTTTTTCTCTCTATCTCTCTCTGCTTCTGTCATCGTCTCTTTCGATTAAATTAGTTTGCGAATCCATTTGCGCATCCCTGGTCCTGGATGGCTGGTTCATCCCTCTGGCTCCTTATAGAAAAAACATACCCCTTTTTAATAAAGAAGCACGCAGCTCAGACTACCTCTGAATATTCCTGAGGAAGAATAAGCGCGAGCTGCGTGAATAGAAAGAATAAAGGGGGATGAAGAGTAGGCGAAGTAAGGGGGAGGGGAGATAGCGTCGGTAGAGAATGAGAGAGAAGAGTAGGGGGGTATGTATAGGTATAGATATGTAGCTGTACAATGCTCTAACGGAAATCCCGTTGAAAAATGTAGCTTCGATCGAGCCGACTGGATAAACTGTAATTCGGCCATTCGACGAGGTTCTAATAAATATTCCTACCCTGAAAAGTGTCATCCCTCCCACAGGGGTGGCTGCAGGTAGACATAGAATGGAATCGCGGAGGGTGAGAAGTTTGGGCAATAAAAAAAAATGGGGAGAACATTTTGTAGTTTTGAAAACAAATTTTCGCGATCGTTACGGACGAGCAAAGCTGGGTTATTTGACGGATGGATCCATTGGTGACTGTATGAAATTGTTAAAAAAAAATACCAATGAAGACAAAAATAATCCAAAATAAACCCAACGAGGCAAAAATAGAAATTAGAAGAAAAAGGAATTACAGAATATCAAGACTTTATAGAAACGATTTTTCATTGATTTAATTATTATTTCCTTAAGAGCCTCTACGAAGATTGTAAAATATTGTCTTTTTCTTTTACAATTGTAATATATCGTCATCAGGAAACCAGTGGCCAAAGGCAATTTCACAGTATTGTTTACGGAATTGCCCAATCAGCTATTATTCAATATACAATCACCGCGGCTACACGTGCAAAAGTTATGAATACGAAACCGCGTAAAAACGGGTAAAAAAAAGTCGATGGCAAAAAAGCAGAGTATAAAATACGTAAAAGTCCAGCGTAACGTGTTCATGACTTTTAAAATAGCTCGGGTTCGCCGCCCCAACCGCCACAAACTATACACATACATAGTTTGAGCAGTCTGTAGCCCAATAACAAGTATAAAAATTGTAAATATTCCCCATGTCCAAACTGCCCGGTGCAGCCGAGAGGTGCGACGAGGACCTGGTGTCACGAGTGACGACGAGAACAGTGCCGTAGGCGTGGATTAGCAAGTGGAAATCCTAAAGCAGTTTTTGCACGTGGTTTGCGCGTGGTATGCACGACCTAACCTCTCATCAGGAGCATAGGGGTGAAACTAGCAGCAGCATGAGGAGGGTGGCTGACACCGAGAGTCCCATACCCCTCGGTTAATACTGCGACAGGAAGGTCGTTGGGTTTTGCACGGGATACAATGCTCGAAGGTCCATGCAAGGTTGTACGAAGGGTGGCCGAAGAGGGAGGTCGGGGTTAGAGGGTTGCTAGAAGTGTGGTACAGGAGGAAGTGTCGGCAAGGATGGGACATGACGGTGGAGGAGACTGGGTTAGCCAGTGGTACTGGAAGATGAGGATGAGGACGAGGATGGGTTTGGGAGGTAGTTTTGCATGGTCCGCGCTACGATGGATTTTGTGCTTGTGAAGTTGTCGCTAATGCTTATCGATCTGGTTCTATCTTTCTCCCTTAGTAACTTCTCTCTCTCTCTCTTCTTCTCTTTCTCACGGTCCAGGGGGGGAGGGGGACGCTTTCCCTCTCTGGCTCTTTCTCTCTTCCTCTCATCTCATCTCCTGGTCGCTTTCTCTCTTTCCCTTGAACCGACCGACTGTACCTACCTTTCTCACTCTCCTTCCTTGTCTCTTTAGAACATTCACTCTCACTCCCATCTCTCTCACCCAGCCTCCCATCCTTAGGTATTCCCTACTCTCCACCTTTGGCACTCACCCCCCTATACAGTAGGGTGCACCCCCTTCTTTTGCGCATTCGACCTCGTCTCCCTTTTTTCCGTCTCTTTCTCTTTGCTATCTCACCACGCTGCAGTACCTCATACTTCAAACCCAGGATACTCCTGGTCCAGCCAAAAGTAATACCTAACCTACAAGAGAGGATCATTTCAACCTCATAGTGGATACCTGGGGTAGACCACCGTACAAGGGTTGACTTCCTATTTCACAGTAGAATTTCTATATGAACTCATATACCTCAAACATACCTAGCATATGTATACGGATATCTAGGGGTGAGAAACGCGTGCATTCTTCTCTATTCTTTTTTTTCTTTTTATACGCGTAAACCCGAGTCCATGCTCGAGCGCTCAAAGAGCCCGTAGACGCACGTGCCCGCCGCCATGCGTGAAACAAAGTGCGGGGCATTGTCGAGAAAATTGCCTCTGAAATCTTTAGGAGCCTGGCCATTTTCTAGAAGCATTCGCCTGCCACCCTCGACGTCATTCTCTTAGCCCCTTGCCCTCTGGCTCGGTATCGTCATATCTAACACTCGGCACGAGACCTCCTTCTGGAGCTGGTACCACCGTTAACCTGTGGACCCGTAGCCTGTTTCACGTCTCTTTTACTCTTCAATCTTTTTCCTCTCTCTCTTTCCCTTTCCCTTTCTTTTTATTTCATCTTCTCAGCCTTCTTCGTCCAGCTGCTCGAAACTCATGTTGTATGACCTGAAGATAGAGACTCCCATACCTCTACGACAATCCTAATCAACTTTAAAGGATCTTATCCGAAATTGATGCGCTCACCGTTCTCATCAGACAATCCATTTGCCATCATTCACCCATACCAGGAGTACAGCCAAATCTTAACCTGAGGCTATTCCCACCTTCAAGTTATACTGGATTTGGAAGAAGACCACCATCAGCAGCAGCTCCCTTCCGGCATCTTTAGGGATCCTGAGGTCGATAAAGTTTAGAAGCATATCCAAGGGTGGATTTGATCTGCAATCATTTTATCAGCTTATGTTTATTGCCTCAATTCCATTTTGTCTTTTTACCATCGTTCGTTAAATACATGTGACTTTAATTAACAACTTGTACTTGAATTTTAACGGTTTTATATCCGCTATATAATTCCAGTGTCATGAACTATTTCTACTAAACACCATTTGAACATAGGGGTGCATATATTGTATCTGACAATAGAGTCACAGGCATAAGAACCAGTCGTAAAGTTGGTATGACTGTGTGATTTGGATACCAAGAGCCGTTAAAGAAAATAACCTAATTATTGCTCTAATGGAGAATGACGTTTTGTCTCCTTTGGGATTTCGATCAGACATCTGTCACCCCCCCCCATTCTAATTATTTCGCTTGTAAAAGTATATTACACCACCGATGTCTGTCTTTATGGACTGGAACGCAATAGTGTCTTGCGATACTGAATTATTTCTTAGAGAAATTGACCAACCATGACGCTCTGTAAAACCTACCGCTGCCCCGCGACGCTTTTATTTGCCGTTATCTTGTCGCAAGGTAGAAACGATGAGAAGGGACGAATTATAAGAAAAATGTTAGCGCGTGTCATATTTGCTCCTTTAAAAAAATCACTTAATCTTACTAGACTTGATATTCTCAACGATATCGGTAAACTTTAGATATCTTTTTAAATATTTACATTTCACGTTTGAAAAGCGTCCCCATTATTACAGAGTATTCGAGTGGCTTCACCCTTATGTACTGAACGTTTTCTTATAAACTGAGAAATGTCTGCGCGAGACAGATACATTCTAGATAATTCATTTATGCTTTTGACGTTACTGCTTCTTAAATATGTATATATGTATATATATATATGTATATATATATATAGCTTCGAGTTGTTACGCACTCTTCAGAAATCCTTAAGGCATTTCGTCTCTCCTCGTTCCCCACGATTTCCTCTTTGTTTCGTAAGAAGACTTCCTATATATCTTCTAGTCAGGGTCCTCGTTCCACGGTATCTCTTGGACCCTTGACTTTCAAATAAGTTTGAAAACTTTGAAAACTCTTCCACAGCAATAACGGAGCAGCTTTACGAAGTTGGATACCTAATTACTGCTTGTCATATTAAATCTAATGCAAACCACCCTGCATCGTATATTACAGCTTAGCACAGGGACAATGGCGCCCTCGTAAAGTTTAGCCCTGCAATAAAAATCAGGAAGTGGCAAGTTGTCAGTGCCGGTTGTAGGACACTGATCGGAATATGTAGGATTAAGTATAGACTATAGTTTTATGGTAATTGCCTGTAGGTTCGGAGTAAACTCTATTCTTATTTTGTTGCAAGGAAATTCCGTTGGAGGCGCTGGAAATCAATGTAGACGCTAGTGACATCTGTACGGCATCTTTGAACCTCAGTTGCTGTTCAGCTGTTGAGCAGTGCAGTCGTGGTAGATGCCACCACGGATTTTACTAGACAGTTGCGGAGTGTCCTGCGCTCGTTGTTAACAGTTTTCCGTCACTCTTTGAATTAATTGAAAGTGTCTAAATATTATAAGTTAACATAAAATGGCTGGTTTTACGGAAAGTGCTCTTGTTAAGAAACTTATGGACTTGAATCCTTCGCAACAAAGTATACAGACACTCTCGCTGTGGTTGATACATCACAGGAAACACCATCCGACCATCGTTAAAGTCTGGTTCAAGGAGATGTGTAAAGGTAAGCTGTTTGTTGTTTTATTAATTACATTTATTTATTGCTTGTTAAGATTTTATTTTTGAATTTCACCAAATTTCGTCACTCTTTCGATCCAATTGGTTCATATTTTGTCTATCCGGGCTCTGCTCGAAATTTCTAGGTTAGAGAACACACAATCGTTTGCTACGCAACGGCCTACGTGTTTGGCTCAAATACGCGTTAGTAATTAACTCGATATCAACGCAACAATTGTTCACTTTTCTTAGGTATTCTTTTGTACTGTTAATGATTGTTGCACCATATTCTTTGCGACTTGGGTTTATTACTTGTTCTTCTTTTCTATCGTCTCCCACCAATTTACAGTGCATTTTTGAATTTCCCATCGCTGTTCTGTACTTATTTTGACATATTATTTTATCATATTATTCAGTTTTATGTAAATCTGCTTCGTTAATTTTCTTGTGGAGTGACGCAACACCTTACTGTAAAAGTATTTTTGAATACGCCGACCACGTTGGGCCCTTTTTTACTCCTAATCGCATATCACAAGAATTAGTTATCTCGACTGTAATAGATAAAAAATTTAAATAATGTGCTTTTCCCTGACTAATACCTCGATAATGCGTACGAGTATTGTTGAATTTCTATTTTTATTTTACGTTACGCTACGATTTCAGCGATGTCAGAACAAATTTGAAAACATCGTTGGCACTGGATGTGACTTATCGTGTGTGCCTTATTTTTTTATTTTCAGTGAAAGACAATCGGAAATTGATGTTTATGTACTTGGCGAACGATGTTATACAAAACAGTAAGAAGAAAGGTCCAGAGTTTGGAAAGGAATTCGCAACCGTTTTACCAAGAGCTTTCGAGCACATGAAAAGGTTCGACGAAAAGACCAGAGAGCGTCTCAACAGGTTACTCCAAATCTGGGAAGAACGTGGTGTCTATGACAAAACACAGATAGCCGAATTCAAAGCATCTTTTAATTCAGCATCGGACCCCGTCAAGGAGTCGATAACACCACCGCCTAGGAAGAAACCAAGAATTGACGTAGAGAAGGTAACCATTTTTTTTCGAGTACAAATTTTGGAATTCTCAAAAAAACCGTTTTAACTTAAAAATAATAGTATCAAGACACATCATATACGTTCGGTAGTCCCCATGTATAATCTCAATTTTTGACTTTCAGCAAAAGGAGAAGGAGAAGGAAAGAGAGAAGGAGAGGGAAAGGGAGAAGGACAAGGAGAGGGAAAAGGAAAAAGAGAAGGAAAAAAAAGAAAGAAAAAAGTCCGAGACCGAAGTCGAAATCGATGGTACCAAAGAGCTTCATGTTACCTTGAGTCCACGCACGCCAGCCGGGGATCCCCCGGAAACTGAGGAACTCGTCAAAGCTTTAATGGTTAATAATGTTCCTTCTTTCTACGAAAAAGTCAAGGACTATGTACCGACACCAATAAAATATCTTAAAATGCAAACAAGCGGTGTTCAGTCCATGGGGCGACAGCGTAAATACACGTACAATGGCAAAAGCAAACGCCCGATAGCGTACGTGATTCCTCGAACGCGAACGATTGCAGAGCTGATGGCTATGGTTATACCAATTTCATATTTTTGTTGAATCAATTTCAAATTTTTAACGTTAATCACTAAAAAAAAAAAAAGCTTCGTGAAAGGATTTTGCGAATAACGCATCATCCAATTGTCTCGTGTGACTTGTTTAGCCGTTATCATATTAAATAAAGTATCTTGTTTACTTATTATTTTTATTTTTTCATCGCATCTACATGGCGGAAGGACACGACGCAATTTCAGGAATTATATTTTCCCAAAAGCTACACAGGTCCGATACTTCTCAAGTATCCAAACTGTGCTTTTCAAACGTACACGACGAAGCGCCTTTATTTATATAATATGTATATATATTATCAGTCTTAGTAAGTACATGCAAATACTAATCTGTACTTGCGTTACAGGATTTGGAGAACACAGCATCTTCCGACGCCGGTGTCAGAGAACGCATAGCGTCGTTACCTCCAGAAGTGTCGGAGGTATCCCTATTGGCTAATTTAGCTGACAGGTCAGCAGCTGATCAATTAAGCGTCGCCGTTAATGAGGCGGCAGCGTTGCTAGCTGATTACAACGGCAGACTCCAGGCTGAGATGGAAGACAGAAGAAGATTGTTAACAATGCTGAGGGATTACACGTTGTTACAAAAACAATTACTTCAGCAGGCCCAAACGACGCTTGAGGTAAGTTTCTGTGTGCTTGTAGATGATGAAAAGATGTGTTCATATATTGAAAAAAATAAATTGTGCACAAATCTAATACTGCATTCTTCAGGACTACAAGGAGAAACTGAAGAAGATATGCTCTGTGAGATCGGAAGTGAAGTCTCACATTTCAAATCTTCCGGATCTGACGCAGCTGCCAGACGTCACAGGTGGACTAGCCCCATTGCCTTCAGCCGGTGATCTCTTTTCTCTTCACTAGCTAAAGATCTTCGTTGAAGCACGAGGTAGACCTCGTGTTTCCAGGCGAAGAGTAATGCGGCTGCAAGTCCACTTCCTAGACATCACACAGGAACCCGACTGAACCTACGGGGAAGTCCCTGGTTGACTACAGGACGAAATTCCTCGCTAAAATCTAGACGGGACGCGGAGAATAAGAGAGGAATGACCACGAGGTAAAATTGCAGAGTCTTGTTGTAAGGAAGAAAATGATTTAGAACAAAGAAAAAAAAATGAAATGCCGATATTACTTGTATCGCCTTCTTTTTTCTTCTGCTTGCACAAGAAATTAATACCGGACTGCCTTCGCGATTTTTCTCCTGATTAAACTTAAGCAATTTATCACGGTATTTGGGAGGACAAGTAACCGACGAAACGGTGGTTAGATCGTCTTGAAACGCCATTGGTCAATGTGAGTGTCGTCACTTTGAAAACGGCCCTTGTTACGAGCGGAGGGATTCGGCTTTATTTGTTCTTTCCTTTTCTTCGTTCTATGGGTTTTTTTGTCTCTTTTCATCCTGTCATTGTGAACGACGCGTTGATGATGTCATCCGTTATTCAACTTCTTATATTTTTCTTTTTGATTTTCAATTCTAGACGCAATTCGAATCTTTTTGTAGTCGTACAAAATCAAACGTTTCCGTGCGTCTACCTTGTGTGCTTGAAAGGGATCTTTTAAATCCAATCCGAATTCACTGCTCGTGTGAACTTTCGAACGAATTTTCGATTTTTCTGTTTCTTTGGGAATTTGTAATCAATTGCACTGGTTTTGCGTGCACAAAAGACATGGACGCACATTTAGGGGCTGGTTAGTTTGCCAGACGTAAACGTGTGTAGGACTGACAAGGGGTAGATAATTTGATAGAAAATGAAAATTGGAGGAAACGAAAAACACGAGCACGTTATTGTTTTCTCATTGTGCACTGGGGGAATCTTTTGATGGGTCAAAAATTTGAACTGGTTTTCGCACAGTCGTACTTTTTTCTATTTTAATTGGCCGATTATTTGTCGGGAAAAATCGTTTAGAACGTGATGCACCATTTTTGCCATGCAACTATGGCAAATACTTTATCCTTGTACATATTTCGTATCTAGTTGACACGATTGTGGGACTGAACAAAAAGAAAACACTTCCTAAAACCTAATAATAGATTTGGTTGAAATTTTGGGACGGAAGAGAATGTAATAACCGGCGTAAAAGCTATATTATTGTACATGTATTATTTTAAGAGATGATGATGATGATGGTGAATGAATGCGAGACTATGTATCGCTTAAATTGTAATATTGTGGAGACTATTAATACGAATAAATGTTTTCAACGTTAAGATGGTTGGAGAATTTTTTCTTGTTTTATTCGTTCTTTCAGGTAAAAATTTGTGAAAATTTTTTTAAGCACAAACGTTGGGTGTACACAATGTATATATTTAGAAGCTTATCAATAGTTTGGCTCAGTCAAGCGGGAATCCTTTGCCACGTTAGGTTAGATTGTAGGTAAGTTTTCTTTTTCTTTTTTAATTAGATTGACCCATTAATTTCTTAGTGTTAAAAGAATACACTAGAAGGTTACAATAAATGAGTACAACGTTACTTGTAAACAAAATCTATATTACATTTATCCTAATAAATACAATTGTGTATAAGTTCTTGTAGATTGTGTATCGGCATAATCTGCGTAGCTTCGACTTAATTAAATACATATTAACAAATTTACAGTCAGCCCCTCAGGCTTCATCGATCTCGCTATAGGGCTAAAAATGTCACTTTTATCAATCGTTTGTCCTTCTCATTGTACAATCGAAAAAATCGAGTATATCCTTATCGCACACATAGGTTATCAAGCACCGTTTTAAGTATTTGTAAAATAATTCTCAATGCCACTTCGAGTAGTTCTGCAACACGCTTTGGCAAGAGCTATCGGCAACAATTTTGGAAATATGGAATAATTCCAATCACACTTTTTTATAGTTAATCATTTCGCATAATCGAGAATGCAATCTTGCTTTTACGTTATTTTGCTTCTAATTCACTGTGACCGCATAGAATATTCTTTAGCACGTCGAAGAGTATGCATCGAAGGTGATTAATTTTTTTTCTAAAACACTTCTTTTTGGAACCTGCCAATATAAGCGCGGACACGAGGTCAAACTTTTGTCAGTATCCATTGCCTGGCTTATGGGAAGTCAGTAATTGAAAATTACTTGCCTATTGTCATAGTCATCGAACTGCATGGTTCGATATTGCTAGGACAGAATGTTTGGAATGAATGTATGCGAGTGATATTCTCATTACACTTATTCCTGATCTTTACACGCGGTTGTAACACAAGCAATACTTGATTCAAAAAGTGTTGCTCTAAATTAATTACTTGCGCACTATTCTGCGATACAAATTAAGGACATACATTATTCCAAGATTCTCTGTATACTATGGTGGGCAAGTATGAACACGTTTTGGAAACTAGCTATAGCTATGAATTTTGTCTACGTTTCGTGCGGATGGGTTGGTCTCGTTGGCTTCAGGATTAACTTCCCTGTATCGTCACAACTCATATTGAAGTCACACAGTACATTACGTGCACGTTGAGTTATTATGCTCGGTGCTATAACTCTTCTGTGTACACCCATCATAAATAGTATCACTAAAAAATATTTGAATGTTATTTTCAATATCTGCAAATTGTAAAACATGTGTATCTATATATTTTACCTAGTAAGATACTGGCCAGTGTAAAAAACGGATGATTACACAGACTCTGTGTGAAGGAAACTGCTGATGTATTTGGATCTGTGAGCCAATGCCACGCTCCTACTGCTGTACAAACCGAGATGAATCCCAGGAGCACTGTAAGCAGGACTAGACCATGTATGATGTATTTAATATTAGATGATCAAGCATCAAGCACAGCAATGCAACATTAAATACAATGATAAATGCAGACTTGGGATTAACGAACAGTCACCTAAGACAATAAACTTCAGGCGAGACCACTGCATTAATGAATGCAATGTTTCCAGTTACACACAATTTGTGTGTAATGGATATTAATGAATCATAAGGTATGTAATAAATACAATTAACGTACTTCTCCATCGACGTGTCGATGGTTGAAGACTGGTAATAACCTCGGTTAGCCGTCTCTCGAAAGCCTTCAAGTCTGAAAGGTCATAGTTTAAGAATATAGTGGATAACCTCTCAATAATAACACTAATTTCACGTTCACTGATGAAGGCGTACAGCGAAGAGTATCACCCAGTCTTCTACTCTTCCCAAATATTCATCTTTACCTTCACATACTGTTTGGTCCAGCGACATTCTTTTTCTTTTTTTTTACCCCACAATCCCAGCACTAATGATGAAAACCTCAATCCCACTCTATAAAGGAAAACAACAAGAGTGGGATCAGAGATGAGTAGGGAGAGGCACAACGCTACGGTTTCAGGTGATACCAGACAACGTGGTACTAAATCGTACCGGTGAGTCCCGGGTCAGGATTTTGTGATCATCGCCTCCGTCGACAATGCGAATCCCGTCGTAGCCGAGCTAAATGTGAACACGAACGCGTAGCTTGGCGGGCAGAGGTTCTCCGCTGCTCACCGCTGGTTCCTAAAGCAACTCTTAGAACAAGACCGGGAACTACAGAACTTCTCAAGAACTATTGGAAAAGCCTATTGTTGAAATATTTTTAAGATATTATTAAGAGAGTGCAATAAAGACAACTTGTCACTCGTGTAGCACTTCAATTTTTGAAAAATGTTTCATCAATGGGCTTTTTCAATAGGTCCTGAGAAGTATGCTAAATCAAAATCTATGTAGGCTATAAACCAAAATCTCGCAGAAAATACGGAGTAGATAAAAATTGAATTGAAATTGTAGAATATCGAAAATAAATTAGGTTCAAATTGAAATATTAATAAATTAGGTGTTTGGTACATTAAAATAATTAATTTAATCAATAAAGTAAAATAT
>JARQTI010000859.1:0-178536 GCA_030142655.1 Trachelus tabidus | reverse complement strand
AATATATTATACTTTCGAATTATGAAAAAAAAAAAAAATCGATTTTTTGAAAATTCTAAATAGTATGCTCCCCTTAATTTATCGAACATTCGCTCGCTCCTCCTCTGTTTCACAATCACACATCCTCGAGCGGCCAATAAAAACCCGAGCACAGCCGCGTATTCTATATCTAAAGAAACCAATTAATTTTTTTTAGAAATGTTTAAAAATTAATTCCTTCCGCAGATAGCAGAGTGTCGGGGCTGGAGCACGGGCGCGACTTATGTATTACATATTATCCTACAATTTCTCGAGAACCTATCACCTACCACCGACTTCGCGTAGCTACTATACATAATGTCGAATATTAACCGCATCCCAACGTTCCTCAAAAAGAAAAAAAAAAAGGTAAAGAAATACGATGCTCTAAGAGTTTAGAAGTCCGTCCAAACGATGATCAATAAAGAAACGCTGGGCCCACAATACTAACGCCTACGAAGATCGCAAACAGTGACACCGACACTAATCCGAATCGAAATTTTGATTGTAAATAACATTCAAATTCCCGCGATTCGCTTCGGGCGCACACTCGACCACCCTTCCTCTATCTACACATTTCGCGTCCACAGTGCCTCATCTATCTACCGTCTAAAACTGTCCTATTGCGCTCCTCGCAGATCCGCCATATCTTATTACCACGCGACAGCAGCCTCCCGAATTTCCAAGAGATACGAAAGACAAGAGAGAAGGTAGATGGAGAAAAGAAAGAAAGAGAAAATAAAAGCAAGCCAAAACGTACAGTGGCATTTTGGCTGCTGCGTATCGCAACGGCGCGACGGACGTTCTTAGAGGATAATAATTATAATATTAATAATAATCAATATAATGACATAATACAATAGAGTAACGCATCGCCTTACGAAATCCTTCCTTCCCTAGTGAGTCGAGATCCGCGACGGCGACATTCACTCTGTTTTATTTAAATTTTGTTCTTCGTTGCAATTTGCAAAAAAAAATATTTCTCCCCTCATAATTGAGCATATCGGTCGCCGTGGTGCTCTGACTCGAATTTACCAGGCGATCCCACACGGAAACGATTTCACGAGTTTCGAATTGACTCGACGCTGAATTCCTAAGCGATTCTGCTGGCCGCTCGTGTAGACAGTTAATTGAAATGCGTTTTGCAGAGTCTTTCGAAGTATTGAAAAATCGAATAAGAATCCCGGGACGCAGCCGGTAATCGTCAGTGACGAAGAAGATACTTTAGCGTTAACTGTGATTCATCTGTTACAATTAATAATTATATATTACAACGAGGCCCCGGTCTCACGGCGCAGCCCTCTATCTAGATACAAGCCTTAACGTGCATTAGTAGTATTAATGATAACCGTAATCGTATTCGTAATCATAAGAACGACGTTAATTATAATAAATCATGAAGTATCAATTAAATTCACCTGTACCTTTTCACATTACCCGATCGAGCTCCCAATATATTCTATACAAGTATAGATACAATAGATCACCTCGTTCTTAAGTATCCCATACGCAAAACATATTCATCGTACAGATGCGCACAGTCACTTTCTCCATCTTCCTCTTTCAATCTTAACACATTTTATCTAATATAACACAACGTCTCTCTCTCGCCCCCATTCACTCGATCGCATATTTACTGCACTCTCCGCCAATTCGCTGCAGCGCCTACGCCTATCTACGTAGCCGGCGTACATATTTAGGCGTACGCACTACCTCCTGTATACCTATACATTGTACAGCTCTCTCTCTCGCTCTCTTCTTACCTATACGTATACGGTAGACAACGGTACGCAAAATAGAGTAAATACAAATTGAACATTGATCGTTCGTTCGAAGAGTTTATTTTTTATTATTTGTCAGGACTATGTGAAAAATGTCCTTTTCGCGCTTCTGCTGTCATTACAATAATCGCCGTTCGTCATCGGTCCAATTGCCCTATGCACTTCACACATTCCGACACATCCAATATACGCATAGCCAACTACATCTTTCTTGCGACAACGGTACTTCTACGGTATTAAAGAAAAACGCTTGACATAGGATAGGAGTGGGGGTATGACGATTCTCAATAAAAAAAAATGAGGTAACACTCGCGATAGTCTTCAGTCTGCGCGACGCTAATCTCATCGAGCTTTATTATATTCTTTAAATCGTCATTGCCATTCCCTCGGGTTCAAATAGTGCTGTCTAGAGGTTAACAGGACCGAGCATAATTTTTGTCTTCGGCTGTACTTGAGACAGTACGATTTGATTTCTGCAGCTCTAAGGACGTCAGGACAGCAGTCGCGCCTCTACGTAGGTAAACGCTTGGTGTACGTCAGGAACAGGTAAATGTTACTTTCAAGATAATGATTTGCCTGACATCGAGAAAATGAGTACCGAGAGAAAAGTGCCGAGAAAGGCGCTTGACCTCGGCGCTATAGAAAAACATCCCGTCGCCTTGCGTATGCGCCGAGCCTGGATTTGGGGTCTTTTTCGTTATTTCTTCTTCGCTTTTTGTCTCTTAATTAATTAAAGGAAGAAGCACTGGCATTGCGAGACTTTTCACGCGCTAGACACATCAAGCCTTAAGATCCACACGCGTGCTCTTTCTGAATGTAGCATTCATCACTTTATTTAACTTAAGTTACTTTACAAGTTGTTTTTTTTACTTTTTTTTTGTTCACGAAACGAACAGAGAAAGAACGAGTACAGAAAGAGAAACAGAGAGAGAGAGAGAGAGAGAGATAGAGAAAGAAAGGAGTACAAGCAAAAACAATTGACAGGGGTGATGAAGCGACAGAAGAAAAAAGAAAATTAGGACCACGAAGAACAAAGATGTAAATCACGTCAGTCCTAAGTACAGAAGATCAGAAAAAGCATCGTATCGCAGAAAAATCGAAAAAATTCATTTTCGACCTCAACAATTCACATTGTTAATACATAACAGTAGTAATAATAATAATAATAGAGTAGGGACGATTAGCAGGAGTTTTGTTCTTCTTGTACGTCTATTCTGTTTCCGTGCAAAGATCAACGCAGGATCGTATCGGGACAAAGGGAAAACTCGCCGGAATCAAATCCTCTTCTTTCGTTTATCTCCGTAAACGATCCATCCAACTGGCTCTATAAATTCGCGTCCGACTCGCGATAACAATTCGCATCATCCAAAAATCCAACAAGCGTGACAAACGTCGTTCGAAGCGTGCCTCGAGACCGTGCCGAGTGTCTCTGTCTGATATGTAAATAAAAAAAATTTTCAAAAAAGAACACAACAAAATGATTTTGCTACGCATGTGATTTACGTTCTACAAAAAAAAAAAAGCAACAACAAAATATTACAGGAACATACCCTCGTCCACCCGTTATCACGTATCAGTATTTTTACGGAGTGTACACTCAAACTATATCGGATTGCATGTATACGCGTACTCGATGCTCCACGCGCTTCATCTAATGAGTATTTTCAAATAGACTGCACAACGAGTCTCGACTGACAGCGTCAAAAGAATTGTTGCGCCAGCGCGCAGTTTCCATATAATTTCTCGATTGAATAAAAATAAAAATTTCCGTGCACAATTTACGAATCGTCACGTCATTGGCCATCTGTCACCGCGTGCCAAGTACTTATGAAAAAGAATAGGAAAGCAATAACGTTTCGAGATCCGTTAAAAGACAATATTAATCGTACAAAGAAGCGGTTTATCGATTGAGTGTTTAAGAGGGGGACGCCGGGGAGGGGTGGAGGGGTGCAGGAAGGGGAAGAATGGACGTCGAAATAAGAACGAATAAAAAAAATGGCATAAACCAGCGAATCAGCCCTTGCGTATTATTTGGATAACATCGGCATAAGTGAGAGCAGCTATCAATTAGGCGATTACGGATAACAGATGTGGTTGATAATAGACAGAGGATGTCGAAGAAGGGACGTCAAAGATTTTTCAGGGATGGCCTAGGGATGTTCGAAATAATTATCAATATATAATATTATAATAATAACAATAATGATGAGGTGTTCTAAACAGTGCTAGGACTAGTGCTAAGAGGGGGCGAGGGGATAGGAGAGGGGGGGGGGGCCAGGGTATCATAGACGGGGAATCTCTCTCGGGGGAGTGGGGGGCTCTTAGAGGGGTAGGTAAAAGGGTGAGGGGAGTATGGGGGATTCATTTTTGTGTCTGTATGTGTATATATAAGGATAGCGGAGGGGTTAGTGCGGAGGCGGAGGTTCCGTCGACTGGTTTCTTCCGTCTACGGCCCTGACTGGCTTCCTGCGCGAAGGGCCCGTCACTCCGACGGGGCCCACACCGCCCCTGAGGTAAGCGGACGGCGGAGGAGCTGTCATCGGCTCCCGAATGGTACCCGTTCCTGTGTTCCTCATCGGCGGTGGCGGCAGTGGCTGCTGCAATACCTGTCGGACAATATAACACTTCTCGTTCACCGGTTCCAAGGTGCTTCCGGATGCGCGATCACAATTCAATAATGGTTCTTCGCCCTTAAGAATCACCGATTGGTTATTCGATCCTCTGAATCGAGGTATCATTGGGAGAGTAAGTTTTTGAGTATAACGTAGAATGTTATTATTATTGAACAGGGTTTTGGTACTTTATCGATATAATATGGTAAAATATGTGTATTCACAAGCCATGGGATTTCCTATGTATTTAAATTTAGAGTGATAAGCCACCGACAACATAGGGAGAACAACCGATAGTTGACGATTGTCATCGGTATAATTAGTACTAATATACGAAACTGTGAGACAGATGATATTTTATTAAACGTTGCATACTGCGAACTATAGTCTCGGTATTCTTACTTAGTCGCTTGGCGTATCGTCGTGCTTATCTTCCGGAACATTCGTGAAACATTCCCTTCGCATCTAGACTTCCATCTTCGAGGAAAGACACTTGATGGATGTTCTACCTTTCGTAATACCGAGCACGCAAAAATATTCAAACTCGTTCCGAGTAGACAGAACGCTAAGCTAAGGCATAGGAGACCGTAGTCTCCTGACTCTATTGCGAGGCAGGGACGCATCGGTTTCCTCGACGCTTTTGCTCGCCCTGTACTTTATAACGTTCCATTTTCATTTCTTCTCAAGCTCTTGCATAGGGTGGCAGGCAGAGGAAAAAGCTAACGAGAAAGACAAGAGCGCCGAGGAGCGAGCTCAACCTCGCCTAATAACGTTAAACATTTCTCAAGCGTAGAACGCAACTTTCTTTTCCGTGTCGCCTAAAGAAATATACGTCCACTCACCAACGGCTGCGGTAACACGCTGTGCATCAGTGTCTGAACCATCGGTGCACTCTGGGCAGTGATGCCGTTGGGATTAGGAGGCAATCCTGGCCCGACGCTTCCTGTAGCAGCTTGAACAACGTGTTGCTGCTGTTGTGAATTAGATTGCAGTACGGGTTTATTCGGGTTCGTTTGTTCCCTTTTGAGCTCCTGGCTGGAGCTCAACTTCTTCGTGGAGACCACCGAAGGACTCGCGTTCGGTGTCTCCGGACTGGTCGTCGCAGTGGTCGCACTCGACGCCGGCGTCTGCGCGCTCGATTGCTGCTGTGTCAACTCCGGGAGAGTCTGCGAGAGCGTGCCCACGACGAGTTCCCGAGCGAAGAGACTTCGATTCGCACTCTCGCGCTCGATGCTCTGCAGCTGCGAATCCGAGAGTGTGGTCGCGATGCATCTGCGAAGACGAGGTGGTGCGATTATTACTGTGAACTTTACTGACTCGTTAACCTCCAAGTCGGACTGTTCCGACGGCTGTCTGGAGGTGCCGACCGTCATTTTGAATTGTGAGAGCTATCGACACTACGTGGAGACGTTAGTGAGTGAAAAAAAATATTATTTTAAGAATGACAGAAGAAAACAAGACTGTATCGCCATCGACTGACGTGTATTCGCACGACTGACTCTACAGCGATACTTTGAACGGGCGACGAATCTTTTGGAATGTGCTTTTTGGCAACGAAGCGTGCTGGCCATGACACACAATTCTGCATTTATATATGGAGCGGGCTATTAAAAATTCACGGCTTTTCGAGAACGAGTCAGCACTTCATTCGCGACGTAGTTACGAGTGTGAGGATAAAGCGTAAATGCTCGGCAATAAATTTGCTCGACACCACTTGACGGTAAAGAACAAAGAAGAAGGAGAGGTTATCGATATTTATAGTGGACTCGTGGCACTTCACAAGTACACTAACAGTAGAACTCACGCGATTAGGCAAAGAGCAATATCTCCAGGTTATTGGACTCACCTCGGCAACAGAAACATGGAGTTCTGAGAGTTGGCGGGCGAAACGCCGGACGGGTTGATCGCGTTGGCTGCATTATTGTTACTAGCTGTACTATTGGCCACGACACTGGCCATGGTAGTCGAGTGTCCTCCGCTCGCACCGCCTCCACCACCTCCACCACCTCCACCTCCGCCACTACCCACGGAACCGATGACTTGAGTCTGCCTCCTGGGCAACCGCTCCAACTGTTGCCTGGCAGCCTGAAAAACGGGTAATCCATATAGCAACACTTGTCTCTTGGAAAACCCCAAGAGCTTCTAAATAATTCCACAATTACCATTCTCTCCTCGTAAAAGAGGAAAATAAAAGATCTCGACCTACCCTAACTTGCTGACGTTCTAGTTGTAGCTGCATCTGCAGCTGTTGCAGTTGCGATGGCGCCGAAGACACCTGTCCAGTACCACCACCGGTCCTCCGTACCCCGGATAGCTGGGAGAGTAACTCCGCGATAGGGTCTATACCTTCTCGACTGCTGGGACTTAATCCCCCCGAGGAACTGAAATGCATGTTGGACCTGCAGGTCCAATGTCACTCCGATGAACATTATCTAAGATGAGGTGACAATGAACTCGTATTCGAGACCAGGACGCATCACCGGGATTCCAATGAAATGATACTAATGAATATGAATGAGTGATCTGAGCGACTAAGATGATAGGTCATTGAATATTTATACCAATGATTAATACAGTTGATTAAAATCTATCAATACCGAAGAACAGCACCGTCTCCAGTATCTCGAATAACAGATCAAAAATAAAACCTCGAGTTTCAAAAATTCTCACACGTCGATGATTGAAAAATTGCTGGTTACGAATATCTTTCCTAATTCGTCCCCTACCACAAGCTTTATATAATAAATTCCTTTGCACACTCTTAACCATAATATTGCTATACCTTCGGGGTCTGGACCCACCAACACCCCTAGATGGATGTGGTATTCGCCGTACACCATGTCGGCTAGAAACGGGCTCATCCAGAAATGAAATCAGGTCCCTAGGTCCACTGCGATGCTCAAGAGTCAAGTGACCAGCAAAGTCGTCCGTCACATGATTTGGATCCCCTCCTGGTAGAGAGGCGCATACTGGACACACCTAGAGAACGATATTAATATAAAATAAGATTCCTTATGTGTAACTACATTTTAAAGTATTGTTCAACCGTCTCAATATACGCACCACTTCAAAGTTAGTGTCCAGATGATCAGCAGCCACGTGCTCCTGCAACGTAGCCTCTGTAAAACCCATTCTCGTACAGTAAGGGCAGGTTAGCGATTGGGGTTGCTCTACGCTCACTCCTTCTCCTCCGTAATACAATTCTGTACAGGATAACAATATATCAATTAAATATAAAATTACGTAAAAAGTAAATCACGTCATTCACCAAGCACCCTATCATTTCGGTTGACCTATTAAGTCGACCAATGAGATAAAAACCAGTATATCGTTAATTACCGAAGTCAGATCTAGTGAGTATGCATTGCATAGGATGATCGGTGAGGTGGCGTGTAGTACTGGCGCCGGCCTCATAGCAGCTGGCACACAAGTCATAATCGTAGCACACCAGGCACTTGTATCTGCGACCTCGAAAATTTCCTTTTAAGCAGGAGTCACAGCTTACCCCTAAAAAACAAGGAGATACAATTAAAGCACTAGTAGAAATACAAGGAAAAGTGCTGCTCAGATTCACAGTGCTGCTCCTAAATATTATACACTAAATTTTACACTAAAAATTCAACCAATAAGTAACCCATTGTCCACTGATCCTATCCGAGTAACGTGAAAACCCTTGAAAAACTCACTCAGGTAGCCAAGTTACTCTAAAAGTATCGGGATTAAACATAGGAAAGCCATAAAAACGTGAGCTTCCTTACTGGCGTAATCCAGAATAGTAAAAGCTGTGCTAAAGACTTTGAAACTCAATACGTACGAGCAATTTAATTCTTCGTTTATGGTCTCCGTAGGTAAATACCACATTATAATGAAAACGTAGACAATCTTTATCATGGCGAAGATGTACCAGGTGTTTGGTTATGGGTGACGAAAAATTATCTTTTGGATGAATATTATCAATGACGTTATCACGTAACGAGATGGTAGGCGTGCGTGAAAGAAACAACAAGCCTAAAATTATTGTATGACGATATTCTAATTAAATAAAACTCTGACATGGAAACTATGTTTCTATATAACCAAAGTTTTCGTTCTCAGATTCAATAAAAAGTGAAATTGATAATGTGATTATTATCAAACTTATCGGCGAACTCGTTCTCTCTCGTGCCCTTGCAATATTGGTCCACATGATACCCAAATAATTAAAACCTGTTTCCAACACGTTCCCCATGAGAATCTTAACCACGTGCACGAGGAAGTAACTGGAGCCGATGCTACCGAACATTTAGAATGTTTGATCAATAGACGTCAGCTTCCAGGTTGACGTCTTGTATGTCAACCCAGTATATTGCACACACAGATATGCTTAAGACAAGCTGACTTGAATGTTGCTCTAAAAAATAAAGAAACAATGAAAAAATGTGTGTACCGCACCATTTTAATGAGTACGGAGACATTAGAAAAGAGCAAGAAAAAAAAAGCGAAATATGGAATAGAACGAAGTTCATCTCTAAGGTTGCAGATTCTAAAAGTACTTGAAGGTTAAAAATATGGATTAAAAGTAGAAGAGCTGTCCTCCTATTTAAATTTCATGTCGATCTAGTGTGTCGAACGGCCGCAGACTGTAAACAGATAGAAGGAACGATGAATCTGTAAAGTCATTGGTTACTGTTGGTACTGGGTGTTCGAAATAGAACGTAACATGCACCTTCTTGTTTCTGGGTCGAGATTACTGTGTCAACCTGTCTATTAATACAGCGTACACGGTGTATGTGGCGGACAGCCACCGATACAGAACCTGGTCAAGGGATGATGGAGGACTTTTGAAGCGAGCTGTACGCGAACGGAGACACAATCGTTCGTGTTGGATAACTTGAAGCGGTGCGCACTTTTATCGACCATTACTTAACCCCGGCATAATGCCGATAGAGGAATCATACTAAGATTTAGACAATTCGACCAATCATTATTCGATCGAATAATTGAAATCACGGGAAACTGCCAATTAAAAATATTATAATATTATGAAGGGGTGAATAAAAATTCGAAGATCCTCCGTTGATCCTGGTTGTTGGTAAACAGCCCACGGCCATCGTGAGTCGAAACGCAACTGGGTGGATGCTGGCTAAAGGCCAGGAACATTTTCCCCAGTTACGTTTATTTTTGTTAATCAGCCCCATTCCTCGGCAGATACGCTGAGAAATCGTTATATGTACTAGCCTTTCCTGGGGATCCTAACCTCATTGATAACTCCTGGAATGCATTATGCGTGAATCACTTCCGCAAATGATCATGAGAGGATACGAATGGCCAATGATAAACGGGTTCATGAGGTGCAAAGTAATTTCCCACCAAAGTGGGTTACCACTCGCAGGCCAAAGTACAAGGTCGACTCGAATGAGACAGAGCAAACCAGTTTTACTGAAAATGGACGAAAGGTATGATTTGCAGAGAAGGCGAGCTTGCATATATATACATACGTATATAGATACCTGTCGTACGTATATACTTCATTCTATCACGCCCCCCACCCCCTCACGAGGTGCAGTTTCAGAGTTAAAAAGTACCGTAAGACTCGCTCATTGAGAAATGATTATCAACTGGGGAATCTCGATGCCACTTGAACTTTTAGATATACAGAATATATCGTGGTTCCTTGTATATCTTCCATTTCGCTTCACCACTTTTCAATGTGATTGATGAGTCACAAAAACAATCTGCATTGTCAATAAATTGTGAAATTCACTAAGTAATTTTTAGATAACGCTGTTTTGTTGATTTTTACCAATTCTGAGAATCCGGGAAATTTCCCGTGAGATAATGAATAATCGAAAATAAATCTATATGAAGGATATCAATTATTCAGCGAGTGAAATCTAGATCTCTACTGGAATCTGTAAGATAAATATAAAAATATTAATAATGTATATGTTTATTATGAGAATGGATATTGCTGTATGGATGCAGCTTCCTATAATTTATCGAATAGTACGATACAATGGCTAATAAATTAATGGTCGGAAAAGTATTGTCTTTTGGAAAGCACTTTTTAGAGAGAGAGAGAGAAAGAGAAAACGTGTGAAAATATTATACAAGAAACAGTATTGACAACAACGGTAATAATGATTGTCGTGAAAGTTGTAATTATTACGTCTATTGCCGTCGTAATTATCGGAGTGTTTACTAATATACATGAACTGAATCAGAGTCTGTGACTTAAAGTCAGGAGTATAATGTAATATTGATAATTTTTTTTAAATATTTGACTAGGTAAACTTTGATATGCAATCTAATGCATGCCATATTTACATATGGAATAGACGAGAATTCTGTTGAAAGTTTTAATCAGTAATGCTTCGAAATACTTAAAAGTGCATAGGAGACGAATCAAATCTTTATGATGGAAAGGTAGACATTCTTCAAAATATCTGATAGTAACTGTATGACAAGACAAAAAATTCAGACAATCCAAGAAACTTTTCAGTTAGACATTTTATCTAGAGAATAGTGAATGCTACAGATAGGTACAAGATGATGTTTTGTAAATGTGTTTCCACATTGTCGTCAATAACCATCAGATGTTGACAAGTACTTTTTCCTCAAAATTCAATAGTACAGCTCGAGTAAGCCAAAGGATCATTCAAGTAACAAATATACATCTAATCAAGGACCAGTATAATTCCAAACAATAAGGTTAAAATATCACAAGTCTCGGTCCACACTTCACTTTAAACGATAAATCCAAGAAACTTGAGACACCTAAGATTTTGAATGGACAAAGCTGCAATATGTTTCGTAGACAGAAGGAACCTTAATCGAAGAAGTGAAATGCTCCAAAGTGCAATGAAAATCATTCATTATCCAAAATACATTGGTATACATTTGGATGACAATGGGCATGCTACATCATCTCCCTGAGTTCTTTAGAAAAAAGTTATTCACGCCTATGTGCATAGAATCATTTAAAGTTACAGAAAATACAAGCAGATTTTCGATTTCGGTGCTGCCATCTGGTCTGTGACATTAGGGCCCTGGGCACAGGGCTCAGGTAGACGTTTCACCCAGGAAGCCCGGGCATGTATTCCGTAACCTCATCGACGAATTCCCACGAAATCGTCACGAATGTTCTCACTGTCGAGTATGCCGTTCAGGTGACTTAAAAGTTCCTGTCGGGTTTTATGACTAGCGTAGAGAACTTGCTGCCCGTAGTCAGCGCACACGTACGTACCTTCATGTCGACTCATTTTCCGTTTAGAATTTCATATACGCCGAAACGCGGGGCCTCACGGTCACACGGTCCACGCAACACGAGGGCTGGTTACGGCTGTGCGGACTCTCGACGGCGGTCACTTCGGCAGATGCGACGGGGAAAACATTAATCGTCAAACAAAAAATTTCTCGTTACAAATTCCACCGTAAAACCTAACCCAACTAGGCTACCGTGACGTCACGCTAGACCTACGCTCACGGAGTGCGATGCAGGCAGAATCTGCTGTGCGCGCGCGATGTTGCCAATTTAAAGTAAGAAAACGCGGAATATTTAAATTTGTATAATTTGAAGATAAATATCTTAATATTATAAACTGAGGTCCAAATATTTTAGAACCTTGCGTTATAATTATATAAGCTATAATTAATGTAAGAACCGTAGATCATAAAGTAATTCTAATTTAATATTATACTGAGTGAAAGATAACTCCGATTGTCGCAAATTGTTCGATGCAATCTTAGACAGATATGGTTTCAAATTATTCACAAAATTAATGCTACTATCATTTTTAAGTAAAAATTTAATTACATGCCAATCTTCCGACGAACATAATCATGATTAGGTCTAGTTTATGTTTGTTATAAATGCAGTGTCTCTCTTTCCATAGTTTATGGCAGAAACTGGCAACGATGTTTGCATCTAGCGAAAACTGTCGAAGATTATTCGGATATATTCGGTTGCTTCCGTATATAATCGTTAACATTCGTACTCGATCTCGCGAAATCGCGTCATTTATCGAACAATGGCCGCCGTTCCAGGACGTGTTTTCGTGTATGGTGGCAAGGGGGCCCTCGGCTCCGTTTGCGTTTCCCAATTTAAATCGCAAAACTGGGTAAGCGAAATCTAGTTTAAATTAAAAATGAATCAGAAAAGCTAAACTAATTTAATCTACCTAATGAAGCTACTGTTCATTGACGCGATGAATAACGACATCATACTTGACATTTATAGCCCCGGTAAATTTTGCTACTTGTTGAATCCACCCAAAACTTGTTACAACAACATTTAACCGAAAATTCACATCTTATTTAAGACAAATACTCGCAAGAATTTACTTAAAGCCAACGGCAAGTATGTGATGACCATTTAACAAAAAATTATTTACGGTTTCATAGCAAATAACACTTTTAAATTATGTTTTTACTTTTATTTTAATTATTAGGGATTCCCAGATATTTATTCCTCTTACTCATCGATTCCTTGAACAATTCTTAGTAATTCGAAGCGTTCTTCCACAACTATCGATACTAATTATCGTAATTAATTCAGAGTTAGAAAGTATTTTAATTTTTCGAAAATATTTACGGCCTTCCCATAATCCAATGGAAAGCAGACGCTTCTACTGAAATATTAAGTAGGTAATATTTTCGCAGGCAATTTTTTTCCTAATATAGATACATTTCTATATCACAAGTAATTAACTAGTTGTATAAATTAATATCTGATTCTTCATTCAAATCCACATTTTATTTTGAAACCACGCGACTCTGAATCTGGTATCATTGATTATTAATTGGGCAATAACACATAGAATGTTGTAAGTTATAGAGAAACTGTAACAAGGCCAACTAACGAACCGGAACCTTTCACACAGCTCGTTTTATGCCTGTAAATAACATACAATGGGTTTCAACTGAAATTCACTAGTCATATACAACAACAATTATTTTCTGCAAAGAAAAAATCCGAATATAATTCTATACTAGATGACTGAAGTCTTTAAAATCGTTTGACCTACAGCCGAAATTAATAAAAATTGTTTAATAGTTACAGATAATGCGGTAATTCAATTACGATGACCAAACTTTATTATTGGTTACTAAAGATATGCTACGATAAAGACCGGGGTTTATTAAACATGATAACCCGAGACAACGCAAGATATTGTTCAATTAAGAATATCATTATGTAAAGACTTTTTATACGAATTAAAGAAATATATCTATTTTAAAGTGCTGTACCTTACGTATTTATTACATTAATAATTGATGATATGTATTAAATTAATATTATTATTATCGAATGAGAACCACGGCTTCCGCCCTAATGCTTCTCAATGACAAACAAGGAAATTCAATTTTCCTCACACTTTTTTCTTGGAATATATGCTTTATTCACATTTCTAGATATTCTCCTTTTACCTTGTACACGTCGGTGGACGATCTCATTTTCTTGTTTCTATTCAATCGATAAAATGTCTCAAACAATTACAATTTCATATGTAATTTGCCATCTTGTTTATGATCATGTTTAACTGACATTTTTCAGTGGGTAGGATCTATCGACATGAAAGAGAATGAAAATGCTGATGCGAATATTCTTGTTCAATCGGATCACAGTTGGACAGAGCAGGTAAATAATTGTCATTATAGAATTAAATTTACAGACAATTATATTACTTTGATTTAACGGATAGAAACAATAGAATCTTATTGTGCAATTTCTTTTGTTATTCAGGAACAGGATATCTTGAATAAAGTTAAAGATATCCTTAAAGGCGATAAACTGGACGGAATTATTTGCGTTGCTGGGGGATGGGCAGGTGGTAATGCAGCAAATAAGGATTTTGTAAAAAATGCTGACTTAATGTGGAAACAGAGTGTTTGGAGCTCAGTTATTGCAGCCAGTATTGCTGCTCAGCATCTTAAAGAGGAAGGTTTTCTTTCACTGACCGGTGCTAAGGCTGCTTTAGAAGGAACTCCAGGTGGAAACATCTATCTTTGATGAATTGAAAATTAAATTGTATATTAAAAAGTTATTCACCATATATGTTTTTTATTTTTAAGGAATGATTGGATATGGTATGGCTAAGGCTGCGGTTCACCAACTTACCAAATCTTTGGCTGCGAAAGGAAGTGGCCTTCCATCTGGTTCTTTAGTTGCATCAATTTTACCTATCAGTTTGGATACCCCAATGAACCGCAAGTGGATGCCAGATGCAGACACAAGTAAATGGACTCCTCTAGAATTTATTGCAGAGTAAGTAACCTTTACCTTTGAAAAAATTGTGCACTCCCGAGATTTACAACATTGTTCATTTTGATTATAGACTCTTCTGGAAATGGGCACAGAAACAAGAGCGTCCAGAAAATGGTAGTCTCATTCAACTTGTTACGGAAGCTAATAAAACGAAACTGATTAATGTATAAATATGTGCAACCTATGAATCTTTGAAAGTAATCTCATAGTAAATATTACTCTCGTACAAGACAATATAATTCAAACTTTGAGTTCTTACTCTCACTTTATCTTATCTTAAGAATATGATTTAAATATTTTTCAGTATCTATTCCATTATATTTCAAGAGAATATATAACGTATCCTAAATCCGTTAGAATATGTATGTATCCTAGGTTCATTAACGATAGCCTATAATTAATAATAAATAATCTAACAGATATATAAAACATCATTGCACTGCAATAAATTGGATCTTTATTTATATTTTACTTGCGTAAAACGCAATAAACTGAGAACATACAAAGTGTACTAAAAAAATTAAATAGCCTAAAAACGTACCATGTTTAGGGGGTGTAAACTAAAGATATGACTAACGATTAATGGGATGTTCGGCATCGCGAGCCGAGCACAATTTTTTTTTTTAAAACTTTGTACAACCAAAATCAACCGAGATATCGAGGGTTAAACTTTTCCTATCTCAACAAAGTGAAATGCACTGAAGAGGCGATGGATTTATTATGTATTGTCTCATGCGCACAGGTATCATCGACAAATGACAAGCGACAGAGAAATCGCCCGGATGTGCCCGACTAGAAGATAGCTGGAAAACGAAGAGTAGAACGAAGCAATCGTTTACATGCAAAAGTTTCGATCAGCTGTCACAATGATATTCTGATTGTGCGTTCGTGTGCATTCGCACTTCGAATTTTATTTTCGGCAAGTACATTAATATGCATGTACAGTAGACTATAAGTCGGCCCACCCAATAATACGGCGTTGAGGGCAGCATCTTGCATGCGTAGAGGGGAGGACCATGATAATCACTGCAAGTCTCTGCATGCGGAGAAAAAAAATGTAATACTTTCCCATATTGTTTCACTTTATACATTGTTTTATAATAAAAAAGCAGTACAATATATCAGATTATGCTGTTTAAATGCCTTTTCTCACAGCCTTCCAGTAATCCGGCACACCTCTGGTCTGACATGTGTTGGATTAGTGAGAATCTACCGTATATTATATATTTAATAGTATATACTATATAGCATAAATTCTGATAAAAATATTCATATTATAAACTCTTTATAACTTCTGGTCAAAATTGAATAGAAAATTAAGTATACAATATCCTATGGCACTTTGTGAAACTGGTATGTGACAATGAAATATTACACGTAAGAAAGACCTCAAAAAGATCTGTTCATAAAACAATATGACAACATTTTAAATGCAAGTGCATTCTCTTGTAAACATTGAACTTCGGAGTGTGAACTCTTTCTATTTTTTTCGCAAGCGAATCAGTCATCGCCACCACCACAGTCACCACCACCGCAATCGCCACCACCGCAGTCGCCACCACCATTATCACCACCACCAGAATCGCCACCACCGCAGTCACCACCACCAGAATCGCCACCACAGCAATCGCCAGCACCGCGATCGCCATCACTATCATCATTACCACCGCTACCGAGATCATTTCCGCCATCACAATTAGTATCACCATAAATGTAAAGATCGTCCCTATAATTGTTATGATTACTTCTACTAATAGTATAACTTACATCAGAATAATAATTCCTATTATTACCACCATATTCCAAGTCTGTAGTACGATATCCGGCAGTATTAGTATTAAAAAAACTATGGAATGAGTCCTGGTACGTTGACTTAATCATAGAACAGCACAAATAAATTAGCGGAACCATTACGCAGGTGCCCACTATGATTATAAAAACGGTATCAGAAGACGAATGTCTTCGGTCATCAACCCATATCAACTTCGAGCACACATCACCAGTAGAACTCCAAGACGGTTCCAGATGAGGTGCTTGTGTTTCCCACGATTTATATTGGCGTTGTTCACCATTTAAGAACACGTTAGAATATCCATTACAGCAATCTTCCTGACAGTAAAATCGATTTATACCATCGTTGAGGTCAGCCAATACAGATCTCATTTCTCCACAGCCACGGCGTTGGTAACCGCTTGCTGAAAATGGAAAGAAAAAGTATTTCCATCAGAACTGTTTTATCGAAAATAAAATATTGCAAAAGGATAGTAATATATAACTTACGGGTATAACTCTCATAGTAACATGCGGAAAGATAATCAGACAAGGATGATTTGCAGGTGATTGTTCTGCAGTCTAGAGCATTCTCTGCATAGCCAGAGCAGCTGTAGCACAGTAGACCATTCGTACCTGTTATAATATAAATTGGGTAAAATATTTTTAATCTAAATTTTTTAAAAATTAATGAACTATATGAATGTGAACCATCTTCAAGCAATTTACAGTGCAGTTGAACTCCACATAAGCTTACCGATCAAGACCGAAGGCTGGTTTAAAAACAGGCTGTCTCCACCAATGTCGTTTGAGAGTTAAAATACATTTTATCCATATCTATTGCTACTAATCTATGAATATATGACAAACGTTTTTTTTTCTCTCAACTTGACTTCAATGAACAAGTAGCCAAGATGAACTGTCGATGTTAACCTATCTGAGCAGATATTTTTGGGGAAAAGTATACTATCGCATAACATGTACAATCTTACAAAGTGCTTTAAGACACATAGAGTTACAAAATGATAAAGTAAGAGTAACCTAGAGGGGTACTAGTAAACTATTTTAAAGTCAATTATTAAGCTTATCCAGAATCAACTTGGGTAATTTCAAATTACTGAATTATATACGTTACCTGGAATTTGTCAAAAATCATACATCTTTATATTGTATATTATGTGCACTGATCAATGAACTAAAAAGAACACCCATATCCGTTAATACTTTTACTCATATTTCTTTGATTAAGATACCACCTATACATGCAGCAAATTGTGTCATAAACGTCTATAGGATTTTAAACTCCCCATGAATGTCATACAAAGTACAACCGCTTATAGAAATTTTACATTCCGTGGAAAATGAGTTGTTGATGAAAGTTATGTCAGATTAATGCTGTATGGATACCACCATCTGGTAATAGATCAAGAAACTCGAGTATGTGTGTTAGGCCAAATAATCAGTAAAAGGTATCAATCACTGAATTTTTACTTACACGTTATAGAAAAATATAAAAAAATACACGTGCATATGCCTTTGATTTGTCTGTACATTTTTCTTTTTAATAACTAATTTTTCACTTTATTAGAATAACCGAAATAAGTTATGTAAGACGCTTCTGTACAGCGAGAATCATTTTAAGATTGAATCAGATTGTATGTGTGGATATTCGGTATATGTATAGTATAGCATTCATATGTGTAGATTGGGTATTTTAGGCAATTTTTTAGCACCGAGATAAAAAATGGACTGCGCATTCCCTATGTCAGTAACGGACGAAATATGTCCGCTATTGTGTGAGAAAGATAGAGCGTGGTTACGACCACTGAATTGTTACCATACTTAAATGCGTACTGATGCGTACGCCTGTATTCGGAGGTAACCCGGCTAGCGCGCACTGTCTCACTGACATTGTGAATGAGGTTGTCCTCTTCGAATCGAATTACGCATGTGGTATAAATACCCTGCAAAATGTTGTCTGGCCAACATGTCAATGCCAGCCGTGGTGCGATGGAGAGAACACTGAAATACAAGTCGATATAAATCCTATCTAGGCTCTATGATATAAATATAAAGGCATATAAAAAAGACAAAAAAATTTACCAATCTTCGAAATAAAATATATGTGACACTATTTCATGTTACGTTGCCAGTTCCGTCTTTTTCTATTCACCATATATGTGTTTTATTTTTATTTTTAAAGAACGATTGGACATGGTATGGCTAAGGTTGCGGTTCATCAACTTACCAAATCTTCGGCTATGAAAGAAAGTGGCCTTCCATCCGGAATTGTACACTTCCGAGGTTTTCAACATTGTTTATTTTAGTTAGACTCTTCCGGAAATGGGCACAGAAACAAGAGCATCCAGAAAATGGTTGTCTCATTAAACTTGAAACGGAAGCTAATAAAACGAAACCGATTAATGTATAAGTATGTGCAACTTATGAATCTTTGAAAGTAATCTCATAGTAGATATTACTCTTGTACAGGACAATATAATTTCAACATTGTGATCTCACTCTCACTTTATCTCATCTTAAGAATGATTTAAATATTTTTCAGCATCTATTCCATTATATTTCAAGAGAATATGTAAGGTATCCTACATCCGCTAGAATATGTAAGTGTATTCTAGATTCCTTCACGATATTCTATAATTAGAATATAATTTAATTAATAATTAATAATCTAATGCAATAACTTGCATTTTTATTTACCTGTGTAAAACGCAATAAACGACGAACATAGAAAAGGTATTTTAAAAAATTGAAAAATAACCCAAAAACGTCATACACTGTTTACACATATATTATTAGTATATATGTACATACATACAGTACTCTACAATTCGGCCCACCAAGTAATACGGCGTCGAAGGCAGCATCTTGCAAGCATAGAAGGGAGGACCATGAATGTCACTCCATGTCTCTGAATGCGGAGAAAAACAATGTAATACTTTTCTGTATTGCTTTTTGCCTGCCATTCAGTTTACTTTTTTACTTTATACATTGTTTTATAATAAAAACAAAGTACAATACATTAGATTATGCTGTTTAAATGCCTTTTTTTACAACTTTCTAGTAATCCGGCACACCTCTAGTCTGATATGCGCCAAATTAGTGGGAGCTACTGTATATCATATATGCAATAGTATTTACCATATAGTATAATTTTTTATAAAAATGTTCATATTACAAACTCTTTATAACTTCCACTGGAAGCTCGTATGTGACACTGAAATATTACGCATAGCAAAAATCTCTAAAACCTTTGTTCATGAAATTATATGACAACATTTCAAATGCAAGTGTATTCTCCTATAAACAGTGAACTTCGGAATATGGACTCTCTTTTTTTTCACTAGAAGATCAGTCAAAGCAACTGCAGTCACAATCACTACCATTATCATCGTTACCATCAGCGCCACCGCAACCGCAACCGCTACCACCGCAATCGCCACCACCATCGTCATTATCACCGCTATCGGCATCATTTCCGCCACAACAATTATATTCAGTATGATTACTAGTACCAATATTGTAACTTGCATCAGAATTATGATTGCTATTATTGCCACAACATTCCATGTCTGCACAACAATCTCCGATAATAATAGCATTTAAACAACAATCGCATGTTTCCTGACATTTTGAATTAATAATACAACAGAACAAAAAAATTATCGCAACTATTATGCAGATGATCGTTATAATTATATAAATGATAGTATAAGGCGAATGTTCTTGGGCAATATCCTGTGTCAAGCTCGAGTACACATTAGCAGTAGAATTCCAAGACGGTTTCAGATCAGGTGTTTCTGTTTCCCTCGATTTATATTGGCCTCGTGTATCATTTAAGAACACGTTAGAATATCCATTACAGTAATCTTCACGACAGTAATATGAAGTCATATTACCCTCAATGAGTTGAGACAATACAGATGTCACATTTTCACAGCCACGGCGTTGATAGCCGCTTTCTGAGAATGGAAAGAAAAAGTATTCCCATCGTAACTGTTCTATCGAAAATAAAATATTGCAAAAGGATAGTAATATGTAACTTACCAAACACTTGATAGTAACATGCGGTTGTAAGATCATCAAACAAGGATAGTTTGCAGGTGATTATTTTGCAGTCTAGATCATTTTCTTTATAGCCAAAGCAGCTGTAGCACAGTAGACCATTCGTACCTGTTATAATATAAATTGGGTAAAATAGTTTTAATCTAAATTTTTTAAAAATTAATGAACTTTATGAATGTGAACGACTTTCAAGCAATTTACAGTGCAGTTGAACTCCACATAAGCTTACCGATCAAGACCAAAGGCTGATTTCAACACAGGCTGTCTCCACCAATGTCGTTTGAGAGTTAAAATACATTTTATCCATATCTATTGCTACTAATCTATGAATATATGACAAACGTTTTTTTTTCTCTCAACTTGACTTCAATGAACAAGTAGCCAAGATGAACTGTCGATGTTAACCTATCTGAGCAGATATTTTTGGGGAAAAGTATACTATCGCATAACATGTACAATCTTACAAAGTGCTTTAAGACAAATAGAGTTAAAATATGATAAAGTAAGAGTAATCTAGAGGGGTACTAGTAAACTATTTTAAAGTCAATTATTAAGCTTATCCAGAATCCACTTGGGTAATTTCAGATTACTGAAATATATATGTTACCTGGGATTTGTCAAAAATCATATTTTGTAAAAAGGGTAGTTCTGAGGACTTTTCATCTCGAGCATTGGTAATTATGAGGACACTTAGGTCCTTACTCATACCTCTCTTTTAGCGTTAAGAGACGTCTATTAGTCTCTCTTATCCTTTGTGTTTACCTACTAATAAGACGTCTCTTAACGTTAAAAGAGAGGTATGAGTAAGGGCCTTGGTGTTCGTCAGGACGGGCCTGATAGCATCTTGATACATAAGGTATTCTGTCAGGACCATAAAGCGGCACTCACACCGAATTTTCCGAAAAAATGTTCATGTTAGACACTCGCAGTTGCGATGAGCTAAGAAATGGTTTCGTTAGGTTAGATTAGGGGTGTGTTCCAAAATTTACTGACAGTACTGTAAAAGTAATTACATCTCTCTTAGATGCGTTTGGATGAATAAGGACACAGCGTTGGTTACAGTACTGGCAGTACATTTCGGAACACACTCTAGATTAGACCTTCAATGCCACGTGTTCAAGATTGTTTTTTTTTAGAAAAAACCATATGAACTTGCCGTTGTGAGTGGCACGCGTCTTCGTAACTACCATTTGACTTCATATATCTTTATATTGTATATTATGTGCACTGATCAATGAAAAGAACACCCATATCCATTAATATTTGTACTTATATTTCTCTGATTAGGATACCACTTATATATACAGCAAATTGTTCCATAAACGTCTGTAGGATCTTAAACTCCCCACGCATGTCGTACAAGGTACAACCGCTTGTAAAGATTTTATATTCGGTGGAAAAAAAATTGTTGCAACAAAAGACATCTGATAAAAGTTCTTGATGAAAGTTATGTCAGATTAATGCTGTACGGATACCACCATCTTTTAATAAATCAAGAGACTGAAGCGTATGTCACGCCAAATAATCAATAAAAGGTATCAAATACTGAATTTTTACTCACACGTTATAGAAATATATAACAAAATACACGTGCATATGCCTTTGATTTGTCTGAACATTTTTCTTTTTAATAACTGATTTTCCACTTTATTAGAGTAACCGAAACAAATTATGTGAGACGCTTTTACGCATCGGGAATTATTTTAAGATTAAATTAGATTGTATGTGTGAATATTCGGTATATAGTATAGCATATGGATTGGGTGGAATTTTAGGCATTCTTTCAACATCGAGATAAAAAATGGACTGCGCAATCACTATGTCAGTAACGGACGAAATATGTCCGCTATTGTGTGAGAAAGATAGATCATGGTTATGACCAGTGAATTCTAACCATACTGGAATGCGTATTCATGCGTACGCCTGTATTAGAAGGTAACCCGGCGAGTACGCAGCTGTCTCAGTCACTTCGTGGATGAGGTTGTCTTTTCGAATTGAACTACGCATGTGATGTACAAGTCTTGTAAAAATGTTGTCTTGCCGACAAATCAGGGCCAGCCGAGGTGCGATGGAGAGAGCAATGAAATACAACTACATATAAATCCTATCTAGGCTTCATGATATAAATAGAGCCTTATAAAAACAACTAAAAAAAATATTCAGCAATCTTCGAAATAAAATATGTATGCCACTACTTTAGGTTAGGTTATGTTACGTTGGCTTACAATCAGTCCTGCCCGTGCGCACTGCTTCAGCCCAGCTTAAACTTTTTCAGAGATCGTACAATGTGTGATAGAGACAGCCTGATACACTGATCTGTGTCCTTGCTATCTCTCTCTACGCGGGTCCCATCACTGCCGTATGCATTCCAGCATGGCTAGAGTTCAGTACGTAACTGCTATCCGTCTTCTTCTATCTAGCGGACACGTTTCTGGCTTCTATACGCAGTCCAGTCTTCTATGTCGATGGATGACCCTATCTTAAAACTATATTTAAAAACTTGAACCAGGCTTAAATCACGTCGGAGGAAACGGGTGCTAGTGAATTCCGAAGGTACTTTGAAACCTTATATGTCGAACAGTGTTGGAAATATTTCGAAATGTGTGGTCTTTTTTAAATAAAATATGCAGTCTCCGAATCTTCGCGGTCGGTAAAGATAGAGATAGGGGGAAAAGACTAAAAATCGTTTAAAGAATCAAAGAAGACAAATGTGCATACTTCGTAATTAATTGATCAACATGTTACGTTTCAAGATAAACTTTCGGCTATATTTTTCTGATTTCGGATTCAAAAACTACTGATGCTCGAATGTCAAGTTTTTACGTAGCGCAGACACCGGCTAACATAATCGCTCGCGGCGAAAGGCTCCCATACTTGAAGCATTAAAAAAGATAAATTTTCGATTCTGTTTTTAGGATAAACAATTATTATTATTAATATTCTTTACAATTGTGTTGATTAATACACAATTTACTTACCTAATCATTGTACTGATTTCTTGTAGCGTAACACGCATTATTATCATCTTTAAGTAGTATGGAAAATGTGATCAAACTACAATGCGATGTTCAAAGTATAATAAAATTCTTACCATAACTTTAAACTTACCAAATTTTTAATCTGTGGGTCCATGATTCAAGTTCCTGATTGGGCAATTATATTGTTTTTACCTAACAAAAATCAAATTATACTAATACCAAAAGTATTCATCGATCAGTCACATTGAAAGTTATAGAAATATTGACCTTCTAAAATATTTGCTACTCATAAACAGATTTTACAATTAGAAATAATGCTAAAATTATTATAATACATTCGTATGCAGCAGAGAGAGTAAGGTATATCAACATATTGTCTTAATACATTCACACGTGAATCTTATTCAGTTTATTGAACCAATGATGTTTTAAAGGGACGTGAGAGCAGATGGATAGAATGTAAAGTTCAACAGGCACAATGCTAGTTTTTTTCCTCAAATATTATGTTACATTTAAAATTATTCACGGCATTAATGTACACTAGAGATATTTGACAGTCTTCCTACTTGGACAGCTTTTCTAATTCCCTTAACTCAGCTGAAAATTGAAACAATTACAGTATTTGTACATGTGAAGAATATCAATTTACTTTTTAAACAATTATGTGAGCAATCTGCTTACCTTCCGCAGCAATTCGCTTCTCCTCAGCTAATTTGGCATCACGGACTGCCTTCTGCTTCAGTTCAACTTCACGGTATGCTGCTTCCTTTTTGCTGAGTCTGTTGTGATGGAATGCTCCATATAGGATTCCAACACCAAGGAAACTCCATCGTCCGAACTGTCAATGAAAATAGAAACAGCCAATATTAATTTACATATTCAAGTAATCAATGGCAAAATGAAAACATCATAGCAGAAAAATAGTACAATAATTAAAATTCTATCATGATAGTTACTTGTCCAATTAGGTTGGAATATCAAATTCAGTCAGTTTGGACCTCATGAAAATCATATCATAACTTCTGCATAATCATTAATTCTACTCAATAAAATTTAATTTTATGACATTCTTAGATTTACATTGCCACATTTTTAATAAGATATCTATAACTCGACAGTTAGTTTAAATTAAAGAAATTATGTAATGAGAACCGAGATCTTAAACTTTGGCGGTGCCTAGTCTTATGTAGCTGCCTTATTGAATTGTCTTTGTCGCAATGAAAATATTTAAAGAGACATTTGAAGTATAAGCTGTCTTCTATTGTTATACTAAATTCATTTTGAATTACCTTAATCAGGGGAGAAACACGGATGGGCCTGGGATTCAGCTCAACGGACGACATTTTGCTCACGAGAAGACGGCAACCAACGGCAACTGTCTTGTTCTACGAAAGTTTGATCAGGCGCACATTGGTCTCTGATAAGTGAACGCGCGTCTTTTCAAAATCGATTAATAGCTTTAATTTTTCATATTAAATGAGACCAGAATTTGAATCTAGGTAGGATTAGTTCAATTGATATTAAGCCTATTATTAAATGTAATATTTTTCTTTTTCGTAATTGTGCTGATCTGCAAGATATATATAAATACAGATAAATTCACGGTTTACCGTCAAATTACAGGTATCTTCTTTACATGCTGTGGGTAACACGGATGAAAAAGATTCGTTTTTCAATGATTCAAGTCGTAATGAGTATTCCACTCTATAGAAATTTGTATAGTACTCGTCCAAAGCAATTCAATGCAAAGTTCTCAACAGTAAGCAAAATGGCGTTGATCTGGTCGGTTGTGTCCTTTGCGTTTTCGCTGCTCTTGACACCGTTTCTCATGTTCCTACTCTCGATCGTATTCCTCGCGTCAATCGGCAAGTCTCTCGGAGTTCGTCGCCTATATGTAAAACTGCTGCTGACAATTTTCGAGGTACGTAACGAAAAAGGATAAAAATCTGACCATAAAAGTAAGATAAAATTAAAGCACTAAATTTCTCGGTAATCTCAGGACCTGCTCTAACGTTTCTACGAACTGTCACGATGAGAATAAATCGATTCTATATCCAAAGTAAATTCGGTATTTTGCAATACTGATACAATTCATTAAATACTGATATTATCTGTAAATATGTAAAATTAAACTGATAGCTACTTGTACAAGAAGAATTGAATAAGAGATAAATGAAAAATTAGGTTAAAGCATACGAAATTCCATTTGTTTTGAATTTTTCATTAAATCGTGATCATTCCTGACCTAGTCTCTACTAGTACTTAACCTAATAGTATAATAGCTTGCAAATGAACCTTGATCGTTCGAAGATTCCAGAGTCCATTAATTCCAATGGATATTACCGTTTTACCTGGTTTTACCTATGTGCACCATAAAAAGTGCATGTCTCTTTAGTATCCAACTGTTTGTCGATGACAGGATATAGACAACACAAAATACCTACATCTATTCATATATCATAAGCAGTGCTTTCTATTTCTAAATTTTTGCATAACCTTTTCCTATTAAATTTTTAAATAAAGAGTATATATAATGTCACCACGTCAGTCCACCTACGTATCACTTACATATATTCGGCAGATGTATTTATATGTATATCAGCCGGTGTGGCGTGACTCCTCAGACTAATAAAGTGAGTTCAGTTTTCTCATTCTCAAAGTTGGCACTACTTGTTGTTCCCCCTCGAGTCTCAAATTTTCAACCCTTTCGCAATAAACGTGCATTAGTGTAAGTAGTACCTTTTGTTTTCTTTGAATTCACATTTGCATTCACTTTTCCAACTCACGGCACTTCCATTACCGTTAATCCCACGTTTAACGTCCAGTGTTAACCATCGCTAATAGTAATCAGAAAATTATTGTCAGAGCCGTATACAATTGCAAATGTACTCTCGTACCAGGTTATGGGTTCAGGATTAGTTGACAATTAATTAGACAATTTGCAAAACCCTGAAACATTTAATAAGGAAGTTATAAAATTGTTACAGTCAATTTCAAAATGACGCCTACTTTATTTTTTTCTTTATTTTTTTTTCTTTCTTTATCTATTTCTAGGGACTCCTACAATTATACATTCTGCGACATTAGATCGAATACAAAAACGTTTAGTCTTTTTGAAAATTTTTGTGCTTATATGGTGCTTATTATAATTTCGCCATTCGTAATACACCGAAACGAGGTTACCTTTGGTGCGTCCAACATTCCTTTTTCCATTTCTTTTCACTTATACCACAGTTTTGAGTGACATATGCTATTTCGTAACGCACAATTAAAAATACCGCCGACGTTCGCCTCGAAGAATTTCATGAATCGTAAAATGTTAACAAAATCTTAATATTGACAAATCCTCTTAGCGTTGTACTAACACAAAACTCATTGAGTAATTTGAAAACTTCACAAATTAACCCGGGAGTAAGCATGTGAGGTATCTAACACATCCCAATTCAAGGCTTTTCAAATTAATAATAAATTCGCACAACCATTTTCAGGTTAGCTTTATTTGATCAAGACGAATCGCGAGCAATGATCGATTCATATTATCAGTGATCAATGTATGTACACTGCAAGATTATACAGACTATCAGATAACGAGAAAAACAGTGATATAAGGAGAGAAAGAGAGAGAGAAAACTGAGAGCAAGGACTTTAGACTTTGATTCAGAATTTATCAGGCATTTGAACTGTTTTTATATTAATAGCTCTGGAAAAAATTTATTTACACTATCAGACTGTACATACACTGATAGTTCAGTGAACAATAGAGTCATGCAATAAGATCGACTTTGAAAATAATTTTATATAAATTGATCAGGTCCTTCGATCACTACCAGTCAAATCGATCACTAAAAAATAATACACAATTTGACAAGAGTTTGATCAAAGGAATATTTTCTTATATAATAATTATCATAAATTTTCTGTCCGATAGCGTGGGGCTCCATATGCTGTTGAGGTAAGGAGAGGCCAAAGTCGAGTGTGTTTCTAATAATACCCTTGTTTAATGAATTATGAAATATCGGGTCCTGCGTCGCATGTTTTTTTCGTTAAATATATTTTTACTGTGAAAGCCGATGATCCTGCGACTTTTTTTATCCGTAACAGGCACAATGTGGATATGAATAATCGGCAGATTCTTGCTGATCATCAATACGTCAGTTCAAAGTTTACATTATGAACGTCTATATTTATTTATTATGTCCAATGGAGAATTTGTATGCTTTCTTTTCTGTCCACAGGCACTACGCGATTTTTAAGTTATTTATTGCTATTTTCACAATTTTTTCTTATTTGCCTTGAACCTCGACAAGTTATGTGGCGCATTTGCTTACCTTAAAGCACATGACATTCGACGAAAATCTACTTCACAGACTATCGCATATTTCTTGACCGACTTTGTAAGGAATTGCAAAATAATATCACAAGGAATATTCATGTTCTCTGATACGTTTTCTGTAGACACCTAGTCATAGGTCAAGATGAATTTTGCAATGACACAAGAATATTACTCCTAAGTGGAATTTATTGCTATTCATTCCATAATAAATCAGTTAATCACAGTTCTTTAATTTAATTCGGAATAAAATATTATTATATTAATCCAAGTTACAAATAATAACTATTCAGTCATATTTTTCACTAATAGCTATCAGCATTACAAAATACATGAATATTTTCGTGCAACCTTATTTTTGCTATTGAAACTGTCTGTGCTAGCATTATCAAAATTATTCCTGCTCAGACACTTGTCCTTCCAATCATTCTTTCCATAATATCAGCTGATGTAGATAATATTATTTAAATAAGAGTCAACGCGGTTATATTCAATGCCATCATTACTTATCGATTCACTTATATCGCTATATTATAACTTTTACCGTTCAATAAGAACATTAAAATGTCATCGAGTCATTCATAATGTAATTTTGATGTCAGTTAGGAATACAATAGTAAATTGCGTTTCATTCGTAGGTCATTTTTCCCCCTATTCAAATAAAATTCATCATGCCATAGTAAAAAAAAAAATGTAAATTGCATCGTCCAATACCCCGATAGCTACGAGTAGATAAAGAAATCAAAATTATGTTATCACAAAGAATTTTCCACATTTAAATACAATTACGATAAACAGACGTATACAATCGGGTATCGGGGATGTTACCAAGGTAGTGAAAAAAAAAAATAAAGAAAAAACTAATTACAATAAGTTATTTCGTTCGCTGACAATTCCCATGTGCATAGTCAATGACCGCCTGCAAATTAGCTTATCGGTAACCTTTCTTATCGAGAAAAATTAAAAGTTAACATGTCGAGCACTGGTGAAAAGTTTTCTATATGAATTGCATAACCTGGTTCGATGATAATATTCTACAATGTTATAAGAAATGACCTTCGATACTCGGAGAAATTAATAACGAATTATTATTATTGTTAATATCAGGCACTTTCTGTAGAAAGTTGAAATCGTTGAGTGCATCATTATTATTATTATTATCATCATTATTATTCTCTTAAGCGAATGATGAAAAACTAATGCGATGAGTCAATCGTGATGAGTGAAAGTGATAGTTATGATTCGAGACACGTGTCATTCACGCGGTGTTGATCGATGACAAATGTTGTTTAAAAATAAGGGAAACCAAAGGTATGTCGAAAAATGATTACGTGGACAAAGATTAGCATAAAATTATCTTGGTGGCTGTGTTCCAATTAGATTGTCATTAAGCACGTTATCTGCGCGTGATAAATAAATGAAAAGTTGATTATATGCCATGATCAGTCACGGAAGGGGTAGAAAAAAAATGAAAGGAAGATGAAATAGAAATCTCATACAGTGTAATCTAGAAATGATTACAGGTTCATGTAATTTATGATGCTTTGAATTTCATGACATTGACCTCCCAGTGATAAATCTAATGTATTACAAGTTTCCTTTAATCAACTTGGATTTGTTGCCAGAAGCGTATTAGATGTATTATTAGTGTATTTGTTACTTGTTTTTTCGGTTTATCGACATGAATTTGTTAATTAAAGTTTTTCACAATTTGAATGATAATTTTTTTCTGCAAATGTGATATACTCTTTTAACTTCCCGTGGATTTATATTTATGGTGACATAATGGTTGACAGACTAATTACTTGAGATTATGTTACTGATAATTACATATAATTTTTATACGTAATGAGTTGTGACTCGAAAAAAAAAGTGAATTGCTTAGGGACAGGAATTATTTATTTATAGCATTACGTGAAATATGATTAATCTGATGAATCAATTTATACACTGTGAACGGATACAGGCATGATGATACAATTAAATGATAATTTTCTGTTCTCTAATATTTTTCGGAAAAGGAATCGATTTTTTTTTATATTCACAGGGAAAACGTCTGACCACGTGATAACGCACACATATTTGAATTAAAATACTGCATCAATTTTGATGAAGATTCATTTATATAATTCAGCATCTTCGATATAAATATTTGTAGAAAACTGGTCTTATTTATTACTACTTTTCATTGCATCTAAATTTGAGACTTTTTTTGAAATTCTAAATTACGAATTCTATTAGTTTCTGATAATGAGGTGTCTGTAGACTTAAAAACACTCCAATATCTACCCAGACGAAGTCTGGTCGAATGGCCAGTTTTTGCAGTAAAATCATGCTGAACATATTTTCAAATTTAGCATTCATATGTGTGATAATAATCACGAATACTTTACTAATGTGACCTTCGTCTCGTTTCACCTCTTAACTGTCGACAGGTTTCTGTAGTCGAAAATCATGTGTTCCTATCAAAATATTCATTAGTGCTATTTATACATGCGAACCAGACTATGTATATTTAAATACAGACGTTGAATAATCTATGCTATATCATCGCGGCATTTTAAAACAGCTAAACATATAAATGATTGTCTTAAAGATTTGCAATTTAATTTATATTGATATCATAAAATTTTATTGTTTGTGCTATTGTCTTTAGTGTATAATAATTGTGCAGAGTCTTATGTGACATTTTATAACATCTTTTAATTGAAGTCCACCAAACCCTTGGAACTCTGTATACGAAATAAGAATGAGACTAATGTTTATTCAGAGTGAATAAAAAATGCATGAGAAATGCGAGGGCCCAGTGATGTAACATAAAAATTCTAAATAAAGTCAGTGAAGTGATTGAACTTTTGAAAAGTGTTTCAGGTTTTAACTTAACTTCTCTTTTTTTTTGTTTTAGTATGGAAGACAAAATATAGAAAAAGTTAAAAAGAGAAATGGTACTTGGGAGGAGGAGCAGGATGAGAGCGAGGATGAAGGCGGTGGATCACCTACGATTCTTGAGAATCATAGTCACTTTGGATCCACGCATAAAAAAACGAAGACAGTCAACGGGGTCATTGGAAATAATTCTGTCATCGCTAGGTCGAAAGACTTAATTCTGGTGCCAGAGCCTGAAACGCAGAGTAATAAAAATCACGTGAACAAAGGAAGTAATGCAAACAGTCATGAAAATTCATTGGACGTCGATAACAAGAAAGAGGTACATCGTTAATGTCCTTTGTAAATCTAAATATATTATAATTTTATTTAATCATTTCTAGAGTAATCAATGACAATAATTTCATTATTTCAGAATACCTTTCCACGTCCAGATTCCTTCGAAACATTCAAAACAGAATTCGATCCTGCTATCTGTCTGGATTATATTCGAGCTGGTGTGGAAGCCATAATAGAAGATGAAGTCACGTCAAGGTTCGAAGCTGAAGAACTAAAGGTACAGCCACTGGGTGTCGTATTTGAAGAATTAAATTGTTTATCTAAATGATTCCTTCAAATTATCATTCCGATACTTAGTTTGACGTCAAATCTGTTCCAGTAAATTAACTAGTTAACAAACGTTGTTACTTGTGTCTTTTTATCGTAGAATTGGAACCTATTAACCAGGACAAACAGGCAATACGAATTTATATCATGGAAACTCACAGTTATATGGATGTTTGGTTTCGTTATGAGATACTGCTTTCTTCTACCTCTAAGAATACTCATTTGCTTCATCGGGGTAAGTATCTAATTAATGATGTTACGTGGTATAATATTGCATTATGTAAGCAGATTAGATATTAGTAAATTCAGATCATCATTCGAATTGTGCATTAAGGTAGTATTGTGCACGAAAACCTTGTTTATCCAACAACAAGCTAGTTTCTTTTAACGTCACGAGATATTAATGGCAAATTCATAGATGAATAAGATTCACAATATACTAATACTCATTAGGTCCAATAATTGTTTTTTAAGGTCCAACAGTATATTGTCCATTGACTTTTAATCTAATCATTAGATTAGATTAATAAACCGGATAAAATTATTAAGCCTATTGATATTTATTTTTAGTTATTAGTCAGCAAGTACTTTGTTTCTTTGATATAGGCTTACACGTTTTACTTATCAAAAGAACATTTGAGAATATTATTATTAATATTCATGGTACAATTATCTATGTGTTATCAATGCGGTGCGTATAAATTATTATTTGTACTAACAAAAAAGTTGTTTAGGTCTTCTATCTCGTAGTCGCTACGTTTTTCGTTGGTTTCCTGCCGAATGGCAGACTCAAACGATGGGTGAACAATCAAGCTTTCCAGTGCGCCTTCAGGATAATGGCTAGATCGATTTCCAGTGTTATCACAGTCCACAATTCAAAGTACAAACCTAAAGGTGGTGGGGTGTGCGTCGCGAATCACACCTCCACAATCGACGTCTGCATCCTTTCCACACAGACGACATTTTGTTTGGTAATGTCCAAACTACATGGTGCCTGTCGCGCAATCGGATGCTTCGTTAGGATCCCGGAAAGTTTCTCTGTGGACAAAAAATATTATCCTGCTTGCATGTCTTATTATCCTACCAATTCAACTTGAACCAGTTACTGTTCCGTCTGTGTCTCTGATGCATCTGCATATTTGCAAAACAGGAATCTTTCGTTGCGTCATCGTCATGCAGAATGCCTTCTACTGTACTTTCAATGTCACCAATTTACTCCCGTTCAATCATAGAGGAATAAGACATATGCCTTACCAATGTACTACTGTGTTCCATGTAAACTTTGACCTTGTTATTCATATTCAATCTACGAAGTACCAATTATCCTATACCAATGCTTAGTATGACGTTTATACAAAGGATAGTGTCATAGTGTAGATTTAATTGTGTAATGTCTTTTTAAGGTCTAATAAGTAATCTCAGTAGCCTCAATGGTGACGATGGTACGATATTATTGTTTGAGGTGAAAAGCTTATGGTTTACAGGTGATGTGGCTGACGGCCTGTACAGCTGTAGTTGGTTATATACCAGAAGGTAGCTTCAAACGGTGGCTGAATCACAAGGTCTCCATAATGTGTTTCGCCGTATTATCCAGCGCTCTTTCCTCCGTCATCACCTACCACAATACTGAAAATCGACCACTCAGAGGGATTTGTGTAGCTAATCACACATCTCCTATTGACGTGCTCATTCTTATGTGCGATAACTGCTATTCTCTGGTATGTTTTGACAAATTGTCAGGTCTAGATTCTCTCCAAAGTGTCGTTAGCACGTACGATACGATTTCGCATGATTTTACTTGGAGAGATTGGATTTTATTTCATTTTTTACACGCTCACGTATTATTTCCACTAACAGTTTTTCTTTTTTTTAATTGTTTCTTCGTGTTATTAATTTAATATCTCACAGTTATCAATGTCCGACTAATACTTCACGATCTTCAGAACTTACTGGATCCTTTTCCTTTCCTAGTGTTCTTTTTTTTTGTATTTATTATGCTTGTGTGGCTTTTTATTGTAGTTTTGATATCGCGTTGAATGACAAATTGCGTACCGCTCTTTACTATATAGAAGTAACGAAACTTACTTTATAGATAGGACAGAGACATGGAGGTTTCTTAGGAATTTTGCAACGAGCACTGGCGCGTGCTTCGCCTCACATTTGGTTCGAGCGCTCTGAGGTAAAAGACAGGGAGGCGGTAACGAAGAGGTAATTAAAAATAAGTGAGCAAAGGAACATTGAAAAGGAATCTTGATATATAAAGAGCATTAATTACAATATTTCCGTCGAGTAGATTGAAGAAGCACGTTTCGGATCCAACAAATCCACCAATACTCATATTCCCAGAGGGAACCTGCATCAACAATACATCCGTAATGCAATTCAAGAAAGGCAGTTTCGAAGTTGGCGGTGTTATTTATCCAGTCGCGATAAAGGTAAAGTTTTTCATATTGAATCGCAAGTACATTATTTTTTAATCTGTATTACACTCTATTCTAATTTTTCCTTGTTGAATTCACAGTATGATCCAAGATTCGGCGATGCTTTCTGGAACAGCAGTCGATACTCGATGCTCCAATATCTATATATGATGATGTCCAGCTGGGCGATAGTCTGTGACGTCTGGTACTTGCCTCCAATGTATATACAAGATGGCGAAAGTGCGATCGACTTTGCTAATAGAGTAAAGTCCGTCATAGCCAGACAAGGTGGTCTTGTTGATCTTCAATGGTAAGGAACGCGAAGCTACAAGTCTCATAATGATTTCAAGGAATTCAAACTATTAAATTGCTCATTTCTGAATCGTTATACGTAAATCCTGTACCATTTTAGGGATGGCCAGCTAAAGCGAATAAAACCGAAGAAGGAATGGAGGGAAAAGCAACAAGAAGAGTTCAGTAAACGACTAAAAATCGAATAGACAGACACATCGTATCTAGTCTCATATTTATAATGATGCCGCAATGTGTGCGACGATTGGTTAATTCCATTGGTCACTCAATCCATTAATGTGTACTAATATTCGCGAATGTTGAGTCGCAGCACTCGAATTCTCGTGAATCCTCGAGTAGTGACGAACTTAAGTTCTAACTACATTGCTTAAAGTAAACGCAATGCGAGATGTGAGTTTCTTAGACGAATATGACCGCTCGCCACATTCCCATACTTGAGTAAGAGTCGTCTACAGACTCCGATTTCAAAAAATCCTGGTGCATCAAAACACGGACTTAGGAGAGATGTGTTTTTATGAAAAATTACGTATTACTCTTTCATACAACGCTGATTCTGAATGATATCTTCTTACCAGTTTCTTCATAAAGTCAGCGTTAAATTGTTTCTTGTGTTACGATTGTCAACACGAACAATTCGATTCTTTCTTAGTGGAGACTATGAAAATTCACTATTTATATATATATGTATATAGATATATATGTGTTATACTAAAACGTAGTAATAATGTAAGGCGTGTGATATACATATATTGTTTTGCATGTCCCATGAGCGCCCGAGACGAGTAACACAAGTTGTCGAGAATGGGATCAAGATTTTCTCGTATCAATGGTACCGCATTATATCACTAAATTATATCTTTTTTTTTGGCGTGTTATTAATATTGATTATTTATTACTTTGCAAAGTTGGCTCGCTGAGTACGACAAGAGTGAAGTACGGTTACGATAACGTTGGAATTCGTAAGGTCAGATTAGGTTTTAGGCCTTTAGATTTCGTTATCATTAAGCCAAATATTACCTGAGCGTATTTTACTATTTTTATATATTTCCTAGGCATCAGAATTTATTGATGTCCTTGTTACGTTTATTGTAACGACTCTTTCGAGTTTGTAAATATGTCGTATAATATTGTGGTTTTATAGTCGATAATGTAATAGACACTTAAAAAAAGGGATTATAGAGAAAAACTATTTAAACACAATACAAAATTTAATTCATGTTTACATAAAATTTGGTGTAATTTATGTAAAATAGCGACTTTTTCCTTTTGCCATTTTTTATTCTTCACCGTGCACTTAGAGAGACACTTTTCTTTAGAGAATCAATTCAAGCAACGTTTTAGGAACATTTTTAAGTATTTTATAAATGTAGTCTTGGGTGCGATAATATTCTAAGAATCATTTCCGTTTGTCGACGAATTACCTTTAGAGTTCATTGCTGAGTAAAAACGGGATCTATCATTTCAGACGTTGTCAGGCGCGGATATATAATAGATTAAGCTAGCGAAATCGTTGTAGTCATTCAAATGGAAATATAATTTCATCTTTATATCCCTAGACATTGCCGGACTGCTCTCTCTCTCTTTCTCTTTCTCATATACAAATAACTGTACTTGCCGCTGATAAGTTGAAAAATCAATGAGATTACCGAGAGTTATTATGCGTATATAATGAATATATTTTTCTACGATAGAAGTAGAACACAAGGACACATATACAGTCTGATGCTAAACTGGTTCTATTCCATTTTTAAAGATGTTTTTTGCTTCATACAAAAGCGTTGAATATTCGGTTTTAGTATTCTTTAGAGTTGCCTCTGCAATGAATGAATAAGATGTGTTTTTTTTTATAAATTGGAAACAATGCAATCCTTAGCAATTCACACATGGCTTTCCAATATATTTCAATGTGAATTCTTATACATGCATAATTAATAACGAAAATTGTATGCAAAGCCACATGTGGCTTACTAAAGACTTATATGTTTTTCGATTAATAAAAAAAAAAACACATTTTACCCGTGAACAAATAGTATGTTAGAATTATTCTGTCTGTACGTAGTGAATGTATTCTAGTCAATCCATAATTGCGGGAGTGTGTAGATTTTAATTTATAAAATTTTTCATGTTGTAATCAATTATTACATAGCTGGATGTTTGGTACAATTTCTGACAATTGATTGAAAAAAAAGACGCTGGAAATTGGTGAATTATCATTCAGATCAGCCTCTGTTGTCAGTAGGTCAATTTTGTATAGAAATTTTGATATATTTAAATTGTATTTGTACACTGTAAGATGGTACAATGTGTTTCTTGTAATCTGAGCATGATGGAACAAAATTATTTGTTTTATATCATTGAAATGATTAAATTATGTCAATTATTTCCTGAACTTTTATCCTGAAACCTTCTTTACATAGTACAAGGATAGAAACAGAATGCTGATTGTGATTCATGTATATTGATTTTTAATTTTATAATGCTAGCTAACAATCAAATTAAAGTGATTAGATTTTGTTTAGGATGCGGTTAGATTCTGCACTGCTTTGGCTTCTTGTTGCTCTTTGAAGAGCCTTTTCAGTTCTTCTGTAGCTGTGGGTTTGTATTGTATCGCTTGCCCAAGTTCCTTCTACAAATATTTATCACATTTTTAAGTGAGTCAAATAAAATAATAGTTTAAATAATAAGTGTACATACGTTGGGATACTGAGCAAAAATGTGTTCAGGATTTTTGAAAGTCCATGGAGTCCAGGGTCCCTGAATAGAGGGAAAGCTGGTATGCCACATTTTACGTAGTCTTACATTTGTCTGATCTCCAGCCTGTGTACGAATATGTTCCATCCACTTCAAGAGCTCTTCTCGTGAGTAATTTCTACAGGAGTGCCAAAACCTGTCTCCATTAACTAACAAATGTATTTATTAAAATAGTCATTTTTGAATGAGAAACTGCATTGCTTTTATATTGAAACAAAATAATGACTTACGATATTCTGCAACAATAACAGGGGTCTTGTGTCTTCTCGGCTTGACATAAACGACTACTCCAGGGTTTTCATTCGCAAAATTTAACAGATCGTTCTCCAAAAAATCTCTGTGCAAAAATATTAATAAGGTATTGCTTTACAGAGGTTAAGAGGTGTAGCTTACTTACCTCACGCCACGACTTGAGCCATTATTTTTACAAAATTTTAATGTCACTCGTTGCAATTGACAAACATAACGGCCAATGCCATTATTTAATGGTGCTGTGGGAAAAGCCGCTTTTAAAAATAACGATTTATTTGTCGACATGCCGATTACTGGATATGCAGTATCGTGATGGGATAAAGCGCCACTAAGAAAACACACAGTAGCGACATCAGTAAACGTAAGTATATTTCCCACCACTGAACTTATGATTTTATTCATATTTTTATACTTTCCATATCGGCTATAAGTACAATATTCTCATAATCAGAGATAATATTTCATAGTTCTAAGGTGCTAAGATTAGGACAAAAATTACTTCTTTATCCAGTGTAAGTATAAAATGAATTATTGCTTAAAAGCATAATAACAGTATGATCAAGGGTTGTAGTTATATAATTACATATAACTTATTTCGGTGTGAAGTACAAATTAATTCCGTAACACGGTTTCAGTATGAATACGTAGGCCACCTTCATCTCACTATGCTTCAGTACACTCTTAACTCTCCATTTTCGCAAAATAGTCGCGAGGATAATTTTCGCTTCTAACATGGCGAATTTCTGTCCAATACAATTTCGCGGCCCTGCGCTGAATGGAACGAAGGCATATGGATGTTGCTTCTTCAAGTTCTCCGGTAGAAAACGGTCAGGGTCAAAGGTCAGAGGATCTTTCCATACTTCCGGATCTAGATGCGTCTGAGAAATTCTGAGGCGCACCATACAGCCCTTAGGTATTAAATAGTTACCTAAAAATCAGATTAAATTGTGTTTGTCATAAATTACCAAATTCTCTGAAATGTTACTTATATACATAGTTATAATCTTATAACTACAGCTACAATAGCCATCTTTGTTCGCCTATACCGATTTTAATGTCCTCAATTAATTGTCTTGATACATTAGGTACAGTTGGACATCGTCGAAGACTTTCTTTAATAACCCTTTCGAGATAATGCAACTTAGCAACATCTTTTTGAGTTACTGGTTCCTTAGAATCGCCAAAAACTTCCCTTAGTTCCTTGTCAACATTTTCTTGCACCGCAGGTTCATTTCCAAGGCAAAAGAGACACCAGGATATAGTAGCAGACGTCGTATCGTGACCCTGAAAATAATTATACAATTGACACAATCCATGTAATTATTCACTGACTAATTTTAAGTAATATTAATTCTTAACAAATGACATACTGCAAACGCAAAGGTGTCGATTTGCTCTCTCAACTCCGATTGACTCATTGGATTCTCGGTCTTATCATTCTCATCCAGTAAAAGATCCAATAATGCCTTTTTCTTGCGTTTTCCTGGAAGCAAAAAATATTTTTAGCCAATAATTACAATAACAAGCACAATGATTGTCGCTATTTGTACTTTTCCATCATCCTTTCAAGAGAAAGAAATATTTTACCAATATCATTGTCCTCGTTCTTGCCGCTGCCATCTATCTTATTTTTACGCTGTTCTATTTTCTTTTCTATTATCTGCAAGTATTGTATGTATTCAAGAACAGTGTAAATTAATCTCTGTGTTCATAGTATTTGTGAATGTTCCAATTGGTGATTTACCTCGTTAGTAAATTTGTGTAATATTTCAATCATAGATTTGAATTTTTTTCCTATTGGAAGTTGATAATAAATAAAATCCCATTGAAACCATGGAGAAACCAATCGTTCCATCGAAAGATTTTGTACTCTAAAGCAGCCACCCAGGAAAAACAGTATTATATGTAATTCACACGTTAGTTGTAATGAGCCCCTCATTTATTCAACGTCAATTTATCATTTGGCGTTATGTAAACGAGGAACATATTCTACCTAACGCATGAGTTAGACGTAATACTGTGTTTGCTATATATATTATTAGTAACACAAATTATAATTTTGTCATCCTCAAAGTCTCTCAAGTAAAACTTACGCGCTTAAAGCGTTTGTATATTCCTTTCCTTCGTCATACTGTGCATTTATATTCACCCCCATAGCTGTCTCTGAAAAGAAAATATATTCAATATTTCAGCTCCGCCGTAATAACTATTTGAAAACAAAATCCAGTCCTTAATAGTTACCACAGATAATATCTAATGTACATTTCGTAACCAAAGGAAATATGTCAATGGGTTTTTCAGGATTTTCATTATATATTTTTTCAATCTTCTCGTTCAGTATTTCCGCATCTTTCGTCATAACTTCAGAAAATTCATCGAGTATGTTGAAATGAAATGCTGGTGTCATCAACTTCCTATGATGAAACCATTTTTGACCTGGGAACCATTATACTTGTCTTTACATCTATACGTAACAGTTTATCAATAAAGATTCTCCTCGTCTTACCTGTCGAACTTAAAATTCCGTCACCCAGCCACGGCTTTATGATATCTGATAAATATGATTTTTTAATCTGCGTTGTACTTCGCATAATGACCTACAACGATGTTACATTTACGCATAGTATAATTAAAAAAAAATGTTTTATTTACCTCCAAGTTCTCAGGTTTACGAATATGAATTACTGCTTTCGTTCCAAACCATGTTTTAACAATTCCTTCCTTGTATTCATAACACAAGTTATCGAACCAAGTGTCACGATCTGCGTGATGAAAAAGAAAAAATAAAATATTGATGTATCGTTAAGTAACCCTATTACGCCATGCTTACAATACAAATTAAACAGTCTATTGTTCAAAGTACATACCTTCTGTTTTTTGCTTGAGAATTTCCATCGAAAATCCATATATCGGATGCCCCACGGGCCCTGGTATTTTATCAATTATCTTTCGAAATTTGTATCTCCTATACAGTAAATGTAGAATCCGCAAAGCAATGACGACTCCCACAGTCGTCAATAATGATTCGCTTAAATTCATCTTCGTTATTTCTTTAATGTGACTGTAAGCTATTTTTATTAAACACTTTTTTAAAACTTTCAATAATATCACTTACAGATTATAACAAATGATAATGCTACAATTACTTTTGTCATATCTGTAACATTACACAAACCGTTATATAATTACGATGGTTTCACGATTCCCCGGCTGCAGAATTACAACGAATATTGCACGTGATTCTCCACAATCCTATCTCAACGAAATATATTATTTTTATACAACGTAAAAGAATTAAGTTCAGCAAGTTCAGTTCAGTTAAACAAGTTTTCTTCTGACGTGTAGCAGAGTTCACGCGATTGATTCCTCACTCTCCATACGACGGTCCTATAAGAAACCATGCTCCATACTGAAAGTCAAAGTTCGACGTCTAAACGACTCGATTGTCTTAAGTACAAATTACGTTTCGATAAGATAAGCTTATGAATAGATTTCAGTGACGAAAGGACTTCCATATTAATGCGCCATACTTTATTTTCACAATATTATATAACGTGAAGTTTTTTCAAGGTTCTTTTGTACATACAATACTCGCCGGTAAATCCAACGTTACCATCTATCTAATCTGCCGTGATCGTTTATTACAAATCGAGGACATGTAGAAAAAAAGTGTTCGTCATTTTTAGTTGAACAATCGAAGAGTAGTTTACATATGTACACTATTATTAAGGTGGCATCCTACATGTCACGTACATATGTATACACTATGTGTATTAACGGTAAATGCAAGTTTAATGTAAAAAATAAAACGTAAAGAGCATAAAGTGTTCAATACTTTGATAAGGTGCGAGATGACTTGACAGAAAGGTTCCGATATGATATCTCTGGCACGTCGCAATACACGTAACAGCTATTTAAAATATATCGTTGCTTTTACAATACAGTGACAGTATGATAAATCTTCGTAGTAATATTATTACTTGCAATTTATTTTGGTGTGAAATATAAATTAATTCCGTAACACGGTTTCATTATGAACTTGTGGATCACCTTCATCTCACTATGCTTCAGTAGACTCTTGACTCTCCATTTTCGGAAAATAGTCGCGAGGATAATTTTTGCTTCTAGCATGGCGTATTTCTGTCCAATGCAATTTCGCGGTCCTGCACTAAATGGAACGAAGGCATATGGATGTTGATTCTTCAAGTTCTCCGGTAGAAAACGATCAGGGTCAAAGGTCAGAGGATCTTTCCATACTTCTGGATCTTTATGCATCTGAGAAATATTCAGGCCCAGTATACAACCCTTAGGTACTATATAGTTACCTAGAAATCAGATTTAATTATATTTTTAATAAATTAAGAAATTCTCTGAGGCAATAACTATTCATCTTTGTTCGTTAATACCGAGTTTCACATCCTCAGTTAATTGTCTGGATACACCAGGTACACTTGAGTATCGTCGGAGAGTTTCTTTAATAACCCTTTCGAGATAATGTAACTTAGCAGCATCTTTTTGAGTTACTGGTTCCTTAGAATCGCCAAAAACTTCTCTCAGTTCCTTGTCAATATTCTCTTGCACCGCAGGTTCATTTCCAACGCAAAACAGACACCAGGATACAGTAGCAGATGTTGTATCGTGACCCTGAAGATAATTATACAATTGATACAATCCATGTAATTGTTGACTGACTAATTTTATGTAATACTGATTCTTAACAAATGGCGTACTGCAAACGTAAAAGTGTCGATTTGCTCTCTCAACTCAGAATGACTCATTGGATTCTCGGCCTTATCATTCTCATCCAGTAAAAGATCCAATAAGGCCTTCTTCTTGCGTTTTCCTGAGAATAGAAAATTTTTCTAGTTAATAATTACAATAACAATCGCAATGATTGTTGCTATTTGTAATCTTCCACCATCTTTTCAAAGGAAAGAAATATTTTACCAATATCATTGTCCTCGTCCTTGTCGCTGCCATCTATCTTGTTTTTACGCTGTTCTATTTTCTTTTCTATTATCTGCAAGTATTGTATTTATTCAAGAATAAATTAATCTCTGTGTTCATAGTATTTGTGAATGTTCCAATCGGTTATTTACCTCGTTAGTAAATTTGTGTAATATGTCGACAATAGATTTGAACTTTTTTCCTACTGGAAGTTGATAATAAATAAAATCCCATTGAAGCCATGGATACACAAATCTGTCCAAGATCATGTTTGGTACCCTAAAGAAATTATATTATTAAAAGCACAAGCGATCATTGGTAAGATTCGCTTAACATCTTTGGAATATAGTGCGCGCGTGCTGAACTAATTTTCAAAGTAAATTTTCTGAAAAAACGAAGCCTCGTGTAAAAAAATTGATTCCCCGCTTTATTATTATTTCGTTACGAAAAGTGAGTCCTTCCTCAGTTCTTTCACAAATTTTGGTCCATCCTGAATTTTTGATATCGTTAAAGACGCTTAAATAAAACTTACTCATTTAAAGCCTCTGTATATTCTTTTCCTTCGCCATACTGAGCATTTACTGTTACCCCCATGGCTGTCTCTAAAAAGAAAATATATTCAATAATACAGCTTCGCTGTAATAGCTATTGCAAAAAATAAAATCCAATCCGTAATAGTTACCACAGATAATATCTAATGTGCATCTCAGAGCCAAAGGAAATATGTCAATGGGTTTTTCAGGATTTTCATTATATACTTTTTCAATCTGCTCGTTCAGTATTTCCGCATTTCTCATCATGACCTCAGCAAATTCAGAGAGAATGCTGAAATGAAATGCTGGTGTCATCAACTTTCTATGATTGAACCATTTTTGACCTAGGAAACATAATAATTTTTTCCTTATAAGTAAGCACAAAATGTTTTAAAAAATATTCTTCTTATTTTACCTGTCGAATTTAAAATTCCTTCACCCAGCCACGGTTTCATAAAATTATATGCCGTGGATTTAGAGATCAGCGATGTACTCCGCATAATGATCTACAATGGTGTCGTATTCATACATAGTTAATTTTTTTTAAATATTCTATTTACCTCCATGTATTCCGGCCTACGGATATGAACTATTACTGCCGGTCCAAGCCATATTCTGACAATTCCTTCTTTATGTTTAAAACATATGTCGTCAAACCAAACGTCACGATCTAGGCGATGAGAACAAGAAAACAAAATATTGACGTATGATTATGTTACATTGCTCCATTACGTTTACACTAAATATAAACGATACATACCTTCCTTTTTAATTCTATAAACATCCAGCAATAATCCAAATATTGGATTCGCTACTGGCCCCGGTAATTTATCGATGCTCTTCCGAAATTTATATCTCTCATACAATAAATTTAGAATCCAAAAAATAATCACGACCCCCGCAGTCATCAATATTAATTCACTTAGATGCATCTTCGCGATTTCTTTTAAATGATATCAGAATAACTGCGAAGCAACAAGAGACTAATAGCACTTTCAATTATACCTATACTGTTTCAACATTGCTTGAATAATGATATTATTAAGTTCCACCATTTCGACTCATAACTCTCAAGATTCTCCACGCGATTGTTCCAAGCAACAATTTAAATTATCCAGCCCGCAAATACGTCACAGTCTACGAATAGGAACTGCTCATCGCCAGTAACATAGTTTGCACCTCTTATACTCTGACTGTAGCTACTGACAATAAAAATGGAACATGCAGCACAGTGGCGTCAAAAAATACACATCTGCCTTGATAAGATATAATATCCCACTAGCAAACGTTAATAACGAAAGTCCATATTTTCCTATTACAATGTTATTCTAAAACTAAATGCCAGTGAAAAGTCCCGCAGCTTATATACCGATTAACGACTCGCCAGTATTGCCAGATTGTGAATATATTTCCAGTGTCTAATTTTACCTTCCATCCACTGAGTAATTTATATTACTAACGATATTATAGGCTTATGCAACAATAGACATATAAGTGTGAACAAGATAAAATGCAATGTCATGGCGAGTCGTAGAAAAGATAGAAGGGAAAAATATTATTCATTTACGTGAGCATGTATGTATCAGAGTCCGTATGTCATAACTGCAGCACTTAATCAAAATGTTACTTTCTGCCGTGTGGATTAGACAGCGCATGCGCAGAGTGAATCTGTGTCGTGTAGTGATGGCTACATGCGAACAGCACAGTAAAGATTACTCCTACTCTAATGTCATCGTAAGATACTAGAATGTGTACCACATTAAGTATATCTGTATACATACTACATGCAAGTTTATATTTCCTCCTTCGTCTTTTGGATTTCCTTCCCTTATAATAAGTATCTTTCGATGAACTTAGCCTCCGGAAAAGAATTTTTAACGTTCCCTTTATTCATATTTACAACAATATCGTATGGTAGGATGTTACGACTGATACGCTTTATCTGCATCGATTGGTAATCATAAGACGATCTTTTCGGGAAGATAACGTTCCAGAAAGATCTGCGGGATACCTTAGAAACATACGAGAATGTGATTAGAATGTCCCTTCTGAAAGTTATTTATATACCTCAAATATCATTTCTAAAAGCCTATCTATGGACATTAAAAAATGGGTTCGGTTTTGACTTTAATAAATATCGTGTTACTTACGTATGAGACCCCAAATTTTGATTGGATATTTGTCCCGTTTGGATATTTCTTGAATCTCTTAAAGGGTGGGACATATAAAGTGTAGTGGATCACGAAAAGGATATTGTATGCTAATGTGGAAACTTACACGTGAACGCAGTTTCCGTATAGAGCTTTATTTGAGATAATAAATTTTCGTGATAAAACTATGATATAAAGTTTGAGTATCATCTTTCGAGTCTACTCATTCTGATTCACTTCTTCCTCTTGTTACATATGTATATGTATAGCCAAACTCACGAAAGACGAAGTCACAGTGACGAAGGTAAAATGGAAGTTAAGTCAGCGAAAAAACGCTTATTTTGAACGGTTCTTAGTACTACAGTTACTCATGGTCCATAACCTGTCGAGTCATGATGATAGAATTTTTCCTTTCAATTTTTTTAACCTCATAATCGACGGTTATGATTAGGGCCGGGAATTTCGTCTCGCTAAACCGCTTCGCTAAAAGTAGTGAGGAAATTGGCGGAAATTTCACTCAAATCAAGGGGCCGGAAAAATCTTAATCTGCTCTTATTCCGTGTAAAGTTCGGTCCTGTAGATTTTTACGTGTAGAGATGACCATGTAAAATTTTCCGTATAGTGTTGGTATTTTATTACTAAGTACCGTGTAGAACTGGGTTCCACTCTCTGTGCAATATCAAAAAGGTAATAAAACAAAACACTTTCGTTACTCCCTGAAGATTGGCAAATAGTCGAATGTTAATACAAAAGGATGGCATTTTTTACATATGAGATAAACTTGGAACTCTTTATGACATCTGTAATATGAATCGTTTCCAACCTGAAATTTTGACGTATCCAAACGACGATAAGTAAAATCTATCATACCGATCGTTGATATTACAATTTGCCATTGATACGGTAGATTTTATATAGTAACTGAGTTGGAAAAGTGTCAGCCAATGAACCCAGATGAGTTCAAATAATTTTCCGCAAACTGTTTGCCAATGATTAAATATTTGAAAAAATGATGTTATAAGGTGATGCAAGATTTCACGTGAATATATGAATTTTTCAATGACGTTTTCCCATGCATATAAGAATAATTCTAAAATATAGTTACTGTTATAAGAAATATTGTATTCTACAAGTAAAATTGAACGGAGGTTATCGAAGCAGTGTTGTATCTATTCCTTTAATAGACTATCTGTTTCTATGTGCATATTTTTTATCAGTGCTCTAACTGTTATCGCACCAAAGTGGTTCAATAACGTTGCATTTAATTGGTGGCTGAGGTGGTAAACTAGTCGATGGTAAACAATTCGGTAATAATTCTCCAGGCCAAAAGTGAATCATATCCAGACATATCAATCCTATAAGAACGCCATGCATGAATGGTGCAAGTAAACTCAAAAATCTGCCGCCTCTCCGTATTTGCTGTGGCCACACAAAAATGAGTCTCGGTCCACCTAAAATAGATATTCAAAGGTCGTACCGGATGAATGAAACTGATACCATAAAGAAATGATAAGCACCTGTATGACGTCGAATACTCGAGAACTTAACATGGTGGGAATTAACACCTGGTGGTGCACTGAAAATCCCATTGCTGTTGCACGATTTCCGTTTGTGATAACAAAACGTCCGACCACCATTCAATTTCTGCTGTGGCTGTCGCTCGACATTTTCTGAAGGCCCAAGAAAAGATTCTATGCCTGTGCTTTCCAAAGTTTTCAAACTTTCCTGTGGTGTTGTACTCGTCGCTGTCAGTAGGGATATTTTATCTTCATCGGCTGTCAGCAGGATTACCGGAATTTCTCTAATTTCAAAAAAAAGGATTACGTCGTCGTTTTTAAAATTAATAAATACAATAGTCAATTCCTTACGTTCGTTTAATTCCTCGAACTTCATTATTCCAGAATACCTTGTGCTCCAGATTTTAATTAACTCCAATACCAAATCTGTCTTTATTCTTTTGTGTATTTCATCCATTCAACTCGAAAATGAAGATGCTAAGGCGATGACATATCCCAATCTCTCTCAGCAGTCCCTAGCCTTATCATATGCTTACTAGATTTTTCTTTTCTTTTTTTTTATCAAAAAGACAGTGGACAGCGTTTAACAATTTTGCTGCCATCTAGAAAAACAGCTGTCAATAAAATTGACAAGTACGGGATCGATTGAAAGTGTCAAATAAAACGCTGACGCATTAATTATCTCGGCAAATATGTCGCCACGTTTAAATTTACCGTAGAATCAGAATAAAAATAGGAATATTTATCACGTTATTACAATATCGTAATCATTTTAATGGAAAATCATGTCTCTTTCACGTAATAACGGTTATCTATATTTTTTGTGCACACATTATCAATGCGAAATTTTTTCAATGCATAATCCATTTTGAAATTTTTTCTAGATATTAAATCTGATAAAAAACTGGATGACAAAATGGCGGACTCCTATCTCGAGGGTGCTGTCAACAAGATTGAGGAACGTCGTGGAGATCTTGTTCTACGTCATCGATTTCTCCAGGATAAGATTACCACGATGGAGAGATCGATCCCAGCCCTAATGGCGTACAATATGTGGATGGCAGGTCAAAAATGCGAGGATGCACCGCTCTGCAAGGTCAGAGAAATCATGTCAAGATTCTCTCCTCTTCCTGACCCTACGGAGAAGCTGATCAGCGATCTGGAATCAACTGTGAAGAAGCTCGACAAGGAGACCGAGGAGTTGCACGTACGACTCGATTGAATTCGCCATACGACGGTGCTTCTTTTGGTAAATCTTCTATGAAGTGCAATGTCCTTTTTGAACATGCTTTGAAAAACTGATCCAACATCACGCTATTCGATACCTAATATATAATTAAGACTAGTCGACGAGTCATTTACAGAAACATTTTGTTTCAGGAAAAAATCATAACGGCTGATGTCCAGCTGGAGGAAGGCGCCATGGAATTAGAATCCTTGGAAATGACGAATAAAGAACTTAAAGAGAAGGCTGATAATTTAGAACATGAAATCAAAAAGAACTGTGTGCCCAGTTTACATTCTATTCATTCAGAGGACCTTGTGTGCCTTACAAAGATTAAACAACTGGGACAAGAGGAGCTTGATCTAAAGTGTTGTATCAAGGAATTAGAAGAGAAGGAAATCCTCTTTAGAGAACAAATGGATCGGCTACTTAGCTCTAGAGAATTTCAACAGGCTGCAGGAGGTAAAAAAATGGCAAAGAGAATCCGCGAGTTAGAGACAAATGAGAAGAAGATGAATTGTGCTCTGCAGACCCACAAGTATAATATGCATCAGTTGAAGAAGAAGTTACTGCAAAGGGTGAAGAATATTATGGATTGAGAATTTTTATTTAATATAAAAAACACATATTGACAAGTATGATTATATTTGACGATTTTTATTCTCTCAGGAGAAAGAAGGCTCGATACAGACCGCTGCAACGGCAGGAACTTCGCATGGGAAAAGTGATATTACAGATCTTACTGATGTTTCGAACGGTGTACATCTGCCAAATACGTCTGTTAATTCCAAATACAATAACAAAGAAACTATGCAAATTGGAAATGAATCAAGAATCTTATCGGGACGTTGGAATTCAAAAAAACACGAGAACCTCACGAATTCTGCAATGAAATTAAATCATCAAAGCAGAGCAAACGACGTATGGAACCAAATAAATTATAAGTAACAATACAGGACCGATAATAATGATGTATTATTTATTCCAGATCCCATTTAAATCTTGCATATGTCCTACCCCACTATCAATTCCTTGCATTCAAAAACCTATCTGTTTAAATGCTCCAAAATCATCTTCTGTATATGATTGTGATCCTCCATCAAATCGAATATCAAAATGTGGAAAATTATCACAAAATAATTCAAGTCCTTGCACAATAACCATGACTCCGTACCAGTGTGTTCCTAAATCCTGCTGCATTCCACTTCATTCAACAATCCAGGGAAGATCTCATTGCAAACCTTGCATATCAAAGTCATCTCGTGCTCCTGGGACATTAAAAGTCACCTCATCCTTAAGAAGAACATCTGGTGGAGGTTGTTGTACATATAATATACAGTCTGAGTCTCCAGTAGATACAAGAGGCAAAAATTTCTGTCCACCAAAAAAAATTACAAACACATCAACTATGAATTGTGAAAGTAATCCTCTTTGTGAGTCTTTACCCTGTGCAAAGAATATTAACTACTGTCCACCTGGAAAATCTGTATCCTCAAAAAAACGTACTCCGTGTATCCAAGCTCCTTGCACTCTTGATCCAACATATCCAAAATGTCAGGCTCCGACACCTTGCAAGGAGTGTCTGCCTCTTAGAGAATTTGGAGGTTGTCGATGTTCTTGTAAAGGTAGATGTGCCAGCGGAGAATCGGATGTTCCATGTAATTGCAGTATGGGATCTAATAGTCCCAATGATAAAGGTTATCAACCCAGAGGATATGCGAAGACTGTTGAGAATCATTGTAATAAACATTTACCAGAAGAAAATAGTGACAGCGATGAGTTTTCTGCATGCTGTGATTGCGGCTGCAACGACAGTCAGGATTCTGAACATTGTGAATGTAAATAAAATACCAAGTACTTACAGATTCATTTTCTATAATTCATAAATTTTGTAATCAGTACACCTTGTTCTAAAGTGTGCTTATGATATATTATTTGAACGAGGCTGCTTGATAACTACATATACGAATACTTTTAAGCCTATCAGATACCTCAAGGACATCGCAATCATTCGATCAATAATTTTCATATCAGCGTTTATGTTAAAACTAATTACGATTATCAGGATAATTATATTAAGATAAATTGTTGAATAATAGTTCCAGTAACTAACGTGAATTTTAACAGCGCTAACATGTTGAACTTAATAATAAATGAATGGGAAATTACAACTGCATACACGCTATTATAATCTCATGTTTACTGGAATTGGATCTTTTAACTGTACAAAATGCATGTCAAAAATATTCAATATGAAGATATTAGACCCATTTGTACTACTGGTAGTATAATCATAAAACTCCCTTAATAAATCCAGTCAAAAGGACAGCACGTAGAATACAAACGTGTGAAACTACTTTGATTAGACATATTTTAATAAAACGTGTTCCAAACGTTCTACAAAATCTGAACTTGACGACTCGTTCCGTGTATTCTATATATCATTTTCAAATATGTATGTGGACTCAAAAATGTATAATGAACTCTTCAATATGTTAATAAAGCAATCTGTATGAGTTATTAATATTTTATTATAAATTTCTCAGAAATCTATAAATGTGTTTATAAATATACATAGAATGATGTACGTATGGTAGAGCATTTGATATTTGATGTTTTTACTTTATGACTCTAATTCGAAAACAAGATATGCGTGTCAACGAAACTTCAATTTTATTTGATCTTTAAAACGGAATATTGAAGGGATAGTGAGGGCTACTCTCAGCTCTGTAAAAAAAAAGTATTCAAAAAGTTATTATTAATTTGCAAGTTTTCCATAATGTAACAGAAAAATAATGTACATACCCAGTCATGGGACAGATCCTGCCATTTATATCGAAGCTATCGATATATGCAATGTCTTCAGGATCAAGCTTGAAGTCAAATACTTGAGCATTCTCTGCAATGCGGGACTTCGTCACTGATTTAGGAATAACAACATGGCCACGATCAAGCTAAAAAATAGAAAAGAATTTTACTCCTAAACCTCCCTGCTGATATGTATAATGCAACTACCATAATGATATCCATTTTTATTACCTGATAACGGATAAGGATTTGAGCACCAGTCTTATTATATTTCTTTCCAAGTTCCACTAGTTTAGCATCCTCTAGAAGTTTGGGATCATCAGGTTTAGCCCAAGGTCTATCAGGAGATCCCAACGGACTGTAAGCAGTAATAACAATATTCCTTGCTTTGCAGAATTCAGAGAGTTTCTTCTGAGTCAAGTAAGGGTGGCATTCAATCTGTAATTAAAAAATTAAATCAATAGGAGAACGTCACATGACTACTAATAAATATCATTGTAAAATTTAGTATTAGTCATTACTTGATTCGTCACAGGTTTGATGCTTGCATTCTTCAATACCCTCTCAATCTGTTCTGAATTAAAATTACTGACTCCTATGTTTTTAGCAAGTCCTTTCTTGTTAATAGCTTCCATAGCCTTCCAAGTATCAATGTAGTCAACGTCACTGAGCTGGATACTACCATCAGGATTTGTGGGAAAAAGATCAGGACCTTCCTTGTAAGCAAAAGGCCAATGAATCAAGTAAAGATCTAAGTATGCAAGACCAAGGTCCTCTAGGGATTTTTTAATTGCTGGCTCGACAAGATCTGGTCTGTGGAAAGTGTTCCAAAGTTTGCTGGTAATAAAAAGATCTTCTCTCTTCACAACACCTTCTGCAATTTTACTCTTGATGGCTTCACCAACTTCTTTCTCATTTCCATACACATGAGCGCAATCAATGTGACGATAACCAATGTCGATGGCATCCTTGACTGCTTGAGTCACCTCACCAGGTTTGGACTGTAATTATGATTAACAATAACTGCTTAATAAGACTATAATCTTTAATGGAAGTCACTAATTTTAATTTTCTTGTAATTGAGAAACACATTCAAACAATAATATATCATGTGTTTATATAGATTTACTAGAAACTTCTAGCTTCTTAGCTATATCACAGTATATAACATATATATGTATATATATTCTATAACAATATCGATTCTGTGAAAAGTTCTCGAAAGTATATTTAGTTTTATTATATACTATACACAAAATTTCATATATATATGTGGAATATGTGATGCATAAAAGTTCTGTTTACGGGTCCTTAGACACTTATCAACTCCAGTGTGACCGTTAACCATTAGATTGCCGGTAAAATGAATTAGAGAACATCAGTAAATTTGCCGCAAAAAATTATACATATATACATATCGAGTATATCTTATACAAAGTTCTTGACAACGTCCAAGCCATTATACGGCGTTGCGGCGAGGAAGGGTAGGCAAAAATAAAAAATTTCTCACTTTCGTAAATGAAGTGTTTCTAAAGGTATTTGAGATCGCTGATTACGATTATGAATTCAGATTTTGAAAATTATCACAGTATTGAAGACCAAACATGAGAAAATGTGGATAATTTTGTAAATTTCCTTTAGTGTTACCCATAATTAACGATGTGTGGACGTAAAAAGTATATTTGCAACAATTTTATTTTCTTATCGTGTTATGCACAATGAAGTGTTACAACGTCTTGTTTTATTCATTGCACACAGTACACATCGTGGCTGATTATCAGAGAACGGATAAGTGTATGATAAAATCAGCTACAAAGTATACTTTTTTATTGCTAACTATAAGAGGTGGGAAGGTTTCAAAGAGTGAGCTGATATCATCTTCTACCCCTTGAACGAAGTGTTGTCTATCCACCCCTTCAGGACAGGTGATATCAGAGTTTAAGCCACTACAGCGGCTTTCCGGCGGTCTAAAGGTTCTTTCGTTAAGGGTTAAAAAAAGTCATGTCCGAACCAATAAAAAATTCAAAAAATTCACACTCTCCCGGCATAAGGTCCATGCTCACCTTCCATGTTCCCAAACCAAAGCTTGGAATAGTATTTCCGTTGTAGAACTTGATATTCGGTACGTTCAACACCATTTTTCTACGCGGAAAGAACTTTCTCGACACTGCCAACGCACAACTTCGTCAATAAGAAACTACTGACTGCTCGATACTCAGCTACAACCCTTTTATAAACAATGCCTATCTCGAGGAATAAGTTACACGGCGCATGCGCTAAAGTAGCAGAACTAACCGACTAGTCATTACATAACCATTCCGTTACATTGTGCGAACTAATATCGTGATTGTATCGAATAGCCAGCCGTAACCGGCAACCATGAATCACACAGGGAGAATCGAAGTTCTCTTGTTTTATCATATGGAAAGTTACAGCGTCGTCAAGCGTCATAGACTAACGGACTTAATGGATTTTCATGGTGGAGCGGAAGAGTTCATATATGTTGCGCATCACAATTCAAAGCCCTCAGGGAAATAAATGTATGTTTGAATTATTTTCTATCTTGTAAAATATTACATAGATATTTTTAATAATTTTTTATGAGCTGCTCGTTCATTATGATTTCCTTATTAGATTAAACAAGCATACCTATATTAAAATTATTATATTTTGATCAATACTTTTGGTGTATGTGTTGCTTAATTTCATGAAGTTATAATATTTTAATATATTATTGAGATACATGTACGCCTTGCATGATTATCGTTCAATATTCTGGACAAAGCATAAAATGTGTGTCCGTATTTGTTCTACCATCGCAGCAACACACGGTCATATATGGAACCACGTTTACGGCAATACTTTTTTACTTTTTCCACTTACAGTGATGATGTAAACGTTTGGGGAATAGCAGCTGCTCACTCTTTATCAACAATGTATCGGAAAGTATTTTGTATCAATGTATCTGTGCATGATGCTGAAAAATTCAAGTTTACACGTTGCATGATATTCAGATGACACAACAGGACTGTTCGTAAGATGTAGACGACGTTTCGATTACATTTTACCATCTGGGTTATAGTTTTCATAATTAACTGAATGTCATTTATTGGAATCTTATTTTTAAGATTTATCTCTGACATTCATTGCGTTATTAGATTATAACGTTATCAGTTGGACGTTATATTAGATACTTAATGGTATGCTACATACAAAGCTATTTTACAATAGATCCTACAGAAAATATTTAGAAAATATGATTAGACAAGAATCATTATTATTCTTACTTCATATTAAAAATATTAAGGTCGCTGTATTCAAATGACGTGCAGTTCTTGGACGTATTTCTGATTTTTAGTTTAAGATAATTTTTAATTAATATTTGATTATTATTGGGAATATTTTAATCCATAAATAAATTATTTTAATAGAATTTACTTTTATCACAAGGCATCATAGTGCACAGATTGCGCCATATTGTGACATTTATTGATTTTTAGATTATTTACTTCCTTATTGGAGTTATCAGTGAAAAAATGTATGATAATGTACTTTTAAAAATCAAAATACAACATGAATTCTCTTTATTGCTTAATGTGAGTTTCTATGTTTCTAATATATTTCAGTGTTACATATATTTGTTTTAGGCTACTTATATATATGACAATACATTTTTATGAATATATTGATGGGATGAAAAAACAATGTGTAGCTTAAGAATTAATACAACTGCAATAATTTCCAATGAAAAGATTATATTCCCGTTAGTCTTATAAAATCAATATCAGTTTGAATTTATATACTATATCTTGGTTATTATACCTATCGCTTGTTTTACCAGTAATAGAAATATGGCACTGTTGCAGCATATCGCATTTTTATAAGATGGATGATTATTTCGTATCAACAAATAAAAAATTGCTAACGTTAGTATTTTCGAAAAACAAAATTAATCAAACTAATATATTTTATATATTGACTACAAGGACAATAACAAAAATATAATTATTGTAAATTATAGCAGTGGTATATATTTTTTTGGATAGCTTGAAAAAAAATATTGTGCAAAAAGAAATAATCTTAACTCATTGGTTTTAATGTGTTTATAGTTATCACTGGTTAGTCTTAATATAATTAAATGAAAATCGCTGAATTTTTTACCTCATGTGTAAGATGTCGCTGGTCATCTTTAAAATGAAACGAATGATGAATATTCCCTAGGACGTTTACAATCGCCTTAGTATACTCTAATCGTTCATTCGAAATTGCAAAGTCTATTGGAAGCATCGCTGGTTGCTTCTCATTTTATATTTTAGGTATTATAATTCGTTGAATTTATTAAATTGTAGCTATACATCAGGACGTCCCTGTTCGTCCCGAATTGAATAATAACTCAAAGATCAATATTTTGAAAAATTGGCAAATGTAATTAAATTCTGATATCTGGTTAAGCTGTTATACGTAATATCAATAATAGCTGGATAAATAAGGAGAAAGGAATAATAAATTGGCATCCATAACCAGCCATAACAAAGTGGACAGTAAATTTTGGAACAAACATGGTTCGTATCCTTTGATTTACAATTATCGTAATTTTCGTTTTCGCGTATTTCCAAATTACTAATTGTCGATGCGTTTGCAATTTTTTTCCAGGTTTTATACTTTTTATTGCACAATTTTGTCCCTTTTGAGGGAACTAACAGCTCTGAGCACTTCTTGCAGATTCCTGCTGCATGAATTTTTTTTATTTTCTTATAAGTACCAAAAAATCTTCCCTTACGCGATCTTTGTCTTCTCGTGCTACTTCCGGTTGATGGCCTTGGCGATTTGCAGTTATGAAACGTTTCAGTTGTGATATAATCATTTATCATTGTACTATGGTTATCATGCTCGATAAAGATTCTTTCCAATGAAAAATCATTCAAATATGTTTGTCCAAAAGAAGATTCCATCATGTAAGTATCATTTACCGTGAAAGTTGGTTCTGTTTTGCATATATCTTTGACATTGTTACTTTCTTCAAAAGAATTTTGACAAACGTAAGTATCCGTTGACATAACCTTTTTGGTAACTGTTTCATTCGAATGACAGCTCATCAGGTCCATTGAGGAATTTTTCATGCCAACAAAACTCTTTTTTGATCTTCGAAAAATTAAAAATCCCATCACGCTAAGAACTGTACGTCTCAGTAAAGATTTTCCTTCTTCTCCCGATGTCTGATCTTGGTCACAAATTTTAAAAGTTGAATCATGAGCGTCTCTGTTTTTCTTCGTATTACGAATCCTTGATATATCCAGGAGAAGGGAGTTCAGGTCTTTCGTTTCGAAACGAAGTAAATTCTCTAGATCGTTTCGTAAAACATTTAATGCTGAGTCAGAGAGTAATTCTTTGTATCGTGTTGTATTTGGTATGTGATCGATTTTCAGGACGATGCAACCAAGCAGAGTAAGGATCAGATCCGCTACCAATCCTAAGATATTTATATCGTTGGTATGGGATGTCAAATCTTCGGAGAGGGTACATAGATCGCTTTGTATGCGAGAAGGATCCGAGAACACGGTCATTCTCTGTAATCTATATGATAAATTTGGATAATTATATTATCTATACGATTATTATTTTAATTGACTTACCGAAATTATGAAAATTTATTTTCTCTTCAGGTTTGTCGGTGTCTCGTTACGGGTAATAATTCAAGACTGAGTATGATGCTGATATTGTCAATTTATTGATTTAGAAAGAGACAAGGTTGATGCGATGAAAGTTTCATTCCGTGTATGTATGTTTATATTTATTTTTGAAAGTTATATTTTGGTTGGGTCGGCCGAAATTTTGAAAATCAATTCTAACCTCCGGCCTACAATTCTTACCATTTGACAGTTACTATTGAGTTTTCACGTGACAAATCATTTTTAAATATCACTAGTAACATTTATGCTCTTACAAATGAGCGGAGTCAAAAATTGTGATTCTTGTTTTCATATTGGACTTTATCTATCATATTGTTAAATCTTATCGAAAAATTAGTTCAGTAGGTATTCTAAGTATAGCTAATAGATTAGGAAAATGTAACACGGATTAGTTTTGTAAGGAACATTGAAATATTTTTATTCTTATTTAACATGACATTTATAAAAAGTTTAACAGTTATTCAGAATGATTATTAATTAAACAAATTAAAATGTACAATACGAAGCAATTAACTATTGAAGTTTACACTTATTGTTTCAACAAGTCGGAAGTTTTCATCATCAGACAATCGTTTTCATTTTTCACCGAGTCTTCCATCGCAGTTAAATACAAATCAGAAGTGTTTGCTAAATCTGTTACTATTTTTGGTTCATAGCTTTCGTCTCTGGAGTCGGATGTTAAAGCGCTGAGCGATGACCTCTCAGTACTTGATGCTGATGAATGATTTTGATACCCCGAATCATTTGATTGTGGAATAGATTTTGGCGAAGAAGTTTTTTGAAATCTTTTATAACCAGGAGTTTTATTATTTTTCTCCGTATGAATCATCTCATTCGTTTCCAAAAGATGTTTATCTTCAGGTGACTCGATATTGGATACGTTCAAATAATCATAAAAGAAACTTGAATTTTCTGATGGATTTTCAATCGTCAATGATCGCTTTAATGAAATTTCCATTTCCTGTAGATTCTCCATATTATTATCATATAATTTTCGATTGGAGGATTCTATGACTTCCAGATTATCTTCATTGTCCAGCAATGGTGTTCTTGGCATCTGTACCGATACTTCATGCATTTCATTATTCATTAGACACTCTTCTTTAATATCTGCATCTTCTATTTTTTCTGATGAATCATTCATAAGTATATCGACGTACCGTGAATTCAATTCATTCACACTTGTGAGAGTTGCCAAATCCTCAGATATATTTGCACTGTTGCATGACTTATAAGATGACATAGACAATTCCATGTTATCTGCATTATCAGTATCATTAGACTTCATTTCATTATCACAAGGCTCTACATGGTTCATCGTACACTGGGAATTAGGTATATCTAATGTTAGGTCCATATCCAATACTTCTAAATTATCTTTCCCCATCCAGCAATCATTTCCTTCTTTCATTTTGTCTTTAGTGTTATCAATTTCATCCTGGGTGATATTCTTCAAAGACATAAAAGATAGGTTCACGTCCTCGTAAGGGATTTTTGATCGTACTTCGTTTTCATCTTTAAATCCTCCAATAAAATTAGTTTTCAATGATTTGAAAGAAACATCGAACTCGGACTCCTGCTCAGAATTTTTTAAAGGCATTTTTTTGACCCTTGGTTTATGATTGCCTGTAGACACTTCTCTTGAATTCTCGTCTTCTTCAGAATAAAATTCTTCTAAAGATAAAAACGATGATGTCAAGTTCAATTCTTTTTCGCTAATTGACCAAGAAAAATCAATATCCGTCTTGGACGTACCAGCACTTTTAGGCGGATTATGATTTTCTGTTTCTATTTGCCATAATCTCTCATTACAATTATAACTCTTGCAAGTGGCCGAATGGTACGAGGTGGAACAGAAAATATTATCCTGAAAAGCATCGCTGCTCCAGCTTTTCGATACTGTGATCTCATTACGAAGCTTTCTTGATGGAGATTTCGTAGTTTTTGAACACGTATCAGTACGCGTATCAGCAATGGTATCACGAAATTCTCTGACCTTTGTGAACATGTTCATCCTCGAAAAGAATTTTTTCGCTTTTGCACCCAACGTATCCAATCGTGGAGATTCGATTTCATTTGATGGTGGTGATAAGCATCTTTCCCTTGGACTCTGATCCAGCCTGAAAAAAGAAAATTTTCTAAATGTTCTCGAAAAATGATCGACGTGAAATTTGGTTAAACGGTTTTGATTACATACAAACTATTAAACAGGAAACAAAACAATCGATTAATACGACTTACAATTTAAAAATGTGATTCATCACGAAAAGGAGGAAATCCACAAAACTGTAAAAACACAATAAACTGCTACAATGACGCTAAATTTGTAAAAACTAATGTAATTCTCAACGCATTGTCGATTAGCCGACATTCGTGGATATACACAGTCTTTGTACATACGACGCCAAACAAATCCTTCAAGAATTCCGTAAACAGTGTAAACCCGCGCTATCCAAATAGAGATATAAAGTCATTCCAATCGCCGGAAAGTATTTAAAAAATCCAGTTCTCTTACTTCCTGTATTAATTTTGTCTAGCAATAAAACCTGCTAGATTACATTATCAAAGATTCTCATCGATGTTAACGGAATAGTCAAATAAACAATGGAAAGTACCAGGAGAGTAAAAGATTCCACATGCAATGTGCCTAATAAAATATCATCCGGACGTAGAGTGCGATGACCAACGTATAATGTCGTTAGTAAGAGAGAGCAAGCTAATATTGTGGCTTGATTGGTGACTTTGATTGGATGAATCATGCCTGAAGGGTGATCATGGTTCTCAGTTTATATAGCCCTATATATATGGTGAACCAAAGAAATGATTAAAATTACAAAAACTTGCAAAATTGCATAGAAGTTTAAGACCTTCTATCATCAGAACTTATATTCTATATGAAAATGAAATGAAGCCTATTTAGGATTTTATAATAATGTATATAATATTTTTTAAATTTTACATCAAGTTTCAGATCAATTCTAATAACATTTGATTAATGATAATACAATAGAGAGCTTAATGTTACTGTATCACATATTACTTTGACAAAGTCTTAGAATAAATTTTGCATTTTTAAGTAAACCAAATTTATGACCACCCGGTATGCTTCAATGGTATTTGAAGAGAAGTTTTAAAATTTTCCGTTTGTTAAACCAACGCATAATTGACTAGTTAAGGGACCAGCACGCCCCGGGTGCTGGCGTGGGACGGCATTCGTTCAAAGAGGATGCGGTTTACTATTGACTAGTGAGATCTGGTCCAGAAATTCTTGCTACAATTTAATAGCTATGACCTATTACTTGATATTTCATTCAAGCGTGAATATTTTTACTATATTTCAATATAACTAGAATATTGCAAAAGTAAAGCCTCAAGTTATTTATTCATTTACAATTTATTCTATAATTAATAACATTTTATATTTTTGGCTGTACTAATATAACTTACTTTTAGCTCAATTAATTATTATATTTAGTTACATCCCTCACGTGTCTTAGAATGGAATAGAGAATGGGTAGTATTTGGCTCCTTCCGTTCTAAAAATATTAAATTTAAATAATTATTGTTAAACTGTATTTTATCATTGATTATATAGTCATTTTTTTCACAATGACTTACTGTTTCATTGGTGAAACGCGTTCGCCAGTAGCCTTGCTCTCGAGGTCAGACATTTCTTCGTCAGTCAGCTCGAAATCGAAAATTTGAATATTCTGCACTATACGAGATTTCGTGACGGATTTTGGAATCACAGCGGCACCACATTGAAACTGCAATAACGTTATATAATATGGCAGAAGGATAAAACCATGATAATAGTAATCAGTGACTTGTTAAATTTCATAAACTTACAACAAATCTCAAGGCAATCTGTTGAGGCGTTTTATTGTACTTTTTAGCGAGTCCCAAAACTTTTTCATTTCCCAAATCAATCTTCACTCCACTTCTGTTACCTGGCCTTGCCAATGGTGAAAAACCAGTAACTGTAATGTCATGTTTTTTACAGAATTCAATGAGCTTCTTTTGCGGCAGATTTAAGTTGACCTCAATCTAAATTTTTTAAATACGAAATTAATAATGATTGAAATTAGCATTATTTACTTATAAATAGATCAATATACTCTCACCTGATTATTAACAGGTTTGATTTTACAAACGGATAGTAATCGTGTTATCTGTTCCGAATTAAAATTACTAATTCCAATACTTTTCGTCAAACCTAAACGCTGACATTCTTCCATTCCCCTCCAAGTTTCCAGATAATCTATGTCCGCTAATATCAATTTACCGGTTTCATCAGTCGGTGTCAAATCATCCCCATCCTGAGAAGTGACGCCCAGTTAATCAAATGATCAATAAATTATAATATATCTGCTAAGAATATTGTATTATAGTTACCTGATAAGCAAATGGCCAATGCATCAAATAAAGGTCTACATAATCTAGTCCTAGATTTTCGACTGATTTGCGACAAGCGGGTACAACTCGTTCCTCCTTATGAAAATTGTTCCACAGCTACAAAAAATATAACTTATAAGAGATGAAGCTATTTAAGAATTATTACCGTTTTACCTTCGTGGTAACAAATATATCCTCCCGTTTGACAGTACCATCTTCAATCTTAGCACGAATTCCTCTGCCTGCAGCTTTTTCATTCCCGTAGAAGAAAGCAGTGTCGATATGACGATATCCTGCGTCAATCGCATCTTTGATGGCTTGTTCTAGTTCTTCTTCATTTCCCTGGATACATAAAAAATATTGTCCTACATAGTTGGTAATAAAACGATATAACACTCTATTCATAATATACGTTTTTGCTATTTAACAATAATAGAAACCACGATACTCCCTAATGCATCTATAATTAGCACGCAAGTATTATCGTACACTGATAACAATGATTGGAGCATATGCACACAAACTATATAAATTCCAATTGCTAAAAAAGTCTATTGTATATATTTTTATTATGTGAAGCTCGCGTAACAAAATAAAGTAATTATAATTTGACGAATATTTATTTACCAAATAAGTACCCAAACCAATCATAGGCATGGAATATCCATTGCAGAATTTGATGCTGGGTACTGTCGACGGATCTGCCATTGTTGAAGCGTCCTGTAGCTGGTTTCTTCAGCTAACAAAATTAATATTGAATATTTTTTATACTTCTGGCAGTTTTTAACCAGCAACCGTAATTAAAAAATTAGGTTACTTCGCGGATAAGACAAGAGTTGTGTGCAGCTAAAAAGTCAGCAAAGTCAATAAGACACTACTTGCAGCGTATAGTCATTATGTAACTTACATGTTGATTGACAGTTGCAATATACTTATATAAGTGAATATTAGAAAATCACTTATGAGATGATTATATAACGTTTCATATATATATGAACAATTTATTTTTATTGAAGGGAAAATGCTTACAGAATATTGTAATTGTGGTAGTTGATAACGACATGTGTTCCTACAATATCTAACCTCAACTACTTCCTGTATCATTGAATCTAAATTGCATCAGAATCATATCTTTACAATTATTGTTAAATTGCATTCCACTACAATTCTCAATCTATAAATATTTTAAGTGTGCCCTTAATTTATCAAAGTACACTCTAGGTAGAGCAAAAGAATTGATATTTTTATTTATTTTTTTGATTTATCATTTTATTTTATACTTATATACTTATTTAATTACAGTAGTATATATTTTATTTTCATTGTACGACTTATTCAGCCTTTTATATTCCCCTTGGTATTTCTCCTACTTGCATTTCATAAAAAAAATAGAGTTCTGCATATTCTTTTATAGACACATTTGTTATATGGAACATCTGCTTATTCCATTATATTTGTTAGTTATTATTATTCATTGCTGTTTATTTTGCGTAATAGTGATCTAATTCACAATGGTACAGGAATATATACATATCCTGGAAATATTTTCTCTGAATGTATCCATTGTCTTAAATTTTCCAAGTATTTATGAATTGAATTCAGAAAGGCTTTGTTTGTTGAAAATAACTGCTTGCACAAACATATGCCACCATTTGATGAGAAAACAATGGGCCATTCAGAGTCAGTTGTAGAATAAACGAGCTTGAATATCTCAATGTAAGTAAACTGCATTATAAAAAATTTAAATTATATGAAATTAGAACAAGTATAATTGTCATATATTCAACATAATTATATAAATACCATGCTTTAAAAAAAAGAATGAAGTTAGTAACCCCTAGATTTCTTAAAACTCCAAATGGAAAGGATAATCTTCGTGTGTGTCATAACTGTAAAAGTAACATATTTGTCCATCAGTTTATGACATAAAATCATGCACTTAATCATAAAATATTAAAACTTACCCAAAGGAGGCACAAGTACGGGTACCAGTATTGAATGTATCAATTATAGCAATCTCCTCTGGAGTTAGCTTAAAATCAAAGATATCAATATTCTGTTTAATACGCTCCTTTGAACTAGACTTTGGAATAGGAATTGTGCCAATATCAACCTATAACAAAGCCATTTTAATTTTTTTGACAGATTTTTATACTCTTATGCGATAGAAAAAGCAACTTACCAAATATCGAAGCAGTACTTGAGCTGGTGTCTTTCCATACTTTTTAGCCAATGCCAGTGTTTCTGGTCGTTCTATTACAACTTCTGTATCAGTAGGTTTAGCCCAATTACGAAGAGGAGCACCAAAAGGACTGTAAGCTGTAATAGCAATTCCACGCTTGCTACAGAACTCTATAAGTTTTTTCTGATTCAAATTTGGATTGCATTCCACCTGATTCATCACTGGCTTGATCTTAGCAATGGACAAGACACGATCTATTTGTACTGAATTAAAATTGCTCAAGCCTATACTCTTTGTTAAACCCAACTTGACACACTCTTCCATTCCCTTCCAAGTTTCCAAGTAATCCACAACTGAAGGAGGGGGTTTATTGTTTTCATCCAAAGAGAAAAACCCCCCTGTTTCTTTCTGTAGATACGAAAGAATACTCAGCAAACAAATTTTTTATATAGAACCAGCACTTTAACGAATGACAGAGAGAAATTGGCATATCATAAATAAACTTATCAACTGATTATAACGATATAAATTATTAATCAGACTGTAGTACTTCACAGTCTTATATACACTTACAGCAATAGACATAGGCCAGTGAATTAAATATAAGTCAATATAATCAAAACCAAAGTTTTTCAAAGATTTTTTGCATGCAGGAACAACTTGTTCCAGCTTATGCTTATCATTCCACAGCTGTAACAATGTGAAATCTAATATTACATAATGTATAAAAATTTAAATATTACTGTTTCATTTTGATTACCTTAGTCACAATGTAAAGATCCTCCCTTTTGACAACACCTTCTGCCATTTTTTCTCTAAGGGCATCTCCAATTTCCCTCTCGTTCCCATAAATGAACGCACAATCAAAGTGCCGATAACCAGCATCAATTGCATCTTTAACAGCCTGTCCAACGACATTAGGATTGTCCTAAATAAGAAAAGGTCTTTTTTAGGATAATTAAAATTAAATCCACATCGTCATTAAACTCTATTGCATATCAATATTTCCAGATATATGACAATTTTTCAATCTCCAGTAACTATAATTGTACATCTAACGACGATTCTCCGGATAGCAAATAGAAATCGCAAGATCCGACTGGCAGCAAACAGGAAGCGGATAATTAATGACTCGTATATGTTTAAATTAATTATTAATAAAGAATAATATCAATAATATGTTATGTAATGAATCAAATAAAGTATTTGATTGTTGGCGCGATTACAGCGCAGAATTCGCAACCATCGCTGCTTCGAGTTTCTTGTCACTTACGGAGGTCATTTCAAATCACCCGCCAAATCTATTATCCCTAAAACATAATGAATATAATCTCTACTGTGATGCAAACCATCCATCATTTTTTTGTAGATTTATTTTTGTCAGAATGAAACGTCTACTACATTTCAATAACATTCCTATCGTTATCACATATATATTTAAAATTAGATCGAACTCGATATCTCAAAACTCGGATGATCTCAATTTTATTTCAGGTACTGTTTTTTTGCAAATGACTTTCATAATTAAAAATTTCAGAAACCTATCCCAATTTTATTAAAATCATCACCACAAAATATACCTTTGAAATAATAAAACTATGAATGTATAACCAGCAAACTTGTGACTTCGCTGGGACATTTGCGATATTAAAAAAAGCTACAATTTGTAAAAACCGAATGTATATACGACAAAGAGCAAAAAGTGTCGGTCGTGATTAGAATAAAACACATGCAAAGGAGTTTCAATTTACAGCAGTTCTGCGATGTTAATGAGATATTTGAAATTTTTTCACATTACGAATCTCCTCAAATAAGGAGATGTGCTAGAGATATCTTGTTTTACCCCGTATTACGCCTGTACATTATACAATAGACCATTGACTACACCATACAAGATACACATTGGATGAAAAAATTGAAAATACCGTGTAACTCGAATTCAAAAAAACTTTATTCGAACATCGAAACTGTGCAGCGCCATTTCTTTACAGAATATACTAATTTTATTATTGAAACTTACGACGCCTTGCCATGTACCCAATCCAAGAGCTGGTATCTTCTCTCCATTACTGAGTTCGACCAACGGTGCTGCCATGTCTACGATTTGAATTTGACTATGATTGATTATCACATAATTTGCAAGATGTTTACGTGGAAAGACAACCCCCCCCCTTGTGGCCCCTTGTGCCATTATTAATAATCTAGTTACTTTTTGCCATTTGCGAAATCCTGGTAGCACTACCAACTATTAATTCCCTAGATTAACAAAATGGAAGTATCTCGAAGGTTTTGGCCCCCTACAGGTTAAGTTTTACCTAGAGTGACTAAAACGACATTCATATTTGGGCGGTGTTGTTTCTACAAGAGTTTTTCAAAATGGTACGCACTCTAGAAATCCGTAAATTACTTATCAATCCTATGATAATTGGGATTGACAAGATTATAAATTTGTTCGGTGAAGATCGAAAAACCTAAAAGTTTTATTATATTTCATGTGTTGAGAAAATGCTGCTGCTAGAAGCTGATTTGTCAAACCGGTAGATCAGTAACTTTTTCGTAAGACCATCCTCTCTTTCTGATATGTCACGTGAAATTGAATTTATTGTAAAATTGTTCGAAAAAAATGAATTCTCTAAAATTGAGCTTTTTTGTTTGATATAGCAGTCATAATTATATATTTGCATTTTTGTAACCTTATAAGGACATGGTTTTTCGTCCACACCCGTCCTACGTAAATAGCGTTCAAAATGGTTCAATCTCCAGAAAATACTCCAGAAGATAAACAATGAAATATAATAATTGTATTTATTTATCTTATATGTATTGACAATGTTAATAATTAATATTACAATGTTTTCCATTTTCTTATATATTAAATGTTTCAATGATATTTTATGATATACTACATGAATCACATTTTTACTACTGTATTCTAATATGCATGAGGTTGTATATTCGTTTATTTTTTCCACTCTGCAATACTCTTCTGTTTACATTGAAACAAAAGGACTAAACTCAATCTCCTTAGTGACCATTCATCCTGTTACTTCTATAGGTGTAGATACTTACCAAAAGCTATAAAATATATTGTTTAAAGACCTGTATTATTTGTGAAGTATGGGGAAATATATGACGGTAGATTGTTATCAATATTCCTTTTGAAATGTTATATACAGTGATATAATTTATTTAATTCTTTTTATAGCAACCACAAATAATCTTGTTGAAAGAAGGAACGGATACAGCTCAAGGTAAACCACAGCTGATCTCTAACATAAATGCGTGTCAAATGGTTGTGGATGCTGTGAGGACCACCTTAGGTCCTCGTGGTATGGACAAATTGATTGTCGATCAACATGGTAAAAGTACGATATCCAACGATGGTGCAACAATTCTGAAACTTTTGGACATCATTCACCCTGCTGCTAAGACATTGGTTGATATTGCAAAGTCTCAGGATGCTGAGGTACGTCAATCATCTAACTTGACTCAACAAATATTAAAATAAAAAAACCAGGAACTCTGCAAAGTATCAGCGGTAATGTGAAAGTCAACCTTACCGATATTCTAGCAGATACATAAAAATTTTGAACATCTAGACTGGCAATTTCTTGAAGTATTGTCATTGCTTCATTTAAATTCAGACATCCAATATTGCACAATCATGCGATCCTTGCAATAATATAACTTTATTCTCATATTCCACGCTACCACAGGTTGGAGATGGTACCACCAGTGTTGTACTCCTTGCAGGAGAGTTCTTGAAGCAGATGAAACCCTTTGTTGAAGAGGGAGTGCATCCTCGTATCATCATCAAATCTTTCCGCCGTGCAGTTCAAATCGCGATCGAGAAGATCCACGCTCTGTGTGTAAAGATCGAGAAATCAAACATTCAGGAGCAACGTGGACTCCTGGAAAAATGTGCTTCCACTGCGATGAGCTCCAAACTTATTCACCATCAAAAGGACTTCTTCAGTAAGATGGTGGTTGACGCAGTCTTGATACTTGATGAGCTTTTACCTCTCAATATGATTGGCATTAAAAAGGTAATAAGATTGAGTTTTTAATGATTACTACCAGACTATCAATGATATAATAATTCCATTGGGTATATCTCTAGGTCTCTGGTGGAGCTCTTGAGGATTCCCTACTGATCGCCGGTGTAGCATTCAAAAAGACCTTCTCATATGCCGGTTTCGAAATGCAACCGAAAAAGTACTCTCCATGCAAGATTGCGTTGCTTAACATTGAACTTGAATTGAAAGCAGAACGTGACAATGCAGAAGTCCGTGTAGACAATGTAAAAGAGTACCAGAACATAGTGGATGCCGAATGGCAGATACTTTATCAAAAGCTCGAAAAGATTCATAAGAGTGGCGCTAACGTAGTTCTGTCAAAACTTCCGATCGGAGATGTCGCGACCCAATACTTTGCCGACAGAGACATGTTCTGCGCCGGCAGAGTTCCGGAGGAGGATCTCAAAAGGACCATGAAAGCTTGCGGTGGTGCTGTCATGACTACCGTTAATGACATTAGCGATGCCGTCTTGGGTAAATGCGAATCGTTTGAAGAGAAGCAAATCGGTGGCGAAAGGTTTAACATCTTCGCCGGTTGTCCAAATGCGAAAACTTGTACACTTATTTTACGTGGTGGAGCGGAACAATTCTTGGAAGAGACAGAACGGTCTCTACACGACGCGATCATGATCGTCAGGAGGATGATAAAGAATGATGCTGTGGTAGCCGGTGGTGGAGCTATCGAGATGGAGCTCTCGCGAACTTTACGTGATTATTCCCGTACAATTGCTGGAAAGGAGCAGCTTTTGATTGGAGCAATTGCTCGCGCTTTGGAAATAATTCCAAGGTAATGTATTCTTAATTCTCGCATTTTCGTTTTTATTTTAAATTAGCTCCTCGTATTTCCTTAACAATTTCTTTTGGTTATAGGCAACTCTGTGACAATGCTGGATTTGATGCAACGAATATTTTAAATAAGCTGCGTCAGAAACATCATCAAGGTAAATGCTGGTATGGCGTCGACATCAACTCCGAGGATATTGCTGACAACATGGAAGCCTGCGTCTGGGAACCAGCTGTGGTTAAGATCAATGCTCTTACTGCAGCGAGTGAGGCTGCTTGTCTTATTCTCTCAGTGGATGAAACAGTAAAGAATCCAAGGAGTGGCGGTGGTGATGCACCACAAATGCCGGTGGGCCGTGGTATTGGCAGGCCCATGTAATTACGGACAACAGGCTCTATAATTAACAATTTATATAAACAGCTAATGTGAACCGATGATATGTCCGTCGAATTGCTTTGTTGGCAAAGAGCGTCATGAAAGATCATTCGACTTCTGAAACATTCATGAATGTTTTTTATCCATAGTCATACAAAATGTATAATCGCAAAACGGCATGATCGGAGTTTTTTGATTTAATTGTGTATTAACTTAAGTGAATACACTATAAAAAAAATACTGGTTGCTTCGAAAGTTACACTTGCATAAAACGTTCTTAGTCACTTATAACAGCATTTTATAATCACAAGCTTTTCACTCGCAACTTGTATCGTTTCATTTGTATTATTAAATTAATAAAGATTCACATGAAAAAAAATCTATGAATTGTTACAATGAATTGTTTCCTAATTTCCTACCGAAATTCATTTGTATCCAAAATACATGTGATATAAACAAAATTTTGTTATCCCTCTTCACGCTTTGTTCTCTTAGTGACTAACTTCAAGTGGATAGTTTTAAGACTTTCTAGATCAAATTCAACGAAATGTCTCATTAAACAGCCAACCTCGGGGATTATACGAGTCTATGAGTTATATTCTACAGATAAATTCCTTGTAATTTCATTCTGATCAAATGTTTTCCCTGCGTATGTTTAAATGCCGTGTCCTTTACGTTCCAGTTCAGTCGCTGCTGCTAATGAGGTATGGATTGGTATGGATAACATTGAACTGTAACGAATGAGAAACAAGGTTAAGAGAATGTAAGCGACCTGAACATAGTTAAAGTTCTCTTTATATCTCACTCAACATAAGATCGTAAAAGTAGTCTGCTATTATTTGGAACTCGAATTGAACGTCAAATTAGTGGGTGCATCGATTATCATCGGGATTAGTATTATCAGATACTGTGAACAAAGTTTCGATAATAGTTTTTTCTCAATAAAAAACGAAGTGTTGCATGTTTCTAACCTTGACCTAACGTAACCGTTAAAGGACGCCATACCTGCAGATCTACGAGTCCCATTTGACACGTTATGTTTTAGCAGCTGTTTCAATGACGTATCGTACTACTGTTTAAAGAACTACGTTTTTTGTAATAACTTTGTTCCATAACTACGAACTACTTATTGCTCTGATCGATAATACTATCTGTAAATTCATTAGGGCGTATCTATGAAATCGATGTCTCATCCTTAATTCAAAGAAGAACGACTTATTATATCTCCAGGGCTCTCTCACTTAAATAAAAAACCAATCGTGCACCTTTTGTATTAATTTCTTTATTAATGACGACACGTACTTTGTCCATTCATTAAAACTCTACTGTGATCCTGAAAGAATGGCATCGCTTTGTCAAAATGCAAAGGTTTCCCAAGCTGAAAAATCCAGTACAAAGTAAGGAAGTGGATATTAAACTGAAAATAACTGTTCACTTTTAGCTGATTCATTCGTAGTTAATGTGCTATAAATTTTATGATATATCAGCAATTAATTTTTTGTAACACTTTTTTTAGTCATACATCATATACATGACTCAATGTGACTATTTCCCTTATCATGGTGAATGTTCATACTTTTCATGCTTTACGCACCTTTTGTTGCATAGTTGCATATATGTGTATGATGTGTCATTCCATTATAAAGTTCACAACCATATTTGTAAATATTCTTTTCACCTGTCATACATTATTCTGATTTTGTCAATTTCCTGCTCTATATGACTTACATTCAGCTGTCTTTTATAAATATTCTTAAGAAATGAGTAATCCAATTGTATGACTTAAAGAGAAACATTAGTAGAAAAAAAGTAAATAGTGTAGTTTTCATATAGTTCAATATTTATTTTTTCAGACACACTTCTCCGGATATGACAGCCTCGATAACAACAACTGCGATACAAGAACGTGTGCATAAGCGCTACGATGATATTAAAAAGTCTCAAAATGACAAGAGAGTTTACAGGGGATTAATTCTAAGTAATAGAATGAAAGTGTTACTGATCAGTGATCCAACAACTGATAAAAGTGCAGCATCCCTAGATGTTAATATTGGATTCCTAAATGATCCTCCAGAGTTGCCTGGTCTAGCACATTTCTGTGAACACATGCTATTCCTTGGAACAGAAAAATATCCTATGGAAAATGAGTACACAGTATACTTGTCCCAGAATGGTGGTGCAAGCAATGCAGCAACATACTTAGACCATACCAATTACTACTTTGACATAACACCAGACAAGTTGGATGGCGCCCTAGATCGTTTTTCTCAATTTTTCTTGAAGCCATTATTTACGGAATCAGCAACAGAACGTGAACTCAATGCAGTAGATTCTGAACATCAAAAGAATGTAGTAGCTGATACATGGCGTCTTGATCAATTGGACAAATCATCCGCTGATCCAAGTCATCCATATTCAAAATTTGGCACAGGAAATAAGAACACTCTCGATATCATTCCTAAGCAGAAGAATATCAATGTCAGAGAAGAACTTCTAAAGTTTCATAATAGTTGGTATTCCGCTAACATGATGTCATTAAGTGTACTTGGAAAAGGTTAGTGAATAAAAAATTACATTACAACACATAATTTAAATAGTTGTGTAGAGGCAATTTCTTATTGTTTATAGAGAGTCTCGATGAGCTTGAAAAAATGATCACCGATAAATTCTCTGAAGTAAAGAACATAGATGTCGAAGCTCCAAGGTGGCCAGATCATCCATTCAACGAAGAACATTTCCAGCACAAGTGGTACATTGTCCCCATAAAGGATGTACGCCATCTGAATATTACCTTCCCTATTCCTGATTTACAAGAACATTTCCGTGCGGCGGTAAGTGTCTTTAAACTTGACCGACTCAATTGTTTACACATTAATAAATTCTAATCGGTCCATTGAAATTCATTGATTTCTTTCTTATATAACAGCCAGCGCACTATGTATCGCATTTACTCGGTCACGAAGGTGAAGGTTCTTTACTATCAGCATTAAAAGCAAAGGGCTGGTGCAATTCTTTAATGTCAGGAAAACGAACTGCCGCTAGGGGTTTCAATTTCTTCAGTGTCTACGTTGACCTCACGGAAGAGGGTATTGAACACGTAGACGACATTATAACATTGATGTTTCAATACATAAATATGCTGAAAAAGGAAGGTCCTGTCAAGTGGATATTCGAGGTGTGAATAACAATAGAAAAGTTGCTAAAGGCGCACCTATATCTAACGAGCATATCTAATATCATCGTTGTGTACAGGAATACAGGGATATTGCGGAAATGAACTTCTGGTTTAAGGAGAAGTCATCGCCGCGCAGTTACGTGTATGCGACGGTGCAAACACTTCAGGAGTATCCTATGGAGGAAGTCCTGAGTGCACCGCAACTCTATCCCGAGTGGAATCCAGAATTAATAAATTTAGTTGTGGACCACTTGACTCCTCAAAATATAAGAGTCCAAGTAGTTGGTAAACAATTTGAGAATATTGCTACGGAGAGCGAGTACTGGTACGGGACAAAATACAAAAAGGAAAAGATTTCCGAAGATGTTATAAGTAGGTGGAGCAACGCCGGTTTAAATGAGGATCTACGACTGCCAATGAAAAATGAATTTATTCCAACAAGATTTGATATTAAACCTCACGAATCAGAAGTAAGAAAGATTAATTCATTGAATTGCTAAATAATACCACTTCTGTGATTTATTCTTTATCATCTTCTGTTTCAGGTAGAAAAATTTCCTGTTATCGTGGAAGATACTCCTTTAATGAGAGTTTGGTTTAAACAAGATGATGAATTTCTTGTACCAAAAGCTAATTTAACATTTGATTTCGTTAGGTAATTGAGTCCTTCGAATATACTGTATACTTTCTGGTGTTACGAATTGTTATTTATCAATATTTTTCCCTTTCTTACAGCCCCCTTGCTTACTTGGATCCAGTAAATTGCAATTTGACTTACATGTTCGTTCAACTATTCCGAGACTCCCTAAATGAATACGCTTATGCAGCAGATCTAGCAGGATTAAAGTGGGAATTAAACAATAGCAAATATGGAATGTCTGTAAGTAAAAGAATAATACGAAGGAAAAGAATGCGACGTACAAAAGCTGCGTGTCTGTCGTAAAGTCGTAATGTTATTTTAGTTAGGAATCGGAGGCTACGATGACAAGCAACATGTTCTCTTGGAGAAAATTTTGGATCGAATGGTCAACTTTAAGGTTGATCCAAAGAGATTTGAGATTCTAAAAGAAAACGTGCGTACCGTGAACGAGGAAAAATTGAAACCACAGAATAATTTCTTACTGAATAATTATTGATTTTAGTATATCAGAGGCTTAAAGAACTTTGAAGCCGAGCAGCCCTATCAGCATGCTGTCTATTATCTTGCTGTTTTATTAGCCGAGCACGTTTGGGTTAAAGACGAACTCTACGATGCCAGTTCTCGTAAGTCTAACAACTTAAACAACATTAGCCCAAGATTTCATAACGTTATAATTTTGTTGTCTTTCCAGAGTTAACTATCGAGAGAGTGCAACAGTTCATACCGCAGCTGTTGGGTAAGATGCATATAGAGTGTCTGGTACACGGAAATATGACAAAATCAGAGGCCTTGGAAACCGTCAAAGTTATTGAAACGAAATTGACGAGCACAGTACCGCACATAACGCCTCTTTTACCAAGACAATTGGTATTAAACCGCGAAGTGGCACTCGATGATGGTAAGTATTAGATGTTTTTTTTTTTATTTATAAGAATAACATTCTCATGATCGCATTACAGGTTGCTACTTCCTATACGAGGTAGAAAATAAATTGCACAAGAGTTCCTGCACCGAAATTTATTATCAATGCAGTTTACAATCCACTGAATCAAATATGCTTTTAGAACTGCTGGTACAAATAATTTCAGAGCCTTGTTTCAATGTTCTAAGAACAAAGGAACAACTTGGCTATATTGTGTTTAGTGGCGTAAGAAGAACTAATGGGGCTCAGGGATTACGAATCATCATTCAAAGTGACAAACATCCAGAATACGTAGAGCAAAGGATTGAGGCATTTATCGACTCTATGTTAGATCATATAAAAACAATGTCTGACGAAGAGTTTAGTCGACACAAGGAATCCGTAGCTGTTCAACGTTTAGAAAAACCTAAGAAGATGAGTACATTGTCTGCTGTTTTTTGGATTGAAATCTCAAAGCAACAGTACAATTTCGATAGAGCAAATATTGAGGTGGCCCATTTGATGACAATTAATCGCGAACAGATATTAGAGTTCTTCAAGGTACAAGATCTTATTCAATTTATACAGAATTCTACTGTCCACAAAATGATAACCACTATTTATTTACAGACTTTTATACATAATCAGTCACCGACTAGACATAAGGTTTCGGTCCACGTTATATCAACTGCCGAAGGAGGTGCAGGATTATCTGAGAACAAAATCCCCGAAGACGCTCTTCCACCAGGACCTGAGGCTGTGATCAACACTCCTTGTAAAATCGATGATGTTTTATCCTTCAAAGCCAGTCAGTCCCTTTATCCGTTGCTCAAGCCGTTCATTAACGTGCCTAGAAAGGGTACACGGTCCAAACTATAAAAACATTAGGATTCCCTTATTTATGTAATTGACATCCTGAGAATCGGTGCGTCTCACATTCCCCAATCAATATACTCGGAGATCTGGATACTAGTTGATATCGAGGATGACGAATGTCCATAAAAATTGTACATTTTCAGTGATTCTTTATAATCCAGTGTGAGCATGTTCTATAGCACCGGCAAATTATCTAGTTCTTTATTCTGATGAATTTTTCTGCAAATAAATTAAACACATCGCATCCCAATTGCATATTTGATGGGATGCTATGAATTATTAGAATATTTAGATAACTCGTACTGGACTTAAAAATGCAACGAATGTGTCGCTTAAGATAATAAGAATATTTTGAGTAGTAAAAAAAAGAAATATACTTAAAATAATAAATCATGATGAAGTACATTTTACACGAGGATACGTGACACGTGAAACTTAGACATTTTTTTATTCCAAAAATGACTATTACGATCACCCAATGAAACTGAAGCTTACAGGAAGGGTTTCAGTTCCAATCATGAAAGAAACAGTATTTTCGATACTTTCGGTATTAAAATGATATATGTGCGAAATTCTCTTTCCGTCAAGATAAATGCATAATATGTAACCGCGTGCTACTCAACTCGTGTGTAACGTTAACCTTGTTTATCCCCCATATTTTGTTTTCTTTTATAATTAACTGCACGAAACGATTATAGGCCAAGAAAATTTAGAGATATCCAAGCGTGACGTTATTTCTCGATAACAATTATGTAAATAAAGATTATTTTAATCGTAATATGTCAATCAATGTTTACATTTCTTTTCGCTCGTTTTTCCTTCTAATAAAAAGAACCAATGAGTTACATGATTACCTCGGATTTCTACGAGCATTATAAATTTTACATTTAACTCCAAAATCTTTCGCAACGTTCTTCCATTTCGAGTTACGCTTCCTCACTCGATATACAATGTTTAAGTATTATCTAAATTTCCGTATGCGGCACGACGACGTTCCAGCAGAAATGAATATATAGTCTGCATCAAACCAACATTTAATGGTACTCTCTGGTTCCGCGACCATTCTTAACCGGTTTCCTTGTGCCTTTTTCGTGGATCTACTGAAAGTCGAGAGGCCGGTTATTCCGGGGGGATAACGGTGTATGAATCGAAGGCGACTATGCGTGCTTTCCAATTGGAATATCACTAGACAAATGTGCACAATTGTCTACGTACTGTTTTGAAAATTTTTATTAACAGTTCTTTCATGAATAGATACAAAGGTATCTAAGGTCCCTAGGTCTTTAACAATTTTACTACACGCACTGTTCCAATTGATCTGAAAAATTGTGTGTAGACGTTTGTCGACATATGTCGACACAAGTTGTGTAACTGGAAAGCACCCTATACGAACTTAACTGCGGTTAACTGTTAAAACGTATACTGGAGGTCAGGAACCTGATGACACCAAGAAATCTACGAAGAGTAAGGTTAAAGGTCGATATCTCATGAGAGGTGTGACCACTTCATAAATTCCTTTTTGACCGATGAACACTGAATTAAGTACGCCAGAGAAAGGAAGTAGGAAATTATCTGCGTATGAAATATAAATAGATCGTAGCTACTTTTTTTTAAGTTTCATGAACTTCAAACACTAGCGAAACTTCTTCACCATTATTCAAAAACACTTACTAACAGTCAGCATCACCCAATCGAGACAAGACATCATAATTTCAATTTGTTTACGTCTATTACGAAATCCCTTTAAAAAAAGATATTCGCTCTTGTCATTACTTGTATATTAGATATTACGTAGAATTATCTAACTTCGTGTCGCATCATTTATTCCGAGGGATGACGAAGTTCTTGACCCAGGAAGTGACGGATGAAAATTTAAAAAAACAGGACGCTGATCGTCCATTAATTATTATATTCTACAAACGCGTATATACGTATATTCGATACTCCACAACTATTGAGATATGTATTTTTAAATTAATGTTCTTAAATTCGTCAGTATCGGGTCATTTTTCGTACGGGATTCGAATTTTACTGGATATCCTACAGCGTTATATTTATTACTCTCACATGAATTGACTCTTCCACGCTATTCGCTCTTTTTGCTGTACGTAATAACGTCCAGTGGTCGAGGTGTTTGACATCGTAAATACATATAAATACTATTCGTACGAGTTCTATACGTTCCTGTAAACATACTCTTGGAAGTGCGTGTACACAATGATACTCCCTACATGACGATTCGAGTGCGAGTTCCTAAATCGATTATGAGTTAAACTCTAAAAATACCACTCGTCACGATTAACGCACGTTACACGGTGGCTTCCTTGTATTTTGAAGCATCATCGACAACATTTATATGTTTACCTCGTAGACGATCATCTTGGAAGGTTTTATAATAATAATAATAAATAATTAATCCACAGAAACAACGCCAGGACATTCGTATGAAGAATGATGATTATATTAATATGTGACTTGTCATATTTTCTTATGGGAATTTTTATTTCTCTATCCAGATATAACCTGGCTACCCATTTATATACTACGGACAGGCCCCAATTTATTAAATGGCATTGTAATTCCACGTGCTTCTGCCCTTTGGTACTATTCAATCCACATAACCTTTCACTCGAGGTGCGATTTTGCTTGGGAATAAAGACAAATGTCAGGTCTTTGTTGTCGATCGCTCTTGGAATTCACATAGATGTCGAGTGAACCACGCCAAGGAAATCGGATGAAACATCTGATTATCATAGCGAAGTAATAGCTTTGGAGTATTCGAAGTTTATTTCGTTTCAATACACAAATGCCTGACAATGCTCCTTACTTGTATCCCAGGCTTCTCGTGTAGGAATCACGAATGTCACGATCTCAACCCTGCACGAGGAACTGATCGTTGGGAATTCAAGAAACGAACAAATTACACGAAACCAACAATGACAGGTAAAAACCATACCAGATGATAAATACGTACATGTCTGACAGACTGATTCTTACGTAAAGGCGCATGAGTAATTTTTTAAATGCGGATTCTCATTTATATACATAATATTCACACAATGTTAATACTGACGTTCATACTTAATTATCGTCGTAGGAGGATACGCTTACTTGGAAATACCTGAATCCCAGGATTGATCTCTCCGGGTTCCGGATCGCCCTGAATTCTCTTTCACTTCCCATCGTATGAATACATCACACGCGTGAACACCCACAGACACGTGGCTGTCTTGCTTTTATCAGAATCTAAAAGAGGCGCCAGTCAAAGATTCGACATTGTCCAATTGACTTATTCTTTGTCGAAACGTTCGCCACTCGCCCACTCAGATGGCAGTACGATCTACTGAATGGTCAGGAGAAAAAAATAATAGTAGAACCGCCAGGATAATTGGGTGGTCCAATTCGTATAATCCGCTAAGAGAATTTCACCTTGTTTCTATAGGTATATAAGCCTTTCACTATTCTTATGGCTATTAACGACACAGCTTTCGATGAACTGACCCTTGATGGTCTGTTCTGATCTGAATACAATCGGCATTCACTTCTACGCTGTGTCTTCTGATATAAAAAAATGTCTCAGGGAGCATAAGATTTATAATTTTTTTTACAACTAATAATGGCCTCTGATTTTTCATTGATTAGTAATTAATTATTATTTCTTTACTTAGGATTACTGGATCTTCACGGATATCATTTAGTTTTTATGCTTTTCATTGACCTTGACAAGCGGATGATAGAATTTAAGGAAAATTCATTTGATACAATGACTTGGATTCATCCACGTTAATTCGTATTTGTATTATTGGTTTTCTGAATCGAGCATACGTAGTACTATCGTACGAAAGGTTATAGCTCGTGATTCGAATCGTGCATGGGGATACAAGAAGAATAATAAGAATGTTAAGAAGAAGAGGCAAATATATGACGTAAAATGGGTCCAATCTATAAGAATACAACGAGTCTGATTTGCAATCGAAACAAATAAGAGTGAATCGTAACCACAGACCCTCTTTAGAAGCATTCGAAATTGGACTTGACGTATTACACGCTATGACCTTTAACCTTGCTCATCCATGTTTGAAGTTCAAGATACAGAAAGTCGTTGAATATCGTGAATCTATCTACAGTTCCATTAAAAGCCTCACGAGGTAGTAATTAAATCGTTTCTGTCGTACTGTTTAATCAGTATGCTTACCAGGAATGAATAAGTGTATAACCAAACGGATTGATAAACTTTTTATATATAATTATACTGATAGATTGCAGTTACTCAATGTTCCTGCAAGTATTTCGAAGCTATAAAGGATAAAAGTGATTACAACAGAATTGATGAAACTACACATTTTTTACGCCAGTATTACAAACTTATCGAAGTGAGCATCTTTTTCAATCAAATTGTTTAATCAGTATTCTTAGTGGACCACATACGTCAGCACTGTGTACGCTTTTTAATAACTTGAATGTTACATAGTGACAGTGAATATATATTCAATAATAATAATATTATTTATATATAGAAAATTTTTTCACTTTATCGATACATTGCAGACTCTTCCGTCAATACACGAATTTAAAGAAACCGTACCATCATATAAAACATAGGAGAAATACGATTATCCCCGCATGAGCATGTATAATATGAATAAATATTTGGAACTAGGAAAATGAAAAAAAAGTGAAGAAATCATAGAGAAAGTTAGTGTTATGATATTTACGCAATTCTTACCTACCCGTATTATATAGTATGGCAAATTTGTTACGAAAACTGTTAAGCTACGACGATTGAAACATAACCTCCTGCAGTCATGTTTATTTTGATGTTTATAGAAACATCCGTGATTGCTAAAGGCATCCTTTCTTGATCGATCAAGGAAAGCTGGATACAAGAAATTTTTTTGCGATCATCGGACAGATTGACGTTTGAAAAATAGCAATTAATGGATTTCCCCAAGTACTATGATGCGGGTAACGTATATGTATAAGCGGGTTATTATACTCGAGCGTAGGATATGCTATTATCAATAGTAATAATAGAATTCGCGAAACTTTCACTGACTTTGCCATACTACGTTTAGTATTTTGATAAATCCAACAAATAAATAGAGAATCTTATTACTGAAATCTTTTTCTCCAAATTCTTACAACTTTTAACATATTTATTTCTCTCCAATATCCTTACGAGTCATTTATTTCTGCGCGATCAGAGTGCCAATCTATTGTTTATCATCAAAAAGCAGGTTATGCTTAATCGTCGGAAATTCCGTATTCTATTAATTAACACACCGCACGATTTTTACCAAAGATATTAATACTATTTAACAATTTCTATATGCTTAACCGTCAAGATATTATTACGTCGAATGTCTACGGCATTCGAAAACACCAAAATCACTGAGACGGCCTTTACAATCAGCAATAAATTATGATTTATGACGAATTGACATTGTACGTCAATAAACCGGTACGACGTCATAAAGTACATAAAGTATTATTACAGTAGAAGATCTGACGATGGAATAAAAGTGCAAATAATTTCAATCATAACATTAAAAAGGTATTACGGATAAATAATCCCACAAAAAACATACAATCGTTAATCGATATCAATAAAAAAAAAGAAATTTCTCACCTATTACTCATCAATCAACCTAACCACGAAAATCCTCTGTTTCACATTTTCTTTGTGATTAACCTCAAAATTATTCTTACGTCTCCCTCATGTAGACTACATGGTCTCCCTACTCGTCGTATCCCTTTGCGATATAGTCACGTTTTATCCTACGCTACGATTCTCACATACAATGTGTAATTTCATTAATAAAAGATCCAATTAAATCAATAAATATATATACGATCAATTGTACATGTATATAGTATCAACAGACTGAAACGTATGATACAACTCCCCTTTTATCTCCGAAGAACGTTCACCTATGTACAGAAGAAATCACGCATCGTTATTTCAATGCAGCTAATCATTCGACCCACCTGCATTCGTTAATCGTTGTAGCATCTGCGATGAGAAGTTTCTGATTTTCTGTAAAAAAAAAGACAAGAAAAATAAAGGATAAGGAAGAGGATGGGAATGAGTACGCACGATAAAAGAGGCAGGGATGGCGAAGAGGAAGAAGGAGGAATGGAAATACATTTGTGGATGCGTAAGTAACATGTAAAGATATACGCAACGCGCATCAGAGACAGACTAATACATATTCACTCAACGTATGTTCGTGAGAATACTCGAACCGCTATAAAACAAGAAGTCCATCGGTACGAACAATCACATACCGCGGAGTATTTGCCAAGTGAGGATCGCGAGCAAAAATTTATTTATAATCGTACCGATTGAAGTTGCTACAAAAGCATCTAAACAATTGGATAAAATTTCATTTATTTTCAAAACCCGTTACGTCTACGTTCAGTGCACCGTTCATTGACTGTTTGTGTAATTTTACTTTGAAGACCGGTGTATTTCGGATTTCCTAAAGAAAAAACGTATTTTTATTATATTTTTTCTCGGTAAGTCAATACATTTTTCTGCGATTACGGATTTTTAAATAACTATAAGATTCTAGTTGATTATGGCTTGATCTCGGTTCTCATGAAATTGGTGAAATGTTAAATTCTAATGAGGATGAAAACATCGACTTTCTTCCAGCATGTAGAATCCTCAAACCCACCCTGTATTATATTGAATAACAAGCGAATCCTCTTTCGAATTCCTCTGGCATTAATACATCACAAACCCACTTGCGGACTCGCCTTAATGCGAACCGTGGACAAGTCACAGAGGACTTACAGTCAAAAATTTAGACACGCGTATAGTTGATGCTGTCGCGAATAAAAAATTTATGCAAAAAATCAACATTATATAATTACAATGAAATTATATAAAAGGACACGATCGGTATCCCATGATGCGAAATGATGAAACATTAAATAAATCATAATTCTTAAAAAACACAATAGCCAAATATATACAATCCGAAATCTCGTGTGTTGATAAATCATCGCCCACGCGTGGACCCACCTTAATGCGAAAGTACATATCACGCTCAATATGTATAAATATATATTCAGTGTGCATCACGTGTTAGGTTACGTTAGTTATGCACTGTAACGCATTTACTGTTGCATTTGAGATGCGTAAAATCACGCAATATATATGTGTATATATATATATATATATATATTGTCTACGTATTATATGTAGCAGCTAAAAAAGGTAATATGTAAAATCACAGTCAGTCACATCAATGATTTACACCTATACATAACGCGTAGAGCCTATAAATGTACTTGCTTCTTAATTTCCTGTTATTGTCATTTTTCTTCGAGTTCTTCGTCATTCTTTATTGTTCTTTTTGTATTCGCATTAGCGATGACTAAAGAATCCTTATTCGACTAGATCCACATCGACATTGCCATGACAAGGTGAAGGTTGGATAATGCTAATCAGGCCTGATGACGATTAGCATACGAAAACAGTAATCGGGGCGACGGCATAAATGAATTAGCAATATTTACACAACATTATCTTATGGTAACACTGCAAGAGTCAAATTCATATTATTCAGCGAGCGTTTAAAGACTCTTTTATTCCGCGTGATGATATCTGGGGTCATTAGTCTTTTTGATTTTGTATTCTCGCTTTGTATCTTGTATACATGTATATCAGCGACGACGGGGACGATGAAGGTAGTAACGGTGAATTTTTAAAAATTTAGTTTGTCCCGTTCGCCCTTTTTTAGACACGTTTCCTAATCTTGTTACGGCAATTTTGGCTGGTTTTGAAAATCTCAAATGAAATTTCGCCTTTTCAATACCGCACGGCACAGACAGCAACGCGTAATAAAATTATATAAAATTAATTATTTTTTAATTCATCTGATCCCAACAAATCTACCAGGAATGTGGACTTTCGCAATTAAAATTTTTTAAAATAATTAAAGTGCTCCTATTTGCAAGTGTATCTAATCGCTTTGCCATTTCTTTTGCCATCTTCACTAACTTATCGTTTTACGATAAGAAATTTGGAGAAAAAAACGTTTATTCATATATCTGCATTTCACCGATATTGAATCATGAACTTTGGGTCGATTCAAAGACTAAATAAATGGCATAATACCATATTACTGGCAGCCAGGGGAGCCTCTTCGTTACTATTCGATGACTCGGTGTCGCGGTTAAGGTTATCGAGGAGAAATCATTCGCGGGTATCGTGTGTTAATTAGCGAATTAATTATGGTCACGCTAGAATTCGCAGAATTCAGTATTAATTGGTCATCCGACAATACTTACTCACATCACTACCACTAATGACCATGCGTAATGATATTCTGGTCTATTTTGAAAGCAACAAGGCCAATCTCGTTTGCGTCTTAACATCGCACTAAATTTCCGGCAATGATGCGCACTCATACGAACAATTAATGTCAGGACTTAGAATAGGTAGAGTCGACCTAACACAGCTTAGAAATCATTAACGTTTCTAAACGTACTTACGACTTTCGTTCAACAGCAAAGCATTCCTTCAAATCCATCCGAAAAAATCAATTGCATTAATAATATATGTATACGTGTAAACAATTTCTTAGGCCATCAGCGTCATCATCAACATCATCGCTATACTGATGATTTACTAAGAAAAAGTTTTACAAGGAAAACACGAGTGACCCTAATAGTTAGTGTGATTAACACAACGACGATTAAGGTAAAAACAGATATCGAGACAACCTTATTGTTAGAATAGCGAACTCGTGTTTCCAAAAATGGCTATTTCCTCCTGTTAGATACAGTATATATCTACTATACATATCGCATGCTGCAAAGTGGGTGGAAAAATTATAATAAAATGATCTGATTAGTATTGACAAAAGGGAGGAATCTTAAGATCCCTATATAGCGAAAGTCAGATGAGACCTTGCAATGAGTTATTTTGATTACGCAATGAAATGCCAAGGTATTTCATTCTCTTTTTGTCTTTTGTGTTAGCTCGCTACATTATAGTCATCGACTGACAACCCAAATCGTGATTCGTTCGATTGATGATTCTCTGAAGGAGACAAGGAACCTTCGTAACAAGACGCATTGTCTTGAGAATAACTACCGAACCCAACGAAACAGCCTGCTGCCAGAGGCCAAGACGTTTCTAATATTTCCATTGTGTTTCAGGGATCGTGGAGTCAAGTTTCGAAACTCGAATCATGACGCAGAGACTAATTTTCGCAGTGGCAGTCATGGTCATCGGGATGACCTGTCCGCTCTACGCTGGTGTCATGAAGAGACCACGTTACGTTCAGTGTCAGAGCAGCTTGGAGTGTATGCCAGGAAACTGCTGTACCATCGGTCGGTATCGGTCGATAAATTAATCTGTAATAATTTTATGAGCTTTTATTAATTAGAAAAAATAATATGATCTCTAGGTGAAGTACGGTTTAGCATACCACAGTGTCAGCCGTTGCAAGAGGAAGGAGATGTTTGCAGACCAAGTGGACACGCCACTTTGAATACCACCCTGGTCTATCCTGATGGAACCCAAGTGGAACTTACTGACGTTCATATTATGTTATGTCCTTGCAGCTATGGAATGACTTGCGACGATGGTATCTGCAGAGATCCAAGTCAGAAGCGAGGATTTAATCATCTGATGGGAGAAGCAAGCATACAGGATGATTAAACATAATTACATATATACAGATGATGAAGACTAATATATGTAAGGAACCGTTGAAGAAAACTTGAAGGTCTCGGTCAGATAATTCAACAGTAGATTGAATGAGAATTGGCCTTTGTGCTGAGAAACAACGTAAAACTGTCAAAAAATGTTAAAGTAAATTTTACTTAAAATTCCGTATCTCAGATGGAAAATTAAAATCACATAATGATTGTGACTATTATCATAATTTAAAGAAGATCAGCCATAATCTTGCCAACGAGGAATATATATACATATGTATAAGAACAAAATCTCCTACAAAATGGCAGAAACACACGAAAGGAATAACAGCGGCGTGGTGGTGACTGAACAAATAATCAATACATAAAGAGAAATGGGGAGTAAGAAGTGAACGATAAAAAAGAAAAAAGTAGATAAGAGAAACACGTATACCGATAAGAGATAATTTCATTGACGTAGCTCATCATAAATAATCAATCGAGCGTTGTTCCTGTTGGACTAAAAGTTCCATTCATGGAAATTCAGCGAGAGGGAATCGAACGATGATAGAAACGTCTGCCGTTGCAAAAATGCTTAATGGGTAACTATGTATAACTGTTTCTCGATATTTCGTATGCGTTTCTCGAATTCGTTGAGAACACTGAACAAACGTTTAACGGTATGTAGAACCGATTGAAAAGCTATTGAAATCGTCTTCGCGAAACTGGTCTCTCAGGAAATTCATAAAGAATAAACGAGAAAGTCAGGGTGAGCGTGCTTGTATCTTTTTTCCATTTTTTTCTTTTTATTTCTCATTTGTCATCTCCCCCACGAGAGACGCAAAAGAAATATGGAAAAAGAAAGAACAAAGATCTCATCCACCCAAGTCGCCTTCTTTTGGAGCTCCCTGCGCACATGTGTACATTATGACTTTATATACAAATCGACTGCGCAAGAGTAGAAGTTATGTTTGATATGTTGACTAGTTATCTTGTTATTTATTATTTCCTTCTTACAATTATAACGATTTAGCGCCAATCGCGAGCCAGTAACGATCATCACGCCATTATTGTTTACACGAGAGAAAACGTACACGTTTATAATGCGCCATAACTCTGTGAAGATAACTTTGAAAATGTAATCGTATGTAATACATATATATATATATGTATATATATTCTCAGAAGTAGAGATTGGAAAGCTGCGCTCTGTCAAAAGAGAAGAATTGTGTCTTCTGCTGTTTTTTTTTACTTCATTGTTCTATCGCAAGGCCTAATACGTGGACTGATTTTTTTTTTACTTTTTGTTTGTTTTCCCTTGACGAGACGGATGAACACGACTTGTTCTTTTTTGGTCTTGACTGTACAAAAATTATAATCGCGCCCTAGAATCATTGCAGGGACACAAGTATTCCGGGAGGACTTATGTCAGTGGCGTTCACACCAAATATTTGCAACTTTTAGTTATTAGATACCTTCATGACTAATTTACGTTAGAATTATGTACTTTTACTTATTATTATAGGAGCGTTACTATTTGTCAAAATGATATATAATTCTGAGAGCTGGACGTTCATCCTGATACCAGCCACATAAATAGTATCTAAAAGTGAATCTTGAGACTTGTTAGAGATGAATTTGGGATTTATGTCTTGCTTGGGATGTCATTGATAATCGTAATACGTGGTATTAGTAGATCTAGTGAATTGATACTATCATCATCGCAACAGATCTTAAGTGTGCATGACAAAGAAGTAGTAGGTTATATTATATATAGTAGTATATATTATCAATAAATCGCAACGATAATTTGTACACATATCTACATTGTTGTACACACTCCTCGAGCAGTGAAATACATATTTATTTATTAATTTGATATTTTTACTTTTATTGTGCTATTTGTTTTCATGAATTCTTAATATGCTTTGTAATACGTAGAGTTTGTCTCTAAGAAAATATATAAAGAATTGTCACTTATCAATTTGTGGCTCCATCGTTTATTATTTTGTGGTTGTAGTCTGGTCTTCGATTTCTATCAATTGATCTTTACTTTCCTTCGATTGGTTGTCAATTCCGTGAAGTAATATTGGGCAGCAGACAATTTTCATACTGGTTTTGTGATATAAAGTGAACAATTTTATTACTTGGTAGAGCAAAAACATGCAAGTTGGTTCGCTCCTGAATTGTAATGACAACTTACACACGAAGCTAATAAAATACGTATTCGAAAGTGCACGATTCATTGAAAACGAAGTTGTTCGTTTATAAAAGTGAAATAAATGGAATTGAAGAAAATAAAATTATGCGTGGTGGAAGAAATTTACGACCTTTTTTGATATTGTAACATTTCAACTAAACTTCTTGAAGAAGTTGTCGCATAGCTCCATCTAAAGAAACGCGTAAGAAACTGGTCAAAAAACGTTGGCAGAATTTATTGTATGTACTATTAATTCATATGGAATTATAAGTACTCAAGACTGGACGATGAGAAACAACATGGAAATTATTAAGTGATTATTTCAAAGTGAGCGTTGTATACATTGAGAAACATTAGATAGCTCTCATTTATCATCCGAGTAAAATGTAAGCGAAACTTCATGATGTCAGTTGTCGATCGTCGGGAAGTTAGCGTCAAAGGATAAAAATGTATAAATTTATAATGCCTAAAAAGTGCACCTTAACTGTTCCTTATGTTTTCCTAATTGCTTCGCTGCTGTTATACAGTGGATAAAAAATATTCAGTTTTCAATTTTGTTTTCCGACCTGTTGCAAGCAGTTCCGAGATAGTTCTCTCTGGTTCTGAATGTTGGGACCATAGTTCCGCTCGGAACTTTTGTTTAAATAATGCTGGAAGCTAGAATCGCACCGCTTCATTCCTCAGTGCAGACAGGCATGAGATGTTGGCTTTTGTCATAGTAAATATTTTCAAACTTACACTGTGCGCTCGAACTTAAGATTGCAAAGAAAAAAAATTCACACTTACGCTACGAGTGGCAGCAATTGACGCTACTCTTTAGACGCAAAAACAATGTCCAACAATCGGACCATTTTAAACAAAGGAATCTCTCTCTCAAATATTACTTACTCCGTTCGTAATACATATTTATTAATTTGTAGTATTTTAGCAATTGATTGTTGATTCATATATTGAAATAAATATTTTTCCATTATACAATATATCTGTTTTTATTAATTATAATGTAAGAACATGAAATAAAGCTCTGAATTAATCAGAATTTAGTCTGGTTCATTCGGTCAGCTGTCAGCTGTCTGCAGCTGTCACGTCGTGGTGTGCAAGTTAAATCTAGTAAACAAGACATTTGTTCATTGAGGATTGTTTTAATATTAATTAAACAATGTTTACTGATGCATCTTCGGAGCCTGTAGGCTTCCGTTCTCAACTTTGCAGTAACAAGTAAAATTCATAATATTTTATAGCATATAAATACATGCATATTTAGGTATATGACACAACCAAAATCACTCTCTTACACATTCTTTAATCAAAATTCGTTTATTATTCTAGCCTTGTTAATATTTAATATTCTACTTTAGTATTATATACTATTAACACATTTCTGAAATTACTTCATTATAAGTATACCTGTTTAGGTTAATTATAATAAGAATATTGAATATTTGATGCAACAATATTTATATGCATCCTATTATTTTTTATTTCAGACCAGAAAAATCAAGTAATGTTCAGACTGATGAAGTAGTATATAAGGAGAACGAAACTCAAGCTGTCGAGACAAAAGATGTTCATGTAAGAAGTAATCCGAAAGTGGCAACGTTGAGTTGTACATCCAAATTCTAAGTAAATTTTCTTTTAGTTTTGTATAATATAGAGTGTATAATTTCAGACGCAAACTATAATCGAACAAAGAAAGAAACCTCAAGTCGACTATCAAAAACTGGCAGCATTTTTAAAGCGTGTAACACCAGGTATCTTGGAGGACTTAGATGAAGCATATGGTAGCAATGCTTTCGAGAACTATGATCCTGGAGCTAGTGGTGAACCATCGACTACAGTAAAGTTATTAGCAAAGTTGAACACATTGGAAGAATCTAATAACGAAGTATGAATGTTCTCTAATCAACTGGCTTTCTAGTAGTCTTTAAGCCTAAACATAGTTAAGATAACTATACTATGAATCTTATTTTATCCACTTTATTTCAGATAAAAATCAGTGACTTAACATGGAGTACTGGTGGGGGAACTCTTTCTGTATCGCACAGTGTAGTATATCATGAAACATGGTGCGATCATTTATCAAAAATCAAATTCTATGACCTAACAAAGGATTACCAGCTTCCCACAGAGCCCAAAAAAGTATTAAATCTAAATTCCTGCGTAACATCACTCTCGTATCATCCTACTGAACCATCTATTATTGCAGCAGGCCTGTTTAATGGTACGAAATACTTACATTCAATTTTCTCAAATATTATAAGGTACATTAAACATTTACACAGCCATTTACATGCTTTTATTTCTACTTCAGGAGATATCCTTTTATGGAATCTAAGAGATGACACTGCGGTAACTCCAACTCAAGTTTGCACACATGGTGATACCGTGTCCCTAATTCATTGGCGACCCAGATCCATCAATGATGTTTCATTGCTAGTAACAGCTAGTAGGGATGGATATATTTTGGTTCATAAATTGACAGCCAACTTTACCACCATCACTCAACATAAACGGTACTAACTAGTCAATTACAAAATACATGCGATGCATGATTATCCTCTAAATATTTTTTCTACCATCCACATCGGTATACATGATGAGTAGCTTTATGTTGATTGACGTCACGACTCATTACAAGGAATACATTGTAGATATAAAATTGCAAAGGAGCACAATCCATCGGAGAGCACAAGACCACGTAGCGCAGGCGGAAGTCGAGAACGTGCTACAGAGGCTGGATTATCAATTACGACTTTCGACTTCTCCACTAAGGATCCTATGCTTTTTGTTGTCGGTACTCTGTGTGGCGGCTTGTACAAGTGTAGCGTGGATCGTGCTACTCCAGTGGAAGGTCTTGGTGTACATTTTACATTCAAATTCAAAATTCGATTGAGGAAAGGGAGTTTTTAAATATGCAATACTACTTGCTCTTTTAGGAAATGAAAATATTCTTGATCCAGTTGTGGATGAGTATGAAAGACACGAAGGCAGTGTTACTTGCGTACGCAGTTCACCCACGCGCAACCTATTTGTTACAAGTGGCACAGATAAAGAAATTCGCATCTATGATTTTGCAGAGGTAAATATATTATTATAAGTTTCTGTCTCTTACGAAACATGACTCGTTGTCCCTTGACGTAATCTAAAGTTCGACATAGTAATATTTCAAATAATAAGTTTGTTATGTTCCATTACAAGAGGGAAGACGATATAAAATGGCCAAGGCGGAGAGGTGAAAGCCTTTCAGTCGACCTTTGCTAGATTTTAAATTCATCGCGCATAATTCACCGTCATGCCAAAGACAAAGGAAACATATTCATGACAAAATCTAAAGTTTGCTGTCGTATACAAATTCATTATTATGCAGGAATCGTCTGCATTTCAATGAAAGGAAACAACAAATATTTTTCTGTATACTCAATTCGCTTACGTTTCATAAATAATTTTAATATTATATACTATATACAAAGCTACAATGGTTTTATTTATATCATTAACAAAGGTTGAAGTACCGTTATTAAAATACTGTAATAAAACTAATTATTCTTAGGATACCACTGAATAGCCGGTCATTCGATTAATCTAAAATTCAATAACTTTTGTTCAAAATCCTCTCTTTGTAATTGAATATCGTCAATCGCAATATGCTGTTATTTATAATTTCAGTCTGTGATTCATCAAACGATATCTGTTGACGACACAATTGTGGGGCTTACTTGGTTACCTGGAACAATTGACGTATTCACAGCTTATGGCGCAGGAGCCTTAATACAGTTTTACAACGTAACAAATGGAAAGCCTGTGACGAATCTAAGGTTGGAAATGTCGGAAAAACAAGATACCAGTTGTCTTCAATTTAATGGAAAAAGGTTTGTTATTTTTTATTATTATATTATATTTATCCTCTTCCAATTACAGGTCTTTGACCTTTTTCAAAAGTCCTGACCTCGATCATGCCAAATTTGTTCTACGTAATACGCAGTTAAAAGGGTATCTTTCAAAATCAGGTATTCATATATTATCGCAGGAGAATAACAGCGCTTCATTGTATACTACAGTTCTAAATAGTTATAATTTGTAATGTTCCTTCTGGACTAGTATCGAAACAGCAAACTTGTAAACCCTTTATATCAGAATGCCTCATTTTTTGATTAATTCCAAGGGATTAAAATATCGTGAATGAGACACATAAAAAAGAATGCGTGTTTGGCAAGCGTTCAAAAGTAGCCAGGTTTACACGGCATACAAAAATAAACCGCTCGTACACATTCGCTACGAATGTTTACATCGCATCAGCACTTTTACAAGTTACCCGGTTCAAAACAAGTCCAAAAGTGTCACGGATTTATGTTGTGCCCTTAATTATTCGTTTATGAATTAAACTTTATTGCACGGATCAACGATAGCAATTGAATAGCATATAGTGCAAGATTTCAATGATCGCATGTGCCAATTGACAATTATTTAAGATAAGCAGTCACAGCTGAGACAATATTTACTCACACTTCGTATCACTTTTTCTATCAATTTAATGAATATTCATATGATCTATGTATCTCATGGAAATTTCCGAGTGTCTTCGTATACTAATCTCAAGTATCAAGTCTTATTAGGTATGTTTTTCGATCTTATCCATATTAATCGACTGGTAATGTAAAGCTTGAGATGAAATTTATTCGCTGTCATTAATTAAACCATTACTGTGAAGAATTATTATTCAGCCTATCATAGATCGAATGGAACCTGGCGTGCCATCTTCACTGGCATGAGCTAAAAACGTTGATAACCGATGGATATCGGTTTGATGACTGAATTTTTCAATAATGTACCTAGCTATTGAATATCACTTATCATTCACATACATCTATAATTCTGTATGCTTTTGTCATTATTTAAATAATACCTTTATCTTTCAGAGATCTCGTGGCTATTGGAGACACCAAAGGAAACTTGGAAATTTGGAAAATACCAAGACAGCCATTCACATGAACACTACAAAACGCATGGCATTTTTTGATACAGTCTAGTCGTTCATATGTTTAGCAGCTTACGTTTAATATAGCATTTCTGTGCATTATTTTCATACACTCTACTATACATGTTTATTCAGTACTACTGCAATATCTGAAGACAGTTCTACCATAGGAACTGAATAGCACTAAAATGGACGCTGTACTTAAGTTCATAATCATATATACACATGTCAGTTAATGACAAAATCAAGATTGCTTTAATGTTTTCTTTAATTCCATTAATATTAATAATTGATAGACTGTCAATAAGAATAGCTATGAAATAATTGTCTGTAAAATTTTATTTAATAATGACCAATATAAAATAACGTCAGAAACAATTTTACTTGGTATTTTCGAATGATACTTATGTTTACACAATATCGTGAAAAATCCTGCCTTTTAGAAAGTATCGGTTAAGTTTCTATATTTTCACTCTCTAATCTCTTGAGCAGCGTTCTGTCGCACAAGTCAAAGTTTTCAAAACTTCTCTGAGTATCTTATGAGTAACTAGAACGGATCTCAGCTTAGTCACTCCCGTAATAGCCGTAAAACTCTCCAACTACTACGTGAGGTAAATGCGTCACGGCTTATAGCGGGTGACTCGAAGACAGAGGTATTAAATCCCACGTGAAGTCCACACCGACCCCAAGAATAACTCTGGTCCAAATTAAGAAGCACGCGATTCACTTGGTTGCATATAAATACTTTGGCAGCGTGACAGAAAAATAAACCAACAACGTGAAACAATTTCATGCTTACTTTTTCTTTGCTCTGTTAAAGCTTCGACTCTTCTCGTATTCATTTCTTCGGCCGAGAAAGTCACGTAGCGTCCCAAGGAAAAGAAGCAACTACAAACATCCTGGCATCTTGGCCTCGTGTCAAACCCAAAGTTTGTTGTCCAACCTCGAGTTTCAGAACTTGGAACGTAATCAAACTTCGTCTTCGTAACGTGTAGGAGCACTCAGGCCGGAAAAGCCAAGGAACCAGTTAACGCTACGTCGAACAACGTGTATGACGACGTCGGCATCTGGGCGCCTGCTGTATTAATAATAGAAAAAAATATTGAATATTTTTAAGAAACGTCAATTGTGACTTTCACGCCCTGGAACACGTCATTGGGTTATCATTATATACAAGATTTTAAACTCCCTGGGAACTTGGAACATTGACAAATTTTCTACGTCTGTTATTAACCCGGCTTTTCTGCTATTTTTGGCATTTTCATACAATTCCTTGGTCACACTATCGACCACAGTAGCCAATTCTCTGCTCTAAAGAAAAAATTAATACTAGTAAAAAGTCCATTACCTTTTCCTCTTGTTACTTCTATTTGTCAAAGTGCTAATACCATATTTCTCGTAAGCTCTTTACATGTACTGAGCTTTTAATTAACCTGGGACAATAATCTCATATAAATATGGTTTTATATTTCAACTTACAAGACCTTGATACTCCATTTCTATTTACATATAGAATTCTACTTACATATACGGACAGGTTTCATATTCGTACAGTACTAGTTACGGTGTATTAGGCATGTACCAACCTGGAAGTGAAAGTCGACGTTTCTTAGCTAAACCTGTAACATTAATATGGCGTAGCATAAAGGCTGACTCATGGGCTGACTGAACGCGACAAACTAATTTGAGATACACGGTTACAAAACTCAAAAAATAAATAGAACTAGTACTGTACACATGATACAGAAACACTTATTAACGCACTTCTTACTATTTTGCATTAATGAAACATATTCTGCATATGAAAAAAAATTAACGTATATATTAATTAGAAAAATCTCGTCTATCCCTGAGTCTAATTTATACTCGGTCGATAATACTGAATCATATATGTAATAAAAAGTTAACCTTATCGACATTCACGTTCATATGGTAAAACGAATTGATTCCACGAAGGAAACTGGTTTCTATATGGACGCCATTTATACTGTCTAGTAGACTATAATATCGAATTATGTGGGACGCTCTGGTACAGTTACATTGATCGTGTTCTATTTTTTCAATAATCATTAACCCAAACAATCTATACATCCTGCATCAAAATAAATGTATACCATTGGTCATAAAAGCATGTATCCATGGAAACTAATAAAACTGAAAATTGTGAAAGAATAAGAAAATTATGATCACTCGACATTTCCTTTTTGGTTGGTATACTAACTGTATCGTGATTCATAAAACTTTTGACGGATACAAAAACCTCGAGGTACGAATTCCTTTACCAGAACGGCTTTCGCTGAGTCATCAATGACGTTCCTTTCCGTGACGTCCAAGATTCGAAAAACGTCAAGCAGCATAAGTAACTGAGAAACATTTAGGTTTCATCATTTTTCGCAACGTTAAAAATTCTCAGTTTCTCTGAGTCATCAAGGAAGTGAATATTTTATCTGATTTGGCGAAAAAGGAACTTCAAGCGATACCGTAAAAAAATCGTACTACTTTGAATTTTTGCTTGGTACGCGTTATTGACAAAATATTTACGTCACGATAAGATAAAACCTGACATCTAATAGCACTGCTGTCGATAAGGCACGCACAGTTTGTACGCAGCCAGTCAATAATCGCGAGAAAGTGATAAGCTATCGCCATTTCGTACTATTAAACCAACCGATGACCGAATTCCTTAATATTAACTTTAAAAAGACTCGTTCGGTCCGACCTCACGTATATTTCACGACGACAGAGACCAATACGCGCCGTCACTTCATTCTCGAATGATCTCGACTCTGCCAAGGACGTTAACGCGTCTTCAAGTCATTAGCAGATGGCGTACATTCAAATTATTGTAGAAGCAAAACACGTTAGCAATATAACTATATTATAAACTACAAAACTTACTTGATATTCACAGCCAGAGTATTGTGCAACAGCTAGTCATCCATACAGACATTGATCTTACTGGTCCATTTAGATAGACCACTGATAACAGCAACAATTCTTCTAATGATATCAGTGACCGTAATCCATTGGCTAAATGTCCCTGTTAAAAAAGAATCATTCAAATTGTCCTAATAAGGACAGTTTTCTTTTATATACCAAACGTGTGTTCAGAAATTTTGTCCTGAAAAGGACAGATTTGTCTTGTAGACGTATTGTGAACATTCGTAATGCGTTTCCCACGTATTGAGATAATTGCGGGCCCTGAGAAGGGCCCTAAGGAAAAAAAGTAGATGATATGGGGATAAGATGTGGGGGGGTGGGGATTGACATGTTAGGATTGGACGGGATTATATTATATTTAATAATAGGTTGCTTATGCGTGAGAAGGTCAGGCCGGTGACATGAGAAAAATCATTAGGATTCTAATTGATGAGATTCCCGATGATCGGAATCGTCCTTGATGGAACACAGTTGAAGTCATCCACAGGGGTTGAATTAATTCCAATACTGCCTCGCGATCTGATAAAGTCCTCACCGGCTGGTGTGACTGTTTTCTTCTCGAAATCCAGTTGACGGGGAGATGATCACGTGTCTCAAGATGCACGTATGACCACGCGGTGCAAAATCCACTTGAGAATGCTCGTGGAGCGTGCTGCTTTAGAAAATCGAATTATCTGTCAAGGAATGAGGATAAATTTTTTAAATATAAAAAGCCAAGCAGTCTTCTTTTTCTTTGAAGAGCTGCATAATCCATAACGTTCGTTTCCCCTTTGTTTCAATTACAAGGACTGTCGACGTGATAAAAAAAATACTGGATCCACGATAACAGGAATTTCGTTATCAAGGTGGATTTACAATAGTGAGGATTGGGCAATCAGCGTTTGCGAATATTAGAGCTTCTCGCCATTTCACGAGACTTCCGGCGAAACCTTCGATTCTTCATGTATTCGATTCGTGCGAATGGAGCTGGGATTGTCCTATACATCTATGTAGAGTCTCTCTTGATGCCAGACAAGTATCAAAGAGGAAAAGAGAGTTCGGTGGTCAATACTTGATTAAAGCACGATAATGCCGTGGGATTTAATAAAGGAACATGATTGGATGGGAGCAACGTGATATCAGTGACGTATCACGACGGCATCCTATTTTACTTTCTGTGGTGTTATCCCCGATAAGAAGAATAAAACTTCTTAACATGGTACGTCGTATCACTCTAATGAAATTGCACGTTCAAGATAGTTGGAAGTCCTCTAGCTGCATATCCATATATGCCATCAGCGATCATCTTGGCATCACTTCTTCTTCTTGTCCTCCTCCTCTTCTCTTTCCATTTCCTTCCTTCTTTGTCATCTTATATCCTCAATCTTCTTCGTAATCTGTTTCCTCTTATATTCCATCATTCACACTTTTTTTTTTTCACTTTCACTCTCATTCTCTCTCTCGCTCACGTATTCTCCTCTCACATTTCTCTCTTAGACGTACTCAATTTTTTTTGGTTGCTTTCACTGGAAAAGCCTTTTTCTATACATTTTTTTTTTCTTCATCATCTTCAACCTCATCCTCTTCCTCCTTCGTATCTCTTCCTTACAAGCGATCCTCCAGTCGTCAATTGTCAGCGTCCTCTTCACTTCTTTTTTTTTTTATAACCGACTGGTCACTCCTTTATAAGGGACCCGATGTTCCCCATTAAATAGGGGCTGCGGAGCGCTTTTTTTATATATGTTTGCAACTCCGCGGGCATTTCGGGTCGCACGTATATCCAGACAAAAAAAATCTATTCTCTCTCATCCACTTGCTCTTTCGCACTGTCTTCCACTCTTTTCATCACTTACGTACTTCTATTTATAACTCTAGTCATGTATATGTACGTGTATGTATGTAAATGAATGCATATATATTTGTATATATATATATATATATCTTTTATGGATGCTGATCCAGACCGAGGAACGAGACACTCCTAAAGCTCCATCATCCTGAGACAGCTCGTCCCCCAAAAAAGAACCTTAAGAATTCTTTTCCAAAATCCTCTTAGACGCAATTGATCCGTCATCCATTCCAGACTTCCTCGGCGCAAAGAGACTCGGTCGTGATCTTCAATCTTGCCCGTCTTCCTCTACCCTGCTGTTCCTCCAGCTGCTGCGGCTGCAAACGCGTACACACATACGTTTGTAGAGGATCCAATTATCATCGACTCCCTTCAACAGGAAGCTTCTACAGAGACCAACCAACAAGAGAGCTGATGGGCTGGTTGATCACCCTGAGAAAATAATCAGCATCCTCACCTTGTGGTAGACGCCGATCCAAGTCTTCCCGGTCGTCCCCGTAATACTCTGGGGTAAAGAGGGTCCAGGGTGTCCCGTCGGGGAATGCTCATCGGTACTGTAAACCAGCCTTCTCGGTGTGGATGCACATCAACGACGTACACATAATCATCAGGACGAACAATGACAATTGTTCCCGATGACTACTACGGCTCTCCGGATGATCCCCTCTTCCTCAATAAATTGAGTTCCCCGACAAATCCAATTGGACACTGGCTCCACCTGACCCGTCCGCGACGAGTCTACCAAATTCAAAAGCACTCCTCCCGACGGGAAGGCTCCTCTTCGTCCGGATAAGGACGACGACGACAACAGTCCTCGCACTGCCTCCATCGATGACATAACGGGAACTTGATGCACGAGGTCCAGAAAGTTAATCGAAAAAAAAATACATAAACAAAATGGCCGAATGGTACCGCCGACGACTAGTAGTAGCATTTATCAGTGTTCTCTTCCGTTCTTCAGGACGAACTCCTTGGATCTTGTACGTCGGGCGCGCCTCGCGCAAACACGAGTCCATTGTTTCACGCTGTAAACAACGAGCTGCGCGAATATGATTTTTTAAAATCTTTTTTCACAAAAAATCGGATCGTCCCACATCGTAATTGCGCGTTGCGTACCGCCCACGTACGTGCGCCACGTGATGCGCAGTAAATGCACGCGTCACAAACGAGGTCACACAAATCTTCCTGCTGCTGCTGCTGACCAGCAGACTGGCGCCTGCATCTTGAGGTCTTGATGTTAATGACGATCGAGATGAAATGTCGGTGGTGGTCGTGATACATAACTCTATTCGCTTAACAAAATATCTTCGTATACACATTATACACGATATACGTATACACATATATATGCATAAATATATATACGTATATAAATATATGCATGTACAGTCCGCGACAATAGTTTTTATCGTTACGCCCGAGGCGCGTTTTACCTTAAGAGTAGCCTAAAAAGCGTCACGATCATTTTGCGAATTGCGTCCGGATCGTGAACGCGCTTAATTATTCGTTACTGTTATGTCGTGTTCCTTCTTTTGGTTGTTCTTAACGAAAATCACAGAGAGTTTTGTGTGTTCAGGGTGTACCTGTATACTGGTGTAAATGGACTTGTGTGTTACGTGTGTCTATACAAAAAGAACAAAAAAAAAATTCTTAATCTAAGAACAGAGACGCCTGAACGTGACCAAGAGAACAAAAGAGACAATTATTGGAATCGTTCGTTTATTCTCTCATCGCGCTCTTCTTATTATTTATTCGCCATTAAGAAAAAGAGATGAAAAAAAAAATGTTATAATAAAACAAAACGACGGCTCGGTGTTTACGTAAAACGTAACGCATGAAGAAGTTTCGGGTTATCTTTATGTATACGATAAATGGCCTCGACTGCGGCATACGTATCAGCATCGGGATACGTATGTCCAAAAAGAAAAAGAAAGAAAGGAAAATAAAGATTCCGCGCGGAGTCAATAATAAATTGCTGATGGGCTCCGTTCTCGTATCTCATAACCCACGGCTTGTGTTTCATGAGGCAGGAAAGGCGAGCGTCACAGACAAAAGGTGCGTCTCTTCCAAAATGCAACATTTTTGTATTCCTCTCTTGCACTTTGGAAGTACTTGTACGTTCGGTTGCGCTCGCTTTGTAACGCACGTATCTTTCCACTCACGCATCAGCAGACAACACTCTCATCACATACGGGGGACACGGGACGCTCAGGCACTCATATATTTTTTACGTGACATTCGTTATGTTGAAACTGTCTCTCCATATATATATGTGTGTATAACATGTATGTAAAGATATATATATATATATTCCCGGTATATCAAGGTACATCATCGAATCTCGGTTCGCTAAAATAATCAGTACGTTCTGCTTTCGACCAGCAGCGGCGGCGGCAGCGACCGCAGAAAATATTTCCAATCTTATAGTAATACCTATAATTTTCGTACCACTTTTTGCATTTCTTTAATAAAAAAAAAGTTTAAAGCACAGCATCCGAGCTTACTCTCTTAACTTCATTGAGACCAATGGAGGGCGATATGGATATGCAAATTCGTGCCTTTCCTTGTTTCACCGTTTGTTACCATTACGCAATAAGCCTAGCCTAACGAGCGCGACACAGGAGAGAAAGAAAGGAAAAGCCCAAGACAATACACTCCCGACGATATCCCGCTTTCCTTGGAATTTTGACGATTTGAATTTGCCGCTACCTTCTAGATATATTTTTTTTTGTTACCCAATGTCATCCGTCACGAATAGAAGCGAGCTTCGCCGTGACGTTAATGTTTATGGGTATTTCTTTTTTTTCTTTCTTTTCTCGATAATTAAAAAAAATAATATTCACACGAGTACCGTTAAAAATCGGTTTTCTTTCTTTTAATTTCTATTAAAATTCTTAAAGCATCCCACGTCCATCACCGAATATCGATATTGAAGATGTTTGTAAGTCTTTCTTTCTTCTCCTCTCTTTATCCCTGTGTACCTAATCAATATCTTACTTCGATTTTTCTTTGTTTCACCTCGTTCGCTCCCAGTCTGTTCTTCTTAGTTTCGCCTTATCTAATTCTATCTTTCTCTCTCTCTCTCTCACGATCACTCACCATCTCAAACAGGCCCATTGCGTCAAACGCTTTTGTACGTTATACGATATATCACATTGATTGCCGGCTGACTGGAGGATCCTCCCGATCCTTCGTATCGTCATTCCCATTCGCATTGCCTTTTATCATTTCCTTTTCCTTTTTAAATCATTCTCTTAGACATTAAACAAAATGGGGTCCCTCCTCGCCACAAATGGCAGGCTAACAAATTCTTGCAAGGTATTAGACTAAATATTTTCAAATTATTCATAATCGTCCGTGACCATAGCCATTGCCGCCCCACCCACCCGCCCTGCCAGTCGAATTTTATCAATTCGACTTAGAGACGACAACGACGACGATCAGCGCACGACTTTCATAAAAATGAAAAACGACTACTGTTACTTTGTACGAAGGATAACTTAAGATTAACGTTAAATATAAAGCTTCGAAATAACAATGTAAACGGTACTAATTAATATTCATCAAGTAATGAGATTTAATTTTCATTTTGCATTCCTTCCGATTCGGCGATCAGATACCGAACGCTGACTCTTGCTTTTTTCTATTATCATTTCTGTATCAACTTTTTCGCGAAATATATACTGCCGAGTAGAGATTACACGTTTTCCGTCTATTAACTTTCCTTTTTGTCTCCGTCTCTGTTTTACCTACATGACCTTTATCCCATACTAATAATCAACCGGATGACCCGTCTAATCAACCGGATAAACCCTTCACTCTGGCGAAGTGACTTTTGAACATTCTTTTCCGGTTCTTTTTTTTTCTTTTTTTTTTCTCCATTATTGTTTTTCTCGAAACGTCCAAACCACTCGCTCTAACGTGTATAAATTTATCTGTTGTACCGGCTTGTTTTGGTGACGATGGATCGTGGCAAGCGGAAGGCGGAATGTAAAATTGTGTTCATACATTTTAATTATTTGCTTCATTCTTGTTTTTTCTTAATAATATTTCTTTGAAAAAATTTACCGACTTCCGCATCCAGTTTTCACGGTCGTGTCGCGCCTATCGATTAAATTTACAGTAATATAACATTAGTGTACAAGTATTTTCGCATCTCGTATCGCTCACGTGTGCTCGTGACGTAAATCCTTAAACGCATCTCAGTTAGATCCATTAATCGTATTTATAATTGTAATCGTAATCCTCAATATCATCACCACCTTATATTCAATTATTAAAATTATTATCATTGTACATACATACTTATTTACTTCTCCTATCACGTTATTCGTATACATATATATATAATATATATATGTATATACGCGTGTGTGTTGTGTGTGTGTATATATATATATATCGATCAGTTATCAATTAAAAATAAGTAGTACCTATAGGGTCATCATCACAGCTAATTTCCATTCTTTTTTTTTCCCCCAACTTTCTTTCTCCCTTTTTCTTTTCCTCGGCTGATCCATCCTCCATCGCCGATACGCGTTATTATCAATTACTATCAGTATTATTGTTACAAGTCCATTTTTTCCTTTACCCGAATCGTCCGCTTCGCCACGTGCATATCGAGCTCGAGAAATATCGCTACATACGATTACTCAATAGCCATACTAAATAGAAGTGACAGTTCCTCGCGAGTTACGAGAACGACAAGAAATACAAAATTGAAAAGAAATTTTGACAAGACACATCGTGAAGTGTCGTCTTGGCCGTGAATGGTTACATTAATTTTACAGAAAAGTACAGATATTTTTTATTTAAAATACGGTAAGCAGAACGACCAATTTTTTTTTGCTAATCGACAGCAAAAATTCTTATTGATCGTTCGAGCGTGATAAAAGAAGAAAAAATATCTAAGAAATTCTCATTCTCGATATTGTCACCAGTGGCGGAGAGATTCGTTTTTTTTTTCCCAATAGAAATAAAAATTCCAAACGGCACTCCCCCCCCCCCCCGCCAAACTCTACTGAATAATTTTTTTTACCTATTATTCACCAATCGTTTGATCCTTTATCGATGGCAACTCGGGAATTGCTCCTCTGCAGTATCGCCGATAAAAAATCGTATCAGAAGAGTGAGAGAGAGAGAGAAAGGAGGGGAAGTTCGTTACATTTTAGTAGAACCAACGGAGGACGGTGAAAATTGATTTTTGTAAATGTCAAATTTTCATATCAAGTTGGTAAACGTCGCGAGGTGACAGAACCATGAGGATTTGACATTGGCAACAACAAAAAAATCCAAAAAACCTTTGAAACACAAAACTTGACGTAGTCCGCTATTGTTTTCCCAGGTCTAAATATTAACTACGGATACTGTGCTTGCGAGTCTATCCTAAATATGACTAAATACGTCTGTCTTATCCCGTACCGATCCGGTCTCTGTCGATCGCCTACTCTACTTGAATTTCGCGATAGGAATCGTCGATCGTTCCAATATTAATTGAGCTCATCGAGAACTACGCCAAGCCTGACGTCGCAAAGGATTCGCCGAGTCCAGTCCTCACTCTCGTGATCAGATGAGAATAATTCGAATTCTCGCGACGTTTCGCAGAAAAATTAACGCCAATCGCAGATCGCGCTTCGATCCCCGTCGTTGCGCCATTGACTAACAGACAAATCGGATCGATCGAATTGCCTGATTGACGCGTATATTCGCGCAGTGTGTAAGTCAGATTCTATAGATACCATTAAAAATTTCATTATACGACAAAACTAAATTGCGATAAGTATGCATATTTATGTATATGCACTCTTTCGTACATATATGCACGTGTTCCTTTTTTGTGTACGAAAGAAGTATAGCGATCGAACGTAGCCGAAAACAAAAAAATTAAAAAAGAAACACACACACACACACAAAAGCCAGAAATTGCACGTTTTGACTTATTCCCTTTCTCTTGCTTCCATCGTACCTACAATATTAACTTCGCCTTAATTTCAAACACGCTTGCACCGTCGGTACGCAACGATCGTCACGTCCGTCACTCTGGCATCCCAATCGCACTGTCTCTCTCACTCGCTTGCACTTATTGTATCACGCATTCTCTCTGTCTCGCTCGCTCGCGCATACACAAGTCATTCTCACGCACTCGCCTTCCCGTTGGCATTTACGCGACTCGCATCGCGAAATCCTAAAAAGAACTTTGGGGGGGGGGGCAGGGGGGGAGGGCGACAAAAAAGTGAATATAGAAGAGGAAACCAACAAAAAAAAAAAGAAATAAACCACAAAAAGTCCTAAAGCACGATGATAAAGAGCACGGACGCTTCTTTTCCTTACTGCGAGATTTCGAGAAAAAAAAATCAGTCACGTGAAATTACTTGGCACTTTCAATATCGTTATATAATAGTGAAACTAAAAAAAAAAACGAGCCATCGTTTTAAAACGCTCAATCAGAGAAATTTCGTCGGCGCTGTGGCACCTTGTTAAAAAAGAGGGTATGAGGGGACGGAGGGGTAACGAAAGAAAAAAATAATTAATTCAAATGAAAAAAAAAGTAACCGAGTGAAAAAAAAGAAGCAAATACATGTATATCCCCAATGAACAAAAGAGAAGAGTGTTTCTCGGGACGAGGGGTTATGGGGGTTGCAGGGCGGGGGATAAAGCCGTAAATTAAAATCTCGATGCGTTTGCCGTGGTCACTTATAAATGTAATGCGCCGTTAGGTATAAGAGAGCGAAAAAAAAAATGAAAAAAAAAATAAAGAATTTAATTGAATTTCTCGCATACGAACGGGCGTACCGTCGATTATAAATAATATTCTTAATTAAAGAAGGATCTGGTTAAAGGGTGTAAAGGATATTCCTCATGTGCACGGAATCTTTACGCGAATCGTGTTCCGCGCACGCACTGCACGCACGCACTTAATCTACTATACGCTCCTGACCCTCGTCATCGAATCATTTGTAATCAGGATGAACGATTAAAAAAAAAAGGGAAAAAAATTACACGGAATTCTAGTGATCGCATCTCTCGTTGGGTTTCTCGCGGTGTGTATTCAATTAACGATGATAATAATTAATCGCGTGATCGAGCAAATCGGTGTTCGCCAATAAAAGCAGCGGAGAAACAATCTAATGTACAGGACGAAGTTCGTAACGCGAAAACTACGCCGATCGCCGATGATCAATACGATGTGGTGAGAAACGTTTGGAGGTTAGGAACGCGAACGTAGTGAAGAGTGAAAAGAACTACAGAGTGGGGGAAAAAAGTACGAAAAAGAAAAAATATATATAGTAGAATCGAAGAAATCACGAAGATTACAATTATTGCCAAGTATTGGCATTGTGCCATCTTCTTTTTATTGGCGCTGGAGTAGAACGGCGAAGTGGCGAAGCGCACTGCGCGCCGCGTTTCCACAATATTTTTATCTCTTTTTAGTTTTACATCGCTCTGTAGAAATTCTGGCCGCCCCTCAGTACCGTTCTCCTTGCCGCTTTGTCGCCAAATATTATATCACAGTTAGCACGCCGCAATACTCGCTTTTTTTTTTATTATTCTCTCGTCGATCCGCGACGTTATATACAATTTTTTTCCCCTGGCTCTTCCCACGAACGGAAATAACCACTCTAATCGGCCACCTATATCCAAACGTTAACCCTTGTTCACCTCAAACGCCACTCGAACACGGATTTGCTCGCAATTTTTATACAGCGGATTCTCCTTTTTAAATCTCGCGCGCACTATTCCCTGTTATTCGCCTTTATTGTGTTCCGTAGCCATTATCACTCTTCCTCTCTTTCTACTCTCCATGCATATCGTACTCCTCGCGGAAAATCTCGCACTAGCAGTCTCTCTCGTTAACAGCTGTCGGTATTCATTGTTGGACAATAAAAGTATTATTAAAAAAAAAAATTGAGGCTGGTTAACCGGAAAAAAAATTGATCATAATTATGTCATTGGATCTCTCGCCCTGATCTTTTACGACGTATAACGATTGTTTACTGCACAAAGAGCTTAGACGGTATGACAAAAAGAAAGAAAAATGTAGAGCGAAAAATACGTAGACATTGGAAAAATAAAAAAAGAGAAAGAGCTACAGCGGAAAATAGAATCGGCGTTACGAAGGATAGGCGCTTCTCGCCAGGAGTTTCGATGCGACGAAAAACTATCCTAATAACAGATGCATTTAATTTAAAAAAAAAAAAAGTGTCAGAGAACGCGCGCGCTCGCTGCTCTAGAGAACCCAGCAGGTTCACTTTGTTTTCCTGGCTCTTGTATTGAGTGTTACGATAGTACGATAGTAGAATGTGTACGTGGGTGTGTTGTATCGTGTTGTAATATGAGTGTATAAATTTTGTTGATGTTAAGTGTCAGTGTTAAGAGTGTATAAATGTACGCGGCGTATGTGTCATATGTGGATAGAAGTGTGAATTATACGATAATCTAAAATACATAAGTTTACATCTTTATACACGACGTGTAGTAGAATCGTTAAACGCATTTACGTATGGTATATATATATATCGTGTCGCGTGTATTGCGAGCGATTTAGCGGCCGTAATGGACGGCGGCAGCTTCAAGAGATCCTCGTGAACGTCGTCCTCGTCGTAAAGACTCCTCCGAGTATACACGTTTCCATCAGCATTATCATTGTTCTGTATATATATCTCTTTCTCTCTTACTTACTTTTTCACACTCAGTCACGCATCATCACACGTTCTCACTGTATACCTCCACGTTGCGTCACTCGTTAACATGGTGGAGGTATTACGTCTCAGACTAAAGAAGAAGTTGGACGTCGTAGAGGAGGAGTCCGTACTGGCGTACTTGTGGGTCCGTCGCTGCCGTCGTCTTCTTATTAATCGCCTCCATGAGATGGTGACCATCGGCTTCGTCGTCGATATAAACGTCGACGTCGTGATCGTCGCCGTCGCCAATGCCACCACCGCCATCGTCGCCGACGATTGGATATCAGGCCTGGACGTTAAGAATCATCTTCAGATGATCGGAGATGTCGCAGATCCTCTCGGAGGATTGGTGGCAGCCCGCCATAAGCCTGGTTGTCCAGTGGCTGGGTGGTTTGGGTAAACTGGCAGGTGAGGGTGGCTCTGAGAATTTTGCACCGGCGTAGAAGCTGTTCGTTGGACTTCCACGTGGACTCTCGTAACGTAACGGAGAGTTCCTTAGATTTTTTGACGAACATGGTGGACTACAGCTCAGCCTACCGCTAGAATTACGAGAATGTCGCGATCCTCCCGAAAAGTAGGTCGAGGACTTTATACTGCCGGTGGTACGATGATGTCGTTTACCACCGGTGTTGGGCGAACCTTGTCGCTCCACCTTGTCGTTGAGCTTGGGTGTGGAATTGGTCATGGTTCAGATATGCCGTTTTTTCTTTTTTTAGGTTAGGCCGCCAAACGGGCTTCCAGCCTCCTTTAAAACACGAATGAGATAATAACGCGATGGAGTCGGTCTTGACGCGGTCCCCCCTCTTTAAGTGTCACTCACAAATCACTCGCGGAAGAAAACACAAACTCACTGATCTTGCGGGAGACGCTAACTGCGCAGTAAGCGCGAACTGTCGTTATATACGATCGGGTATACGTGGTGTAGACACCGGAGAATAAAGCGTGATGGTTACACTCCAAATCACGATGCTGTAAAATGTGGCTTTGCACGTACTGCTACCTAGGTCCGGTTGTCTTGGTTATTTGAATAATCCTCGCCACGCTTCTACCTCCTCTTCGTCGCTGATTCGACCACATCCGGTGACCGTAGGCCACCACGACACAATCACAGACGTCCCTCGCACTCTTTACAGTCCGCTAGCGTTGCTAGAGCACCAGAACGACGAGCTTCTATTCCGATAGAATAATAAACTCTTATATATCCTCTTTTCTTCGTTCTACTTCTCCCTCGGCTTCTTTCTATACGACTCTTCCTCGTCCGTAACCCCGCCGCTCGCCAAGCACAGCTGCAGCCACAAGATGGCGGCCTGCGACTTGTTTGTGTTTTCTCCCCGTAGCTGACGCACGGGAGGGCCTCGCTCTTTTGATATTATTCGAGCAGACGCATGCACATACGATTAACCTCTTTCGATTTTATTTACTTCACCCTTTACAATCTTCCTTATGACTTCTTTTCTATACAGACGCTTCCGTGATCTCACTGAACCGTACGTACGCGGACACTTTTATGTACGCGCACTGCTGCACCCTATTCACGTTCTTTGATATTCTTAAGACACGTTTCTTTTGCTGATATAACCTTTCCTTTCTCTTTGCTTCTGCACTCTCCTTTCCTCAATCACTCGCTCGTTATAGCCGGACTCCTACGCTCGCACTTGGCAAGTACGATCCTCTTCCAACACTGTACCTTGTCTTTGTGACGACTGAAGCCTTCCTCGAGCATTATGGGGTATGTCCTTGTCGGCCGGGCTTGTCCAATGCCGTGACGCACTTTCTCCCACGTGACGTTCCATAGCCAATCAGAGCTCATGGCATTCGGCTATTTTCGGTTAACTTCGGTTCCTTCAGTGAAACAAAGGAATAATATGTATTATCGAATTTATATACTATAAAGAAATTGCCGTAGATCTAATGGGATTTTTATAGATACGAGACTGCCTATAAATTTTCTATATTTTTCTAAATTCGTTAAATAAATTGGTGTTGTTTGTAACGATCGGGTCATCCTTACTTCGGATTGGTCGAGAACTCTCAATCACGACCACTAACGTTGCAGGCCTGAATTTATAAAAAATCTACGTCGCTAGACTTCCCATTCTCATATAACCATGGCACAGTACTTCCCCTTCCTACCACGGATGGCGTAAGTGTTTAACAATTATTGAAATTCATACAAACGAGAATCCGTAATTTTTTACTAAAATTATTATATTGTTATACTAAAAACCAGTTATCCTCCATTATTAAATATAAATTGATGCCACGTAAATAAAATCCAGCAAATCTTTCCTCCCAATAACAAAAGAATTTAAAAGAGGAAATTTTCGAATAACCATTTCTCACTAGAAGGCTACAGCCAGGAAAAACATAAGAATCATGCCTCCCTTTTCTGTACAATGTTCAGAATATTTCTCGCATTGAACGAGCGCATAAAGTCACACGACCTCGCAATATTATACGAAGGCCTTCGTTTTTCTCGTAGGTCGTGACTGAGCGAGTGGGAGAGCCGTAGCGACCCCAGTGTTCCCAGTGGCGAGCTGCACGGCCATCGCCGACTGTCGGTTTCGCCCAGCATTAACCAGCGTTTCTGCTATGACGTCGCTCTGAGAGCTCGAGATTTTCCCAGCAAAAGGTAGGAGCTTTCCCTCCCGTTGGACGCTCGGCCCGACTTTCTAACCCTGGCACCTGTATATCGCCATTTTCCCTTTCTGCTTCTTCGGTAGACTCTCCAGTGCGAGCTTCTCTGGTGGCTGGGTTTGTGAAATTTTTCGCCGCTGAAAACTCCGATCTACCCGATTCTAGTAACTCTGTCCCGAGACCGTTCTCCCCACTCCTTCCATCTGACTGTTTCCACCTCTCACACCTAATTCATCCCCACCTCCATACATAACCTCTCCGTTTTCCTGTCTAACATTAATCCCCACCATCTCCGCAATGTCCCTCCTCCCTTCCAGTCTTCGTTTCAATCGTATTTCCCCTACCGAGAGCCCCACCTTCAGTTTCCGATAAACGAAGGATGTATCTACATTCGTCAGATAAAGTCCGCTGTGTCGTGTTTCTGCGATGCACCTGCCAACCCTCATATCCTATCAAACCACTTTCATCCTTTTATATTGTATATCTATATATGAATTTATTTTACCATCTCTTCTTAATGCTCCACGCGACATAGTAACCAGATGGATCGTTAACCATGGATGTCGCTATGCAGTCTGATCGAGGGATTACGAAAGTGTAAACGGCTAGAACAAAGTGGGAAAGGTTACGCAGTGGGACGAACAGTCGTAAAGTCAGTGAGGAGTAGGAAGTTTCATGTCCTAACCTTAAAGAGGACAGTGGCTACGTAATAGAATCAAGCTGATCGAATGTCCACACAGTGTAGGACAGTTTTGTCTTTGGCATCGGTGAGCTTCGTTTTCGTCTTGTAGGTTATGTTTCGATGTCGTACCCGACGCGGTGAGGAAACCAGTGCCGATTGTGGAGGAAGAGTAGACGGAGAAGAGATAAAAAGAAAAATATGACGTGTCGTTTATTTCTTGACGTTTTATCCACAAGTATTCGTATATATACTTAACTCGCGGACGTCACAGTAACACAAGACTGACTGTGAGAGGTTATCTAGTTAGACTCATTGCGAGTGTATCGGCCAATCGATTAAACGTCAGTTTTGTAGGAGCATCGCGGAATGGCAATGGCTTCCTTGGCCGTATTTTTTTTTCACATCTTTTGTAATTCTTGTCTGTTTTGTAAATCTTAACGAAGATCTCTGCTAGCATGATTCAAGGGAAATTCGCATGTTGCACATATTTATATATTATATATACATATATATTATCTGTAACAAATTATGCCTCTCTGTCATGTGACACTTGTCCAATGTGTATAACAATGGCGGATTATAATAAGAATATTCCCAATCGGACTCATTCGGATTTTTTCCAAACTCTTATGAAGAAACCCATCCCGGGCCTCCTATCGCTGCTGTACTGTTTATTTACTCCTGCTTCTTTCCCACCTACTTTCAGTGGAATATGCTGGAGTATAAATTCCCCGCGTGGGGTATCCCCACCATCACTGCCACTACCACCACCATCATCATCAACAGACCAGCATCACCAGCAACGTTGATGTTGATGCTGCTGCTGCTGCTGCTACCACCGCCGCTCCGCTTACTCCAAGCCTGTTCCTCGTACAGGGTCATTTAAATAGCCCAGCGGGTAAAAATTTTCGTGAACATTTCGGGTCGCTAATTAAAAATCTGCACCATATGCTAAATCGTGATAACGGGTATCCCTTTGCTAGTCCTTTTTTTTTATACATATATATATGTATATACATCTCTTTCCCTCTCTTCCTGTTTCCTCTAGCTCTCACTCTCTTCCAACAGCTTCGTCGCTTCTCTCTTTATCTACCGCTTCTCCGATGTTACCCTCCTCCTCGTTTCGTCCTCTTTGTCTCCCGAGAAAATTCGCGTGTTGTGTATGCCAACTGCTACTCGTGAAATCGATATTTGTGTCGGAGGTCTGCGAGAGACTTTTCGAAGGGCAGTTTTTAACTGAAATTTTTGTTTCTTACTCAATAAGCCCAAGGGAGAAAAAAGGTAGGAGTTTGTTTGCTCTTTGGATTTGGCGTCAAGTCCGTAATGGACACCGGTCGTTTGCGCATGCGCGTCGTGGTTTTGTCGTACCTAAGGATACGCCCCTGCTTTTATACCATAGGCAGTCTGCAGTTGCCAGCCCTGCCTAGAAGATACCTCTTAACAGTTTTGAAATTGATAAGGGGTGCATAACTAACATAGGGGCTGTTTCAGGGAAACCAAAGTGGGTACTATGCCACATCGTATAGTCGTTCGATAGAGAAAGGGTAAGAGACAGAGGTATATACGGGGGAAATGAATTGAAGAGAAAAGCTACGTAGCCGATCTTTCCAAGTAATTTTGAAATGTTCGCGTTACGTAAAATAACGGTTACACCGTACGAAACTTACTTTCCCGTCTAGGATTTCGAGACAGGCCCGTGGGAACTTTGTGTAACGGGTGTGCACGAGAAAAGCGAATCCGTTCATCGACTATTCCACTAGCGTTTGACGGTTCGAGACTAGAATTGAAAATTTGACCAGTTGCCAGCCCGGTCAGACACTTCCTGGCAGTGTCTGATATGGCTGCGTCATTTCTGTAGGGATTTTTCAGCGTCTCAACCATCCAATAGGAGCTTTTGGCTCTTTTTACTTGAGAGATTCCCTTTGGTCCATGGTCACGGTTCGCATGAGCACTCCCTCGCATTAGGGTCGCCCTTCAGTCCCCACGTTCTTCTCTTCTGATCTCCACCAAGTATCTCTCTCTCTCTCTCTCTCTCTTCTCTCGGCTGACTATAGCCTACTCACAGCTCTCCATAATGTCAAAGCCCACGGGTCTCTCCAACGAAGTAGGCCAGGGGCCCCTGCAGGGTCCCGCGATTTATCACCGACTTGTACAATTCCCCTCTAAATCGTGTCGATCGTTTCTCGCTAAATTATCGAACCACTTTCCACTTTACATTGAGTGCATCGTGAAACTTCGTGCACTTTGAACTCTTTCCATATATCATTCCATACGCTTAACGATACACTCGCGATAATGGAGTTTCGATAGGAGCATTCTTGTATTTATCTTTACACATATCCTTAGGTACATAAAAATGTGAAAATTCTTATCAACATTCAGTGTCTCTGTATGAAATTTCATTTACTGTAACGCGTCTTGGGACGGCTCGGGTTTTGATTCTCCTTTTTTTTTGTAACTACGTAAAGACTTATTTTTGCAAAATAAAGTGAGCTTGGCAATAGGCATTTTTTTACGTTAAAAAAAAACAACTGCGATACTAAATAATGACCGAGCAGTCGCCATTCGTCCAGATGTTCTAAACTTAATGAGCATGGTGTCCCGTGCAGTAGAGACGTCCCTGCTCCTTCCCCCTCCACCTTCCTCCGCTTCTCCCTCTCCCACTATTCTATACCCCTACCACGGTCACTCGCGTGAATCGTGGTTCGCCTCAGTCTGTCGCGCGCCGCCTTCAGGCGCGGCTGTGTCTCTTTGCACCAGACGGAGTCCTTCTCAAAGTGGCCTGTTTACTCTGGTCGCGCGCGTGTCTGTTTGTTTCACTCGTGTTCGTGTATCTCTGCGTGTGTCCGCCGTTCTCTCTGGGTTTCCATACTGGCCTGTAGAGGATACGTCGAGGCATGACAGCAACGCGGGAGTGTTACCCCATACGGTAGGGTGTAGAAGATCGTCAGGGTCGATAGTTTTAAGGGGGGTCAATAGTTTTAACTCGGGGCAGCGCCGAGACGCAAATCCCTTGCCCGATAAGACCGCCAAGTGCGTGGGGACGGGACCACTTGGCCGCGAATGTTTTGTCCGAATCGATACGCCCTCCGGCCTCGGTTTCGTGTGCTCTGTGACTCTCCCTGCGACAACCTCGAAAACGCCGATTTCCCATTACGTATTTATCCGACCAACAGTCTTCCTCTCTTGTGTAACGGAAGACGCTCGTGCACGTCGTTTGACACGTGAAGATTAAAATGACCATGAGAGCGTTATCTTACTTGAGTGACTTTATAAAGAGACTGTACCGGGTACCTCTGCGCTTCTTGCGGATGACGATATAACCTTAAAGGGGAAATTCGAAGCTTCGTTCCGCCCTCTTTTCTTCTTACCTGCTTCATTTCGAACGACTTGACTGCCATTTCGTATTTGTTTTCTCGATATTACACATTTTTTTCTCCCTTAACTTCTCACCGTACACGTTTAATTACTTGTCGGCTGTGTATCTTGCTTGCTGTTGTCTCGCCGTGACTCAGGGCATCCTTAATACAATGTATACTTAAGCTTTCCCAATCTTCTCCAAACTCTGTTTAACTCTCTAGATAGAAATTCTCTTACGTTACATCCGTACCGTTTAAATTCCATATTTCTGCAACCGCCTCCCCTCCCCGAACTACTGATACGCATTCCAAGCGTACCGCTGTATTGTAAACACGTGGCTTGGGAAATCATATTCTTCCTTGAATTCATTGTATCTTCGGTACGTCACGTTCCTGCAAAAGTATTCGGGCAGAGACGGTTGAGACTGGTAATAATAATAATAATAATAATATAAAAAAATGTAATACCTTTCTCGAGAATACAAACAAGGAACCATTACATACCTCGACACGGGTATAACGATATTTCGGAGATTGGTACAAGAACGTAATAAATTTTTAAGGAAACGATAATATCGGTACGTACGACAATAATAGTAGGTATAGAGGGCAGGTGGTAGCCAGGGACAGTTCACCTGGACCTTTTTTTTTCAGGCTGTGCATTGCTCAGGACGAAAACGGTATATTTAGGGAATTTCGAGGCTATCTATACAGATGCAAAGAGAAATCTATGGGACCACGAACAATTCGATCATTGAAAATGTCTTCCCGGACCGATCTGACAGAAGCTGCTTTTATTTACTGGCTCGAGTCCGCACGGTGTATCTTTTCTTTTCGTCAGGTACTGCTCCTACCTGGAGGATTCAGTCGTATAAAAGACGTGCACCATAGGGTCGCGAACTTACGTGACCACCCGGTAGAATCGATAAAAGTGCAACGCAGGTGGTTGGATCCATCCGGTAGAATGCTCTGTGTAAAGTAGTCTCTGTATAAAAGTGGGCGGGGCGGGGGTATTTCTTTCCTGTCAGACAAATTATAAAAAGTCCTTCGATATCGATACGAATCCATCCTGACAATAAGCTTTCTTTGCCCAATTTAATCTCCTTTTGTTTCCCCGTCGATGATCGTGACGACTTTCACGGGTTTCCGCAACCTCAAATACAGCTAAAACCACACGGCACTAATTTCACCTGACGAAACACCGCCATTACGTATCGAAGTCGCTACTGCCGAATACTTTTTATCGTCGAGAGATACCGCAAATCGCGTGAAATATTGACGAATTTCAAATCGATCATTGATTCGTTAAGACATTCGAATAAGTCCGGGGATTACGCGTTAACCCGATACTCACGTAGTCATTTTGAAACTTAATTACGGATGTGCTCGATCTTTTCGTACGGACCGGAGCGTTCCTAACCCTACTTTTCTTTCAGTCTACCTTTTTATCGGTTCAACCTCTATTCCTGTTCTCTCGCACCCTCCTTTCGTTTGTATCTTCCTCTCGCTGTCCTCAGCCACAGCAGCAAGCAACGAGGCAATTATGATTCCTCGGATAACGCGACGAAACGTACTCGGTCATCAAAACTAAAGAAAGAAACGGCGACTCGCATGTAACGCCGTACGTAGCATGCCCTTGTCGGCCATAGACTACGAGACGTAACACGGACACAGAGCGTCGACTCTATGTACAATTTTTGCCCGTCCTTTATTTTCTCCTCTCTCTCAGTCCCATGGTTAAACTATGTGAAAATAATTTTTGCTCGAGCAGCAGCGAAATTTCGTGGAAAACGAACGGGCGTGTACGTGCGCCCGGCACTGTTGCGCACACTGACGCACCGTAATATCCGTCATTATGGTCGGGAGAGCGGACGGAGCCTTTGTAACCGGCTATACGAAACGTCGAGGCGTTGCTGCGGCCCACTGCGGCCGTACCAGCTAAGGCTTACGGACTATACGCGCCTCCTATCCTTTAGATAGAGTTGATATACCTACTTCGGGCGATTAGGAAAAAATTTCTAAAGTCTCCGTCAGGATTTATATTCTACGATACGATACTTCACGTGGCATTTATTAAGTATGACTCTTCGCAACTAATTCACATAAATTTCAGCATAAACTTTATGGCTGGCTAAAGGTACAACCATACATATACCCGTTAAGCAGTAACGGACTCTAGGAACTCCTTTTTCTTATTGTTAGTTCTCAGGGCAAGAGGGTATTCGACATTTGGCCGTACACCCCAAAAACTCAATTGTCCCGGACTTTTTCGGTCGTGTTCGACGAGCTGCGGGCGGCATTATTCTGCCTCTACTGGCATGCTGGTTCCAATGCGAAGCATCGAACCTTCCTATATTTTTTTTTTCCTTCGACTCGTACAGGCTTTACCGAAGGGTTTGTCCACATGCTGTTTTACTAAGTCTCGTTACAATTGTTTTATGTGACTCTGGTCGTACCTGGGATTAAGTACTTATTAATATCAAGATGAACCTTTTCGTTCTTGTCTTCGTCGTCGATCTGGTTGTCGGTCGCTAACCGTAATGGCCGAAGGTACCGTTCAGGCCGATGGGGACTTTGGTGCAAGTTTGGGAATTCAGTGTTATCAGGTTGAAGGACCTCGGTGAGTCAACGCGTGCGAACCATAAGGCCCCACGAATGAGGGGGCTACGGTCAGAAGTGAGGTCCCCTACATTTCCCAAGGTCCTTGTGGGAACGAAGGATTCGCCGTCTAAAGTTCGAAAAGCCAAGTCAGGCTCTTTTCTCCTTTCATCCGGTCCACAGGCCTCTAACCTATAGTACTACGTTTTTATATTGTATATAGTGTACTATAGTACTATAGTGTGTATATATATATATTTTCCCATACAATGTAATTTTACATTGCCGTTAGCAAGGATCGTCCTTACCATGCGAGACCTACTCCGACTTTTGCTTCTGTATATGTAGGATTGAGAATATATATATATATTCTGAATTCTCAATATCCTCATTACATGAGACCAAGGTGACACTCTTTACTGTGTAATAAGAACATACTGTAATAAAAGAGCACAGGACATTCCTTCACTTTTTTTTGTCCAAAATAAAATTTATTATTTTCTTACCTTTGAGCTCGGACTAAGTCAGCAGTATCCTTTGGCAAAGAATTTTTGGAAAATGCTTTCATTGGATTTTTTACGGACAACAAAAAATATTCTTGGGGTGATTGGCATCTTGTCGTCAAGCGTGACGATGGTGGGGAGGGGAGGGGAGGGTGCAGCTCAGTTCGCTCCAAGGGGAATCGTGAAATTAAAAATGCAGTTCCCGCTACATTTCTCATGCAACTTTTAGTTTTTACTTTGGACAGGGAGAGCCGTGCAAGTTTAAAGGTAAACGGGTTTCTCCTCGCAGGAGTGTACCAGAAGGCAGCCAAGCAACGTGTTGCCTATACACGGCCGGTCAAAAGCAACGGGGCCTGAATTCCGGCCCGCTTAATCGTTTCCTGGATTTTGCTCGCGGTTATCCACGAGACTACGAAAACTGTGTGATTATCGTAGTGCTTATCATCATTATCTAAGAAGCCATTGCTTTTTCGTGTAATTAAACCAGAACACTAGGGGGTCTCGAATGATATTTATATCGTAACAGAGAAAATCTGAAGAAACGTGTGCGAAAAAGAATAGTAACAGACAATAATTTGGCTTTAGGTTTGGCTACGCAGAGGCTTTTTCTTTACGAATAGAAAATTTGAAAATAGGTTAGTTGTGAGAGTCGCCGCTAGTCGTTCAGCTGCCGCTGGTGGCGCCACCACCTCTGACGCTCGGCGAATTTCTTCCGTAATAAGCGTCCCTGGTTTATCGTTCGATTTCATTTGATTTTTGATAAACGATTGAAACGAAATATCAATATTAGTTTCCATGTGTCCTTTATCCTTGTGAATACCTCGATCCTGCATGACATTTGCTAGTCTGGCTGGGGCTGCATGTTCCAAGGTGAGTCGCGTCTCGACACGTGTTTGCCTGACGAAAACCTCGCTTCTCTGCTGCACTTTAGGAATAACGTTACGGTACGCATATTAAACATGTATATATATATATTTGGCTGGTTAAACGTGCATATCGCTCTCTTAACTTCCCTGTTCCCTCGCTTAGAGACTAGAGTCATTGGATATGTGAGAGGGAGAGTAAGGTGTAAGGTGTGCTTGCGAAGGAGTCTCCGAGCAAGAAGGCATGTGTAGAGACAAACTCGACAAGTCACGATGAGTGAGACGAGGAGAGAAAGGGATGACGGGTAAGAAAAGAACGTCGGACGAGGTAATGGCGAAGAGGGGACGAGGTAAAAATAAGAAGGATAAGGTAGAGGAAGTAAAGAAGTAGAGGGAAACGGAAAGAAAGAAAAAAAGAATTCGGAAGCGTGTTATGATTAAAAAGAAAAGCATTGTCGTAGGCACATGCATTCTTATCGGAGTCTCCTGTACGGCTGATGGGGACGACTGTGACGTAATGAGCGTGCTCCAAAGAATATTCATTTATTAACCAAAAGCTGGAAGAAGTCGCGGCCGAGTCGAGTCATGGCAATGATGATGATGGTTTAAGTGGCTTGAATATCACTCGCCAGGTTTGGCCTTATCCATCGAATCCAAATCGGGAATTCTGCCGAGTGCCCAATTGGATTCGTGGGGAATCGCAGGAGGGACGGAGGAGAAGACGTTGCCAGGAGTTTCAGTGAGTCAGTGAGGAAGAAAGGAAGCTAAAAGAGGCTCTACACGGAGATCACGTATAGAGGAGGAACTGAGAGGGATAGATAAGCAGAGAGAAAGCGAGAGCGAGAGAGGGGTGAGCCAGGGAGAAAGAAAGGAAAATACATACTCAGAGTAGCAAGAGCGAATGAACGGCCAAGGGAATCATCAACATCGCGGCCTGGGTATGCAGGGACGGTACAGGGCTGTAGTCGGTGCGGGTGTACCGCCAGGGCCCCATACGCGACCCTCGGCTCCCCATAACCGAGGAAGCTGGCACCCTCATAATCAGCATCCCCAGCACCCACACGGTCAGCTTAACCAACAGTACAAGGAGTATCCGTACCGGCAGGGTCCGCCGCCTCGCTATCACAATGGGTATAACACGCGGTGCACATCAACAGTGATTATTCAACTTGGTCTGGACGCATTAATTGATTCCTCGTCTCTCATACATAATCGTAATTAATAAAACTCGGAGTTTGTTTATTAAAAAAAAATATTCAAGTCGCTAGTGCCACTCTATCGTCGTGGACTCTACGTCTATGCGGCATAGCCTGAGTCTGGCTTTGTACGTAAGTGCGAGAGAGACAGGGAGAAAGAAAGAGACTCTGACACGAAAGGGAGCTACAGAACGAGACAGAACGTAGCGAGAACGAGAGAAAGAGAGACGTAGAAGACAGCCACTGGAGAAATAAATAAATAGAGAGAGATAGAGAATTTCGAAAAATACATATATATATATATATATATATAGATATGTTCTCAGTGCGTCCAGGCCAAGACCCTCTTTAATTTTCAGGTCATCCGCCACTGGACGGACGGCGTCCCTAATCAACGTTAACTGACACATACGGGGTGTCCGCGAAGTACACGAAATACATAATCCTCCTTGTGAATTATCCCACGCGTTAGTTCTTCTCGTCGTCCAGTGCCGTATCTATATTCTCCTGTTAATCGTCAAATCCCTATAAGCGCGGGTCCTTCTACGCTCTAGCGATGCAGGCGGCCCTCCCGAGGGCACTTTCTGTGCCCTGAGAAGTGCGAAAACCGCGTGCATCGATTGGCCGTCGACTTGGACGCGTGCGCCGCGACGCCTCGCTCGCTTCTCTCCATTTCCACGCTCCTGTACACACGTAGAGAGACACACGGTACATGTTTGGTAGTTTCCTACGTACAGTATTGTTATACGTCATATACACGGTCACACTTTTATACCTACTCCGTACACTTTTCTCGCCTTCCTACGTATCGTTATAGGCTGCGTTACCTGCGTTTACGCCCACGTACCATTTAGACACATGCGTCAAGTATCTTTCGCGTTCGCGATTAACCTTTATTCCTTTTTTTTTCCATTTTTCTTTCGACAACCCATTCGATGCTCGTCGCACTTTCTCGTTACGTATTTCGCCTTACACGAGGCTCGGTCGGTACATAACACTTGGAACCTACTTTTGCTGTACACACGTAATACGTATATATCAGATTTGCATACACGGAGAACGTACATATGAGCATTGCTTATACGATATATGTATATATATATTGTTCTCAGTTACTTGTGCAATGTTCATATATACTCTATATACTACTTATTATCTCGTTTGGCATGCGTATTTATATACATATATATATTACAGTTTCTTTTCTCTATATAGTATACTATCTCTTTCTTTCTATTTCTCTCTTTACTCGTTGCTCATCACTTTTTTTCTCTGTTCAAACGTTTTCTCTCTTGTTCCGTCTTTACAATATCCTTATCACTCCCTGGTATCTTTTTCGTCGTGACAGTACTCCCTCTCTCTCTCCTTCTTTCTTACTTACGTTTACCTTCATGCTCTCTTTTTTCTTTCTATCTTCTCTCTCTCTTTTTCTGTACTCCTCATTTTTTATCTCTCTGTTTTTTCTTTTTCGGCTCACGCAATTTCGACGTTCGCTTTCGATACGTAGACTTGATCGCTACTGGTGACGGTTCTTGTTACCAACGAGTACACAGAGACTATCGCGTAGAACTACGATGCTCGTACTCTTATCGAGTTCGTATAGATCGGGAGGTAGACGTAATCAAATATCGATGGATATATTCTACATAACCTAGAATACGTAGGTGATATCCACGTTCTTCCTGTAGCTATAATTTATTTATCTATGTAAGGTAGACGCATACGCGATTGGATCTTTCCTCGGTGAAACTATTAACGGAGGATTCGTGACGTCCGTTACTCCTTTTAGAGGAGTTTTCGCGACCCGTATTATCGTCCGTTTATACATGCTTTTTCTTCATTGGAATATATAACGGGTGACGCGTTCCTTTTAATTAACGCGTCAAATGGACTCCTGCCTATGGCAACGGACGCGTATCGTTGCTGGGTTAGATAATTTCTTCTTGCATACGTTGGTAGATACTGTATCTTTCGTTATTTCGATAGAGACCGTTTATCGATAAATCGAATGAGAACATCAAGTCGATATTTTATTGTAATTCAGGCCATTTTTTATTTAACGCAGTTCCCTTGACTCATCGCTCACTCTTGTTTCCGTTCAGGGACTGTCCTGGCGTAGGAACGTCGTCTGGCCCGGCCGGTAAGGAAGTTTCCTATCACGGGGCTGTCGGTGGTTCTGGCGTGGGGTACAAACCTACCCCGCAGCACAGTCCACAATCACGAGGACCTCCGTCACTATTTAATCAGGAACCTACAGGACCCCCGGCTAATTCTCCGCCATTGCATATCAATATCTGCGGTCAAGTATGTTTGCAGTGACTTTTTCTTTAAACACTTTTCGTTCACCTCGGGAGCACATCGTTACGACGTTAATTCATTTCTTTTTTTATGTTTCACAGGAAAACGCCATGCGTGGACCACTGCTTAATCTCAGTCCTGGTTTAGGTGCCAGTGGCGTCGACATGGAATACAGAAGAAATTCACAAGGTAGAAAATTTTGCATTGCTTATGCTATTCGTAGACTTACCACGATCGGTGTACAGATTGTAATTGGTTTTCTTTCTTCCTTCTTACCTTCTTCTAGCTACCAATCAACTACCATTGAGTCCCGTTCAAATTCAACCATCGCCTCCGTATTATCGGCAGCCCAGTCAGGACGATGGCCGGAAGGTAAGCGGTTGTATCGTTCGAGGTTTTACAGACAATTGGCGATACGACTCGTCTCGAAGATTTGTACGCCCGTACCTTTGACTCACTGCCGTACAGTTTGATGCAAAGTTTGACGCAGGGCTTCTCTTTAGGGAGATCATACGTAAAGTGGCGACAGTCCTTCGGGGTTGTAACGCTTGTCTGAAACCGAGGCGTTAATCGTACACATCGATAGTTTAACCTGGCCGAGCACTGTTTGCTGTGTGACACGCAGCTTAAGTCTCGGCGCGCCTACTTTTATTAACCTACCTTTATTACGTAAGCAAGAGAGAATCTCGATAGGAAAAATGACGAGCCACCTCGTACGAATTGTCCTTAGCGATAGATAAAAATGTCGCATTACGCACGCAAGACCCTTGGGCGAATAATATAATAAAGAGTTTGACGAATTTCAGAGCGAATCGCCGTCCCGGAAGCGTCGTAGAATATCTAGGAACGGCGCCGTTTCCGGCATAGAGGTGCGCGAGACGACGCCGCCAGCGCCGACGCCGCCCTTGCACACGCCGCCAGCACCCTGGGAACTTCCACCTGCTCCTCAGCGTCGCTCGCCCCGTAATCACATGTCCACACGTGGCAGCCCGCCGGTGCGAAACCGTTATCAACGGTACGCGGACTCGTTTGCACTTTCCTATCCTTTCATCACCGGAATGCACAACTCGCATTCCACCATCCACAATTCGCATCATGGTATCCACGGCTCCCATCACAACATTCACAATTCCCATCACAGTCTCCACAATTCGCATCACAACATTCACAACGCGCACCAGACACATCCGCATCATCCGCCTCCTGGTACGGGACATCATCCGGCGCAGGGCGCTAATGGGCCAATGGTCGTCGAGGTTGGACAAGTCGGTGTTTCCGGTTTGGGTGTTGCCGTAGGCGGCGAACCCATTTGGCATCCTCAGGCTACAGGCTATAGGATCCCGTGTCAGTTGCATGGGATCTACACGCCACCGGGAGCTCATGCATTCGCACACTCCTGCCAGGTAAGGAAGGCGGTTTATTTTTATAATTTGCTTTTTATACCTTATGTGACGCTGCATCATTTTTGAAGGAGTCGGATACGAGGGGGATTAACATATCTCGTTGTTATGCACGTGGACGCTCGTATGCATACGTGACAGATGTTGGCCGGTTTGTGAGCCTTGGTCAGGATCTACACCTGTTTCCTATTTGCATCGTACGATACGTAAAAACTTGTCTTTGAGGCGGCATGAAAATAAAAATTCTCTTGGCGATACTGCGGGTTGCGACATTACTGGCACCTGTTCCGCTGTAGGCCATGTGCGACGATCCGAAGGCCTTATAGGGCGAACCGTGACTTAGGGCTTTACAGTTTTTTCTTGTATTTCGAGGGGATATCAATTGAATGTAGGAAACAGCCATTTTGTAAAATATTTTACTTCGTTATCCTCGAGGAGGTATTAAGGATCGAATGGATTTAGTTATGGAACATTACGTCCTATGGAAGCGTACCAGGGTAGGTGCTGAATAGGTGCACTTTTTGCAGGTCGCACATCATCATCATCCGAGCCATTACTCGGCAGCTCATCCAGGTCATCCTGGCCATGGCCTGGTTAGCTCTTTAGTCGGTGCTGCTCCCAGAGGGTATCCAGCACCTGCTGGAGGACCCGTGGCTGGACTTCATCATCCACATCCTCCTCCACCGGCCGTCCACACAACTCACTATACCGCTCATCATCAGTTGTCGCAGCAGGTAAAAAAAATGATTACTTCATCATTCTCTGCTTAGTTATTATTATTATAAGTTTGTAATTTTCACCTAATGGTTATCCTTTGTTTGTATTCATACAGAGGGAAGTCGAACTCGAGTTAATTGAGTCTCATCATCATCACAGAGTGGGTGGTACTGGAGGACCTCCTCTACCTCTACCGCACTCTTACTCTCCACCAGCTCTTACACAGGTAACAACACCACCGCCTATATTCCTACCTGAGACGCGAAGCAATCAGCTGGAGATGCTTCAGTCAAGGACACGACGATCAGCGGCTAACGTACGTCGACAGAGACCTAGCAGGTGGCGAGGAACACCGCCATTGCCTCCAACGCCTTATCCGGGCCTTCTTCTGCACTTCTTGTAAGTCTTGTAGATCAATTTGTCCACGGAATTGAAAATGAAAATGTATTCACTCAATCCATCTCTTTTGCAGAGCAATGTTCAGTAACCCGCCCTTATCCCCGTACAGTCAAGCTGAACTGAGCTCACCGGAATCGGCCGAAACCGAAAACTACGAGGCCCTCCTCTCCCTAGCCGAGAGATTAGGCGAAGCTAAGCCACGAGGTTTGACTCGAGCGGAAGTCGAACAATTGCCTTCATACAAGTTCAACGTCGACACGCATCAGGGCGATCAGACAAACTGCGTCGTCTGCATGTGCGACTTCGAGGCACTGCAGTCCCTACGCGTGCTGCCCTGCTCGCACGAGTTTCACGCCAAGTGCATCGACAAGTGGCTCAAGGTGAGTCCAGGCATTATTTCTTCTTTATACCTGGTGACCATGAGAAACTCATGAGAAATCTCTGCCGCAAGCTAATTGACACACCACTACATAATTTCGCATGTTTCTGGTCTTTGTAGTCTAACAGAACCTGTCCCATATGTCGTGGCGATGCTGGGGAGTACTTTGGCAACGGCAGTGCCACCAGTGACTGACGCCAGGTTGCCACGGCGCACTAGCGCCAGCTGTCAGGGGCCTCCGTCTGGGCGCCGCTGCGTGCGCGACTTCCACCAGCGGTGACGGTTCTCGTCTGCGCTAATTTATGTCGGTGAGCTTTCCGCGTTCGCCGTCTGCAAGAGCGCCCTCGCTATTTCCGATGCACGGCCAAGGTAACAGGGATCACGAGGAGGACGTCGAAGGCCGGGGTCCTACCAAGAGTGACCCGAGGGACCGGTCCTCTTGACCGAAGTTAGTCGGAAGGAGTGCGCGCCGGCGAGAGGGACTCTTCTGAATCCTCAGGGCGGGCACTATCGGGAAGAACGAAGGTCGGAAGCTTCCTGGGTCGCGCCTTGTAATGTTTTTAATTTTTTTTTCGGTTTTCCTTTTCTTTAAACAAGGCAGTAAGCTTATGGTTAGACACGAAGCATTTCCCAGTCGTGGACGACTTCACGTTAGTAAAATTCGATTCGCTATGCTTGAATCGTTACGGTTTGATACTGACATTTAATCCTGGCGTTACTCTCGCGCGTCATCAGGTTATCTGTGCGCACGCTTGTTACGCGTGCATACGCATTCATATACGTACGCAATGATATATTGCGTGTACTCACGCGTATCCATGCGCACCCTATATGTATACCTATGCATATGTATATCGGCATTTTCCACTAATCTCATAAGTCTTCATTTATTGTAGTACGTCGTGTTCATTATATTCCGCCTTCTTTTCTTCCCCACTGTAATTTGTACATACACCGCATACGCGTACATAATATGTGTATACATAGGAGCGTATATATTTAAGTCTTTGTTTGGACCTCTTAACCAAATGTAGATGTTTAAGTTTTCTTTTGCAATACAAAGGACGAGATAGGCGTAACGGTAGAGGATTAAACATACAAGAAGAAGAAAAGCTGTAATATTACTAAGGAAAAAAAAACGTTATTAACCTTGCAATGGGTCTTGGGTGTCTAACGTAGACCAATCGGTGATCATTAGTTTTCATTTAGTTAAATATCTTACGTGAGATTCAGGTTAGATTTCGATAGGGACCTTAGGTGCTATAGCTAGAATGAAATTAATTTTCAATCGACGCGTCGCGCTAAAAGCGATTCTATTTTCCCAAAATAACCGGTCGAAACCCCGCGCCCCCAATTTTTCGTCATTAGACAACAAGATGGCGATCGCGATCCATCGACGCAGCCTGCCTCTTTCTTCTGCGTTCTGAATCGCGACTGCGACAGTCCTTAAAGCGAATATCGTAGAGACGGGCACAAGCAGGAAGTAAACGATCGGTGCCGCAAGGACTGGCGAACGATAGATTCGGCGAGGTGCGAAGGGGATAGTGGAAGAAACGAAAAAAAAAAAAAAGTCGCAAAAAATAAAAATAGAGAGAGAGAAAAAGAGAACGAGACAAAGAGGAAGAAGAAAAATGGCAAAAAGGAAAAAAAATCGAGGATGATAACGATGAATATGATATAATGAAAAATACCGCTTCTGTTTCCTGCGTATCTACCTCCAAGAGATGAATAACGAGACGATTCATATTTTTTTATATACACAGCATAAAGGATTCAAGAAAAAAAAACGTACATACGATAAGAAGCGATACGAGAAACACAATGGGTGCGAGCTGTTTGTAAGTAGGCATAAGCTAACCGCGACTTGGGGCTGAAAGGTGAAAAAAAAAAATTAACGCTTAGGGATTTTCTTAAGTAAACTAACGCACCGAACGAGCGCAGACGTAGCATTGATAAAAACGTCGTAGGGTAGCAGCCCTTAGGAGAGAAGACACCGTATGGCAGACGGGAATTTGCAATATAAAAAGAGAACGCCAACGATTCTCCCTCTTTCAATACCTTTTTTCTTTTTTTCTTAAATTTACCCATCCGCTTCGCGAATTCAAATAACGCGCCACAGTCATTACTTGTTTATTCGTTTTGCTCCTTCTTTGCTAACAATTGTTTTGCGTTCTATCTCCCTTTTTGTCTTACCTGTCGGTCATCGTACATACTGTGACTGTATACCCAAATGCATATATATGCATCGTACGACTCGCAACCCCCCTTTATAAATTCACCCGCAAGGACACACGTGGCTATTATCAGTAATTTACATTGCTTATGTTTAATTGTCAAGAGCGCGCGATGAATGCTTAGGATGAAAGTGACGTTTCTCGCAGTACTGTCTATCGCGTGGAGACGGACGATGAATTTATTCTACTTTCCTTGTCCGTCGATCCTACCCGTTAAATAAAGGATAAATTACAGCCTCGCGCAAGAAGCAGCATTCGCGAACGTACTTACCGTTGTGCATGATCGTTTGAAATTTTTTTTAAATAAGACCAAAAAATTATTTACTTTCGGGACCACCGTGCGGTCGTAATAAAATAATTTTTTTCTTTATAAACAATTTCTCACGAAAATTTCGCGCATCCGCTCGAACCCACGAATCGAGAAGGAGACAAAGTTTTTGTTATCCTTTCCGGTGCCTCCGTGACAGTCCTTCCATTTTACTCGTGGCGTGCCTTCACTGTTGTACCAGCCGAAAATATATTCCAGGGTACACCAAGAGGATGATCAATCGGGCGTAACGCGTAAATTAAGTTGTCTCTATGTACAATGCATAATATCTGTTGCTACATGCGTGGACGTGCAGTAATTATAAATTAAAGGGAAATACGAATAGAAATTCACATATGAACAAAAAAATCAGACGTATATCATCCCTTATGAAAATTGGGATAATATATATATATATAACACACACGTAAAAAGCGATATGACTCGGCGAGGTTCTCGTCGAGGTTACAAAAGAGAATAGGGGTTATTTTGTCAAGGGTTTGCTAGTTATCGCGGATAAGGGGCGGGGGGAGGATCTTGGTACAATTGGGTGGGTGATCGAAGGAGGGGTCTGCGGGTACTACAACCTTAGAGTCGACACGGTAAGGAGATTCTCTCTCGAAAGTAGATTTCAAGCTTATAAAAAAATATCAAAATTGTAAAAGACAGTTGTTGATCCTTGATAGGAGCGTAAAATAACACATATCATTTTTTCATTGCGTTAACTTTTTATATATTATATTTAATTGAATAGACTCGTTGCGTCACGATGAAACTCGCTTCGACGAATAAAAAATGTAGCCTAAGTAACGGCGTCGTCGCCAGGGAACGTGAACGTCGGAAATTCTAATGGCGCTAGTGGCGTTTCCTCTATGAGCTTCGATATCGAGATGCAGGGGCAGTCGAAGTGGAAAAAGATAAAAGAGAAGATCTAAAGATATTTATCTTTTTACTGGAAACCTCCAAGATTACTTTGCTCGAGGTGTCATTTGGTGACTGTGATAATGCTTAATGTAAAAACGAAATCAGATGCAATTACAACTAGTCGATGTTTACTCTCGAGTGTAATGGCGAGGATCCAGCTGAGGTTACTGACAGGAAGGAGGCAAGTGAATTTGAGACTTGAAGAATAATCTGTAAATTATAACCATCTTTAGCGCCAAATTTGAATCTGTCCGACGCTTCGTTCCCGGTAGACGCTTACGATTATAGTTTAAGAATAACTTAGCTATCCGTAATTTGTACCTTGATTGTACGACTGTGTGTCCATCTGGAATCTGCAGTGCGTGAGGTCGCTTCGTATTTTCAAATCTTTCACCCCCTCCCCCCACCCGCCCTACTGCGTCCATAAGGGGGCGGCTGGTTGTCGAAGCGATCGGTGTCGCGACAATTTTTAGGTTAATGGAAAAAATAGAAACGAACGATTGCGTAACAATACCAAAACAAATTATTGTTCCAGACGAGAAAATCAAACCACCCGTTGCTCGTTAGGGTTGTTAACATAAGTCTTGACCAATTGTTAAATTAATGCACGTCCCTGAATAGAGTGCGACGGATGGGAGATGGTCCAGAGAACTAAACAAAATTTTCACTTTAACATCCATAGTTTCGTACGGTTTTTTTCTCTTACAGTGTGTGCCCCAGATCGATAAGGGTTCCGGATGCGCAGTGTACCTGTAAATGCATTACCCACAGTTTAACAGTAATTCTAACATTTTTTGTTGGAATTTAATTTTCTAAACAAAAAATCCCGAGTTTGTCGTATCAGCCGCGTTCGTCCCTTATCTGCCTCTTTCTATGATCGCTTACGCGTCTCTATTCACATTTATCCCTTTTTTTTCGTTTTCCAAGCGTATCCCCTCTCTCTTTTATGCATTACTCAACCATGGCTTCTAATCGATGCGCTTCTAGTTTGAACCAGGTTCATTTGCCTACTGAACGACAATAACGCGTTGATGGCGAAGGAGGATGCATTGTGGGAATTTTTTTGGAAAACTAAGAGTGGGTGGCTGGGGGGGTTGAAAAGGGGAGATATACACTTCGCGGCTGTGCTTTTACTCACAATGTGATAACGAACATATAAATTCAAGTATCCGTACACATACGATCTACGTGCGACAACGCGCGAATACTCAAACCCATTAAAAAGTAACTGTTCCGGTAAGATCTTCGTGACGCGTTCCCAAACTGATTAAAAAAAGAAAGAGAAAAAAATCAGAATTTATATAAAAAGAAAAAGTGAAAAGCCACACCCTTCAAGGTGCTCCGCCCCAAGAAGGGAAATATAATTCTCCAAAAGCTGTTTAAATGTCTTTTTTTTTCGGCGGAAGATTCTTCCCGTATAACCTCGAAATTATTTCTCTTTAACTGAAAGGGGGACTAAAATTGACGAGTGATAACGTACCATTACAAACGAGCCTCATCCTACCCTAATTTCCCTTATTCTTCCCCCCTCCCCCCCTTTCAAATTATGGTTTCGTCTAACGATTAACATCGGCTTATTATTATTATCGTCGAGTTACACTAGTGCTACTGTTTGCCGTTGTCATTAATTGTCGCTGTCGTTGCTATTGCGGTTGCGTTATTATTACTATTATTACTATTATTGTCATTACGATTATTATTAAAATTACTATTACTATTATTCATATTTAGGCTCTATACGCTAGTACTACTATTGTCCGTATGCATATTATACGTTACGTGGTAGACATTCAATTTTATTTTTTAGTTATCGTACGCTATTTAATTTTGTCTATTAGTTATTGTTGTTGTTATTATTATTATCATCATTATCGTCATCATTATTATTATAGTAATTGTAATTGTAACAGTTAGTACTGTTTACGTAGATTTGTCTTCGCTATCGCCGAGGTATGATGGATTTTTATTAACACACCACGTTAACAACGCTTGCACGTAAAGTTACGACGAGAAAACGCGAAAACAAAAAACGGTTTGTTTGTTAAATGGCAAATAAAAAGGTGCCCACCCTCCCCCCTCACCCCCGAAGCGGGTATTACGTAATTAGATATCAGTTTACGGAAAAGTACACACGGCTGTATCGTGGCTCTTATGACTATCTGTAAAAGTGCGCGTGCCCGCGTTTACATACCAGAGCGAGAAGCACATACGCGTGCACGCATAACGACCACGAGAAAAGATCTCTCATCGTCAGTCTGTCGATGTCTCTTACATATTGTATTTACAAGCTCTAACGATTGTACAGACGCGAATATAACGATGCCAAACATTACATGTTATTATTAATCGCTATTATTATTATTAATTAATTAATGAATTAACTGATTATTATTACCATTATTAAAAAAAAAATTATACGAGCCTTTTCATATTACGTTGCGACGGTCTTTTCTTTTCTTTTTTGTACTTTTCATTCCTTTTTTCTGCTTCTTGTTTTTCGACATTTCTTTGCCACGATGTTTCCTGGGGGTTGTTGTGTCGCCTTTAAAGGGTAGGCGGCTGTCATTGGGGACCTGGTGGGGAGAGGTCATTGAGAATGAGAAAAAGCCTATGGGAATCCGTGAGGCCATTGGTCGTATAAATTCGACGGTTTTAATCAGCGTTCGTGAATCCACCGGGGTGGCAACCCCTATGCTCGGGGGTGAGGTATGCGGGATTACGAGGGTCTATGTTTGATGAGGAGGAGTGAGATTGGGTGGGGGGTGGTTTGAAATTCGATGGGGATCCCGTGCATGAGGTTCAGGGCGGTAGGCCGGGGATAGGCTCTGCAAGGGTGGTCCACGGTCCGAGGGTGAGTTTGTAAATTGGTAATGATCGTTCGGATTCCTCTGCTTCCGGTCGTCCCAGTGGCACTACAGTCACCCCCTTGGGCCTGGTAGGGTCTATTTTTTTTCTTTTTGCCTCGTCTGTGCTTATTGCGAGTTTACTTGTGCACGTGGGGGTTATATATGTATGCAGACGTCACACCCCTTGTGCAAAGTTTCAGGATCGAACTCTGCTAGCCCCTACGACTCCAATTCCCTTTACTCTGCTAGGGAGCTCGAGTATTCTTCAGCGTGCACGGGAGACGAGAGGCGTACATACGATTCATACATAAAAATTCTTGTGAAATATTTCTCCTCGAAATTCACTGAGAGTCGTTGGTGAGAGTCGTTAGAGGAAATGGGGTGAATATTTTTTTCATTTTATGCACGACGGACGAACGTGGCTTTGCTTTTGTAGTTTTTTTTTCTTAATAATTATTTGTGATGTCAGCCATCGGTGACAGTGTCTTGTCAATCGTTGTGTATGGCATCGCGAATCGTTCTGCAATTTTTAAACTACGTTATCGGTCATTAATCTCACCCTCTTTGTTCCTGCTTTAACGTAAGACCCCTTTTTCAAGGCCTTCATCCAATCCCCTCGCATATAAATCGACGATAAGCCCTTCCTGGTACAGTAGAGAAGGAGAGAATGGAGGTGAGAGGGTTGCTTCGTACTGGAATAACGATAATGGAAAAGCACCAAGGGTGTTTTATCTTTAAACCGATATGTTCATATCCCATACCTTGGATTCCGGTTACATCCGCTTTATTAGTCGGGTAAAATTTCTACTGTACCGTCTGCGCGTACGGACATACATAGCCAAATACGTTGCTCGATCTGCTTTAAGGTTAAGGGTGCATTCTGGAACAATAGTTTGTAGTTTTCTTTTGTATGGTAAATAATTTTCATCATTCGGCATGCTACTGTTGTATGTTAACGATGCAGTGAAGTTTGTTAATCAACAAGAATTCTAACCTACAAAAAAAGTGTATATGAAAGCCTCAGTTTAATTGAGAAACATGTACGAGATTGCGAAAAAGTTTTGCGTACAGAGTCACGTTTTAATCATCCAGGCGCACCGTGTATAGCGATTAAGAGCTGATTATGATAACAGAACGAAAGAGAAAGAGAGGGAGAGAGAAAGGAAGATAAAAATGAAATGGATGTACCTTGACTTTCTCGGAGGAGCGTCATCGAGTGTTTTACATCTCGGAGTCATTTAGTTATTAGCTACGTGTAATTAGTTACCGATAATTAGGTCGATGTTGACGCTTTGTGGGTGGTGTGCTGGCATTTAACGAAATTCTACATACGTGTACACACATGGCATCTATTGAATATATACGGTATATTTACACATGTATTATTATCCCTGAAGGTAATCCGATAGGAGAAGAACGGGAATTATGAGGGACGAGCTGAAAAATTGTTAATTCGTTTTAACTTGTCCTGTTCTCTCCTACAGTTCTTCACCTTGCTAATCTTTTATCCTCGGAACGGTTTCACGGGTCATCGATATATTATCGATTAAAAATTCGATAATGCGATTAGCGTAGTCGAAATTGTGTCGTGAGCGATTATTATTCTTTATCGAATTCAAATTGTACCTTTTCGCGCTTGCGGTTCATTTCAATTTATCGAGATACTTTTTTATGCTAGAATCTTGATGATCTTAACGCGAGTATATTATTATTAAGTGATTAAATCATTAATTAAAAGCGGATGATACAACGAGTGTCAAAAGTGTTGAGGATCATAGCCAACGGACATGGCAGAATGTAGCGTACGTTAAAATGCCAAGACGTAGAATCGACAGGGTTGAATTAAAGTAACAGCTGTTTTAGCTTGATCGAGAGAAAGCAAATACTGGAGACGAAATAGTATAATCGAATTATTATAAGAAATTATCGTTGTCGTGATTGAGCATTGGCACGGGATTAGCCATTGTTCTTCGCATAAGCCGTGCGCAGTCGTGTTATTGCTTCGCGAGGAAAACTTTAAATTGTCTCCAGTGAAGTCTTTGTATAATAAAAATTTTAAAATACCAAGGAAACATTACAGGAGCGTAACAAATACGAAATTACAAAGAAGCGAAGAGAAAGAAAAAAGGTAAATGATTCGAGAGAACGTTATATGTATAATATATGTATATGCGTGTATATCGGAATAAAATGTACAAAAAGCAATATCTTCTATATAAATATTATATTATACGTACACACGCATATATATAAATATATATATCTATTTCCAATTTTGAAAATCGTTATTACGTATCTATAACTATATCCGCCACTTGACTTGTATATTTCGCTAGATTTGTCTCGTTTGTACATAAATATAACACGTATTGCCCAATTGCAGTCGCATTTTAGCGTTAACATATTTATGAAAGGAAAACTAAACGCTAATGCGACGAGCTCATCCCACTCGCCCAATGGAAAATGTGTCTTATTCACGTGAGAGCCGGGGAAGAAAAAAAAAAAGATGGAGAGAATCATTATCGTTGTCATAAAAATCGCTGGGTTGTTCAGTGCTTCTGCACTTTTCATTAGACGCTGCACGTGTAATGCACCGTCCCCGCACGCGGCCTTTTTCCCTTTCCCTTCGTCTGCGAGAATGCACGTGATCTCTGGAGAGGAAAGAAGAAGAAACGTTCGAAAGAAAGGAGATTTTTGTGATGAGGAAATAGTTTTGAGCGCACTAATCACGTAAAGTGGCAATCGTTGTGCATATTAAAGAAGGGAAATGAATCTCTTGTTGCTGAAAACGAATATAAAATACGAATACACGATGCTCCACTCAATCAAAAAAATACTTTTGTATTTGCCGGGCTTGTATCATTAAAAAAAAATCGAGGAACTTTATGACTAATTTTGTTTTAAATTTTTTTTTCACTTCTTACTCCTCGTCATTCTCAATAATTGCGTGAGAATACGTAAAGTTTCGTGCAGAAAATTTGAAATGGTTATTATTATTATCTTGTATATTCACTCGTATTTGCTACGTATGGCATATACGAATAAAAATTCAGTATACTTATGATACAGGTTGTGCTTTGGTCTTTTTATTTTTTTTTAATTTAAAGGAACTTTCTCGCGTATCTTGGCGGAGGTTTCTTCTTTTTTTTTGACGAAATTTATTTCTGTTTATCCATTTCAGGTGTATCGTACATGTTATATTTAATGTCTTACGTGTATAATATAATACAACTTTTTCTTGAATACAGTACACGATTTAATACAAGTATAGTCATCTTTGTGTTAATGGTGTGTTTGTGGATGCAATTGGTTAAGAAAAGAATTTTAATGGATACTTTACTAACTAATAAGTGTAATTTGGAATTGGGCTTTCTTCAATTTTGGAAATGTGTGTTTTAATCGGCAATGAACATTGAAACAATTATTGGTAGAGATAAGTACGTCAGGATAAAATAACAAATAATTGTAAGTTTAGTATAAATAAAAAAAAGGATATAACAAACTGCTTTATCGGCGTAATAGGCCGTTTTAAATAGAACAACAAAATATATCGTTTCTAAAAGTTGAAAGAAGGTCTCGGAAATTACATAAATTGCGATATAAATGAACGCAAGAAGGGCTTTGTTCTTGTTACGAATATCGTGGCCTATCAAATAATACGCACCGAGCACCATTTTGATAAAATAATATTTCTGACTAGATACGTCAAGAGTGCAATTTCGAATATTATATCGTTAATGAATTGGCTCTATTTTTCGTAATATATTTAGCGAAAAGAGGCAAGAAAAGAAAAAGGAAAAAAAACATGAAAAAAAAACTAATGTAGAATATAACAAGTGGCATGAATGCTGTGACGATGACCTTATGACTTCATTATTATGAGGTTTCGCTGCTTCCCGAGGCTTGCCAATATGTATTACGTAAGTACAATTTCCTAGCACCAGAATTAGGAATATTTGGAGCCTATATACGTTAATCCTTGGTTAACTGAACCTTTTCCATATTCGCCAATATCTGTGGCTTGTTATTTTTTACGTTGATTATTCTGCATAGTTAATCTCGCGATTTCTTCGCCGAGAGTATCAATATTATCCTGTTGAAATAGAAAAGAAACATTTATCACCGCGTTCTCTTGATTTTGGTAATAACAGTTTTACTTATCTTGATAATTTACCTTCAGCGTTATATTTTTCAGCAATGTATCTTCCAAAACTGTTTGCAGTTTTTGATTTATTTCTAAGGAGAGCTCCAGCGTCATATTATCATCAGAGACTCGGTGATTGTAGACGGAAGCCATAATACCGCCGTGTCTCGCTAGTTCAGCCTATTTGAATAGATAAAATATTCCATGAAATTATGCTTGTTCCGATTATAAGTATTGCTTCGTGAATAATGAACACAATAAATTTAACTCTCTGTGGAAACTTACAGCATTTCGTCTACTCTTGAGATGCTTGTGTATAAAAAGTACAAATAATTATCTAGTTACATACTAGTAATTAATATCATGTATGAGGTTTACGTAATTATAAATAATTTATATTTAACCTTATTTCTGTCCCTTTCGTTACTGCCCATTGCATCAAAGTTCTCGTGCAAAATATAATTCTGTATTATTTTTGTTTTCTTCTGCAACTCCTCGACCAGGGTACGCGTGTGTTCTTCAAGGAAATCCAATTTCTCAGCACGTCTCACGTTAATTTTCTGTAGTTTTACAATTCTGTCTATCAATGTCTGTCTGTCCGGTTCACCAGTTTGTAACGTATGATCTCCACCAATACTGTTATCAGACAAAGCACCATTTAACGTATCTCCCGTGTTCAAGGAGGTACTAGAGCCTGTTCTTGATGCAGGATCTAAAGAACTGCTAGGGGATGCAGTCTCAAACGCTTCTAGTTTCTTTCGACAGTGCTGTAATTCCCTAGTCATCTCCTTTAACGAGATCTGCTGTTTCCTTCTAAGTACAGCGTTTTCTCCTTGGCTGTCTTCCAACTTCTGCATGAGGTTACGAGCCAGTTGAGTTTGCTCGGCTACATGTCTTGCCAGGAGTTCGCATTCCTCAATTCTTTTACTTCGCTCTTGAGCTAAACTCTCCTCCAGCTTCTTCACCTTTGTAGACAGTTCTTCTATGTGCTCACGCAGAGGACCTTGTTCAGATTCAAGCTGCTGCGCCTTGGCTTCTATCGATGTAAATTCTGATTGAAGTCTCACATTCTTGTCTGTTAGCTTCTGCGTAAAATCTAGCATATGAGCTTCGCGTTGTCTACACGACTCCATGTCACTTTGAAGTTCTTCGTTTGCCTGACGCAGCCTCTGAACTTCAGTTTCGTTCGATGATAAACACTGTTCCGTACTGGGAAAGAAGATAATCAGGTTTACATGGAGTCCAGCTTATTGAATACTGATTATTTACTATAAATTAATACTCACTGTATCAACTGTAATTTTAATGTTTCCAGTTGAGATACTTTCCCTACCAAGTCGACAATTTCTTTCTGACGTTGATCCGCTATTATCTTCAGATTACTCAGATTACTCTCATAGCTAAGCCGATTCTTTTCCAACTCCTGAACTTTTAAGCTGAGAGTGTTGTTCTCTTCTATGAGCACCTGTTGTCTCTGCTTCAGAAGGTCGACTTCTTTTTGCAATTGCATTCGTGACATCTCCTTGTCCTCTGTTACGTGGCGTTCTAAGATTAGCCGTGCTTGTTGTTCTTTCAATTGTTGGTCCAGAGTGACTGCTTTGTTCTCCTCTGACTGTTGGAATCTGCGCATGGTTTCTTGTGTCTCACGACGCACCTGATCACATTCTTCTTTCATATCGTTAATCCTTATCTGGAGAAATATCATAAGGTGCATCATTAGTTATCGTATTTTTAATTGTCATTAGAAAATATTCAAGATTGGGAGAATTTCCTTACCAAAGCTTTGTCTAGTTTTTGCTGGGTCTCCTTTCTAGCTTCCATTTCAGTCTTTAGTTTGTTTTGCGTCCATTTCAATTTCACATCTTTTACATTTACCTCTTCCTTCAGTCTTTCCACCTCTTTTTGGGCGTCCGTCAAATCGTGACATTTTGCATCAAGAATGTTACATATCCTTGTACGTTCACCCTGGATTTGTTTTACTTTGTTCTGAAGAAGCTCCTGCTCTTTCAATACTTCTTTAAGTTTACGTTCTGCATAATCCCTTGCCCTGTTGAAAAGGTACCACTATCAATAGCATAATTGATAACTCAATAAAACTACGAGACCTTTAATTATTAGCAGTATGTATTACCGTTGAGTATCTATCAATTGCTTCTCGCTGACTGCATATTTCATTACCATACTTTCACGTTCCTTATTTGCAGCTGTATATTCTTTACTTAGAGTCTCCTGCTTAGTCGTTGCTTCTTTCATTTCATGTCTCAGATGTTCAATCGTCTTTTCTAAGGTTTCGATTTGGATAGCGTACAATTCACCAGTTTTTTCAGCTACCAGACGTTTGTTTTCTTTTTCTAATGCTTCTATTTTATCTGATAGCTTCTGATTATAATCTTTTACACTAGCATAATCCCTCAAAAGGGTCAGGTACACAGGATGATTTAGTAAGCCGTTTTTTGGACTATTCGACATATTAGAATCTATAGACTCCCTTGGACTCGAAGAATTTATTTCAGAACTTTCAATAGGATTAATTTCTGAAGTTTCTTGACCTGCGTTTGTCAAAACATCATCTGCATTCCTCAAAACTGTTCCACTATTGGCATTGTTACTGTCCATCTTAATGTTTTCAAATTTTGTCAAATCGAGTACATGGAATATCGCTTCTGGTCTTTTCTCTTCCATACTATCTACTCTTTGGAAATCAGATATACTCTTGTTCGTTGGCATATTTTTAATCAAAGTTTCAGCAACCAAAGCATCTTGTCCAGTGTCATATCTAAGATTCTCAGAACTCGTACATTCTGAAGGTTTATTATTTTCATTTTGACTATCATTATGCATTAGGTTCTGTTCAGGGATTTTTTCTGCATATTCAATTTCGTTAATAGTCTCTGACATTGGAGCTGACTCTTGTGGTTCTTTCTTGTCTGCGACATATCCTATGTCTGTTAATTTCATAACGGTATTATAACGTATAGCCAAATGTTGTGGGAGTAATGTCTTTTCCATGATGTTTGTTGACTTTTCAGAAATAAAGTTTAAGAAGTTGCGGCTGCGGTTAAGAAATTGCGCATTGGACTGCATTAAGTTTATAGGATTTCCAGGCAAAGACATTTTCACAAGCTTAGAATCATCTGCTAAAGTAGGTCTTGCTTTAACCAGGGTTTGAACACGTTTTGAGGATTCATTATTTTCTTCTGATGATTGCTTAGTCAACGTATGACCAATATCTATTGCTTGATGCTCACAAGGTTCTACACTAGTATTCATAATTGAAATTGAAGACTGGCTGCTTTCTGTTTCTTTCTCCAAAGGTGTCAAACTTTCCAATAAACTGGAGGTTGATGACGGAGCATTAGAAGAAGTTTTGAATTTTGACAATTCATCAATTTCGTTGGAAGACACAGCTTCAGAAATAGTTATGACATTTTGCAAATCTTGAATCTCAGAACCATTAGTAGTAACAGCAACTTTTGGTGAAGAAACTCCTGATTTTATTGTAGAATCAATACTTATGTCATTCGAACAGTCAATACTTTCATGGCCCGTTTTAGTTTTTGATGATACTGGCTCTTCATTTTCCACAACAATGTTTCTAATGGCATCCATATGTTCCGATGTACTGTCATCTAAGAATTATAATCAAAAAGGTCAATAGAATCTTACAAAGAGGAAATAATCTAAAATCTGTCTTCTGTGATTAACAAAAATTGAAAAAATTATATTAGAACAGGTGCTGACTTATCATAAGGTGCAGATAATTGGGTCAACATTTAAACTGGCAAAAAATATATTGATTCTTGGAAACCGGTACTTACATAACTTAAATATATCATTACCTGAGAAAGTTTGTAAGGATTTTTGAAAATCCTCGCTGGAATTGTTAAAAGTTCCTAATTGTTCTTCATCCATGTCAAAGAAGAAATTTGTATTTTGTTGTACAAATCAGCTTTGGGTCATTTTTCACTAGTATTACATTTTATTTTGAATACTCAATATGTAAACATATTTTCGAATACTTTTGGAGAAAGACGAGGCTTGTTTTACATAAAAATTAAATAAAAACACGACAGAAATAACCTGAAATCTGCCATCCGTCATCAGCACTTGACGCGCACTCACCTGTACAAAACCAACAGCTGATTTTACTGCAATTTACATTTACCATTTGTTGGTGAAGTAGATTAATTTCAGTGAAATAGTGAGTGATCATCACAAAAAAATATGTCACATAACATTATAAACAATATTAACAGAGTGTCTAAGCTATTCCAGCCTATTAATACTCTCCCAAAAGATGCTGTTATCAAATCGAGTGTTTCTTCAAAAAGTTATAATGTAAGTAGTGTAATTACTTTTCATTTAGAGGCTACAGTAGGCTATATTTTCTTTTTAATTATTGTCTGTTAAATTGTTAAATCTGTTTCATTAGTTTTTTTAGTATGTTCTTATTTTCAGCTTATGCTCGATATGGGTATCATACGGCAAGTCAACAGTGGTATGTACTCGTTGCTACCATTGGGTCTACGGGTTCTTCAAAAACTGGAGGCACTGGTTGATAATGAAATGACTAAAGCTGGAGCTCAGAAGATGTTACTTCCTATTTTAACATCAGCAACACTTTGGAGCAGATCAGGAAGATTAAAAACTATTGGTTCAGAACTGTTTACAGTTCAAGACAGACATAAGAAACTATATGTTTTGAATCCTGTAATAATTTTTTTTGATAATTATTAACAGTTCTAAATGTATATCTCATTCACATAAATACCTTTTTTTATAGACGTACGAAGAAGCAATATGTGAACTATTAGCTGGTATAACTCCTATAACGTCCAAAGATTTGCCTTTGAGGCTCTATCAAATCTCCAGAAAATGGAGAGATGAAATGAAACCACGTCTTGGTCTACTACGTGGTCGAGAATTTGTTATGAAGGATTTATATACATTTGATACAAATTTGGAAAATGCTCAAAACACATATAATACAATTTGTGAGAGTTATGACAGACTGTTCAAGCAAATTGGTGTTGACTATGTGAAAGGTGTAAATATAATTATTTTACATTTACATTATCGCGAAATAAAATGATCTAATCTATATATGTAAATATATTTTTTTTCAGTAATCGGTGCTACGGGAATAATAGGTGGGAATTTATCTCATGAATACCATTATTTATCAGAAATTGGCGAAGATACTGTTCTTCTCTGTCAAACGTGTGGATACTCTATTAATTCTGAGGTATCGAATCAATCATCTTGCTCAAACTGCAACAATAATTTATCTTCACACTCTGCTATCGAGGTACACAAAAACAATCTCTTATCAAGATTATATGCAATATATCTGCAAAGAGTATTAGAATTAATTAGAAATCACTGTGTACCATAGGTAGGCCATACGTTCCTCTTGGATACAAAATACTCAAAGCCATTGAACGCAATATTTCTGGATGGACCAAAACCAAAACCGTTAGTAATGGGTTGTTTTGGTCTTGGATTAACACGAATAATAGCAGCTGTGGTAGAAATTTTATCTACCAACGAAGTTCTTCGTTGGCCTAATAATTTAGCACCGTTCAACGTTTGCATTTTGACGCCAAAGGTAAGTTCATACTAAAACAAAAAAAAACAGATTTAACATCAAACAATTCTTTTCTTAACAGAAAGGTAGTAAGGAAGAAATTGCAGCCCCCTACGCAGAGCAAATATTCGGCATCTTAAATGAATTAAACGTTGATACTATAATCGACGATAGAATTCATCTGACTATCGGTCGTCGAATGTTTGATGCAAATCGGACTGGTTATCCATTTATAATAGTAATTGGTAAAACAGCTTCAAAACAGAATCCGATTTTTGAAATTCACGACGTGAGAAATTCTAGTCGGGTTGACACAAATATTGAAGGAATAATAAATTACTTTAATAATCAAGATATTAATAGAGAGATAAAACAAGACGAGGCGGTAGTTTAAAGTAATTTAAACCAAGAAACATTATATAGGAACTTAAATGTTGCATAGTGCAAATTTGTACATAATAAATGAGAAATATGCAATAACTTTCATTTCTGAATGTTTATTTATATTTATCATACGGAAAACAATAATTTTTATTGATTTTCAGTGTATTGTACATTTTATGTTTAAGTTTTAATAATACATATATCAGCGAGAACACTATTGTATGTAGTTTTCTTTTTATTCTCTTTTTGAATCGTTGTACAAAAATGTGTAGTCTGATGAACTTAATTGAATTTAATTAAGTTTATTGTCGGTAAAAGCATTTTGAGCGTCACAAGATATGTACTTATATGTATATGATGGAAGAAGTGTATATACATACGTATTACAAGTTATATATGTGTATGTACAAATGTCCGTGGTTTTTTCAGGTTAAAGGGTAATTCCTACATACCGGTACGGACGATCAGATTTGAGATGTAAAGTGGTCGGATCGGATATAATCATAAAATAGTCCAAGTAACGTGTGGTGTACGAATTATGTTGTTCTTAGTATAATAAAGTGTTTGATTGTCAAGAAAGTTTAAAAGTTTGTCTTCGTTTCACGTTTGTGTTGACAAATTGTTGACAGATAAAAATCTAAACAAAGTTCTGTAACTGGCTTGTATGTACATAGGTTTGTACCAAAACAATTTGCAGAGTGTACAAGTGCAGTAGATTTTAGAATTTTCCTATTATTAAAATTTTCAGAAGAATATTCTATAAAGACAGTACAAGATATGACATCAGCCGTAGCAAAGAAAAAACATGCTAAGTACTTCCAAAGGATTCTTCAACTTGTGCCTAGCAGGTTGGCAATGTTTGACAGGAGCAGATTGACATTTGCATTCTTTGCTATATCTGGACTTGATATATTGAATTGTTTGGATGAAATGAGTCATGACGAACAACTTCAAGCCATCGAGTGGATATATAGACTTCAAGTTTCCGACAGTGGAAATCGTTCAGGCTTTGAACCATCTACTACTATACCCAAAGAAGCTCCAAATTATCAATGTGGTCATCTTGCTATGACATATACGGGATTAGCTACTTTACTTATTTTGGGTGATGACTTAAGCCGTGTCGATAGAAAGTCCTTGATAAAAGGAATATCTGCTTGCCAGAATCCTGATGGATCGTTCACAGCAACAAGAGTTGGATGCGAAAGTGATATGAGGTTTTTGTATTGTGCCTGTTGTGTTTCGGCAATTTTGGATGATTGGTCTGGTATTAATAAACAGAAGGCCATCGATTACATATTAAAAAGCATTGTAAGTATTACAATGGGGAAATTATTTCATTATGCATTGTAATTTACATATCTTTGTATAATATAAATGGTTTCATCCTTCTAGTCGTACGATGGAGCCATGGGTCAAGGGCCAGGACTCGAATCACATGGAGGCTCAACATTCTGTGCAGTTGCTAGTTTATTTCTTATGGGAGAGCTATACAACGTTTTATCCAAAGAACAGCTCAATCGTTTAAGGCACTGGTGTCTTATGAGACAAGACGGTGGTTTCCAAGGCAGGCCTGGAAAACCTGCAGATACCTGTTACAGTTTCTGGATTGGTGCTACCTTGCAGCTCCTGGGTGTCAGTCATTTATCTGATCCTGAGTGTAATAGAAAATTTGTCCTGACAACTCAAAACACCTTAATAGGTGGTTTTGCGAAATTCGAAATTTCACAAGCAGATACGGATCCTCTGCACACATACTTGGGTATGTAAAACTGTGCACTGCCATTTTACTTCTTAAACATGCGTTGCCATTTTTTTGAGCAAGCATTCTATTATCCTAGTTCCCTAATCAATATTTAAACAAAACAATTCCCTCTCTTAGGTTTATCTGGCTTAAGTCTCTTAGGAGAAGCCGATCTACAAGCGATGAATGCCGCCCTCAACATCTCCCAAAGAGCTTACAATCGATTACAAGACATCCACAAACGGTGGCGAATCAAACCGGAGCATTCATAACTATAAAATTTAAATTAAACCATATTATTAATTATGAAACGCACATAACAGGGTAAACTGGTAGAAACAAGATCATTATCCTGCGAAAAAGTAAAGCTACCGATCTGCGGTAGCGCGATATTGATATCAGGCGATAATTATATTCTACATCCGTCAATTAACGGTGAAACAAGAACACAAAAACAAAGACAGCGAATGTTTAAAAATTACTTTTTTCGACAAGTTTTTAAGTCTTTTACGTTATTCGTTGAGATTTCCATATCGATCGCAGAAGACACGAGCGCCCGTGCTAATTCCATTAGAGATGCGATTACTGTAAGATCTAAATAAACAAAAAACCAAACGCAAGAATGATATTATTTTAATATAAATAATATTTCAAATTGATGGGGATACAAAGTGAAATAGCAATCTTTTAGCAATCCAATATCAGCTAACCACATCCTCATAGTAGGACAGGCACGTCAACCGTAACGAAGTCATCTCTACAACGTGCGAACGCGCACTGAAAACCGGTCTGAGTTGTCATGTTCCCCCACTACCATGGTACCATATCCAAACGATACCATAGTAACCAGACAGGCTTGGCAGATCACAACACACGACGTTCACTCAGCCGAGGGCGGCCGATGGTTCGCACAAGTGTCCCTTACTACTACGAATTTTCTGCATACCCAGTGCAAAGTGTGTCGATTAGATTTTTCGCCAGATCCAATTTCATTAATTAGCGTTCAACAGAAAGAAAATGAGGACGTGAAGAGTGCTAGGTAAAAATATCGAAAATAAAGGCGAAGTGTGCGAACTGGAATTTCATCAAGGAATCTGGGCCGCGTTCGCGACCCGAAATTCATCCGAGGTTAGTATTAGAAATTTTAATTCTATCACGTCTACCAATTCAACATCCCGAGGTTAACTAGAATTTACCTTTGACCTTTGACAAATTGAGATAACGCAGAGTTTCGAACGTGCTCGTCACTCGGGGCTGTCCGATGATATCAGAGCGCGAAAGTGGAAGCACAGGAAAAAAAATAAAAGAGCGCAATTCAGCAAAAGTCATTATCGCGCGATTTCTTGGTAACAATCAAATCAAAGTAACATTAAAAAGTTCATTAGAAAAATTCGTATTGCTTGAGGATATTTCTTTGCTCCTTAAGGTTGGAGTATCGTTGCGCCGACTATTAGATATACATCAAAGTCCTGATCTATTTACAAGACAAAGTCCACAATTTTCCTACAGTAAAAGGACGTGTGCGCTTACCGATGTATTTTCCGAGGAATTTAATGTCAAAATATGAATATTTAACACGGCGGTTTATGGGAATGCTGCTCACTTTACACTTCGATTGGACTATTCACAAATTTAGCGGTTAGATAGCATCATTAGCAAAATTGCTACTGGTCAATGAAATCATAGAGGATCTATTGTATCCATAAAAAGGTAGGGTCACCGAGAATTTCGCGGAGGCATATAATGCCAGTTGCTCGAGACAGTATCAAATCAGCAACGATACGTATTTCATTTCAATCGAGATAATATAATTATCATACCTATATGAGCTCATCGCATTGAATAATTAGTAAAATTATTTTTACCGTTACGGAATGTTTTTTATGATTTCGTTTTAACTCGTTTGTAAAACGTCTGCCATTTGACTACGATGCAACGATACTCCTACCTTAATATGCAGGCAGATCTAGCAATAGCATTGTGCGAAGGAGGATACGTGTACATTTAATTACAACCATTAGTCATAATCGTCATCGTCATCCGGAAACTGTATCACACTTGTAAACAGTTTCGAAAGCTTCCACAAAGTTTTCCTCACTACATTATATCCTACTGCCGGTGTACGTCGTGTTAATTAGACTGGTAATATATTTAGAAGTATGTCACGCGACACCATGTCGACCTCGGCACTTTATTAATAAATCAATGGGCAGACAAAGCGTAAAATTTTTCACGGTGTAAACGTCATTATATTCTTTACCAAACAAATTAATAATTCACAATCTTATTTGACTTCTTCTCTCTCTCACTCTCTTTCTCCCTCTCTCTAATAATATTACAAAAGAAAATAATAAAATGTTCTTTCGGTAGTTCCATATTAGTCGTTCGAAACTGTATACGTACATATAAGTATATCGTGCAAATGCCATCCAGTAATGAATGAGCCTGTTGTGTCGACGAGAAGACGCCGCTTGCATTTAATTATAAAGTAAAAACGTGGCGTGAGCTTTTATTGTTTTTTTACCCCTCTACTCTTATTTTTTTGCTTCCTTTTATTCCTCTAAAAATCAACGCACGTGTGGAGATCCATTAGAAAGCTCGTTCGAGCGTCAAACGCTCAAACGCTAAGACACGCGTTTCTACATAACTAAGAAAAAAAAAAGCTGCAAGCTACACACTGAGAGGATCCTAATCAGCTCACAGGGCAGTCACCTTTAGCTAAAAGGACAGAGAACCCATGTCCAGGTCGTCGATAGTAGCAAGAAACCCGTACGTCTGTAACCTATAAAATAGACCTAAATCGTATATGGATGTAACTGCGTTCATGAGAAATAACGGTCCTATCCCTATGGTTGCTGTCTTCTCCTTGCAGGACATAATGTATATATGTATATTGCATATGGGATCCGTGGGTCATGAAGGGGATACGCATTCGGTATGGGGGCAGGTGGTTGGGTATATCCTTAGAAAAGTGTAGAAATTAACAATGAGTCTCCCTTGCGATGACTGCACAGCTGTCGAAGGACAGCTGCATCCCGAACGATAATAAGAAAGTCTCCAGGACATTTGAAACACCAGAAGCCATTGGCGAAACCGTAGTCTGGTGCGTCAGAGAGGGATAATATAAGAGTGAGATTATTTAAAGGCGTTACAAAAGTTTTTTCCTTGCTGTCGCGACATCCTATGGCGCATAAGCAGTTAGTATATGCGTAGCATACAGAATTATGCGAGAGAAGATACAGATTATTGTTCTCTAGTAATTAGGGAAGAAGCGTACTACACTGTAGCTTTGTTGCTTTCTTGTTTCTGAAACTCTGTTAAAGAAGCCACTCTGACTAATTATTTAGTTTGGATATAATTTGCACGACTCTTCCTATAGGTATAGTAGGATCATTTCTATTCGTTACTCGAGAGCGAAGGACAATTTGCTTAACAAAATAGTGACGTGCCGACCAGTGTCAAGTAACGCAGCTTCTTCCCCAGCTAACAAATAATACTTACATATACATAACTTTCCCTAGTAAGAACAGCACACACGGTAAGATACCGATCGATTATTCCTCCTGTCCCGAAGTAATGGTACTCAAAGCATATATCGGTTCGTTAACCTCTTTATTTTGTTCGGGTACCTTTTGCTGTCCGGAAGAATACACACGTGATTTCATACGTATCAGTAAAATATTTCTCAGTATCGAATAAGACTTGCCTCATAGGAGTATTCATATTTTTCTTCTTTTCTTCAACGATTTTGCAAGGACCCATGAAATGAGAATCTCTGTCTTGCCTTGACGCTCCTTACGAATCGATCCAACTGCCAACGGCTATGCCCCTTATACCTTGGAATGTCTATTATACCGAACTACCCGAGTAGCGACTTATATACATATGCATATGTATATATAAATCATATTTTCCATTTCTATAAGAATACACCAAGTTCTTCTTTATCGACTCTGATTTACGTCACGAATCTTTCTATCATTTAAATATTGGACAAACGGATTTTCTGAGCGTCTACATTTGAATCTAACGGCTACAAGACTACTGTATTCAATGGCGTTTTGGTTAGCAAAAATAGAGTGTAACAATTATTTTTATGACAGTTGAAGAACTCATGATAAATAATGGAAGCTATTAATGTCTCAAAAATTGTATGACAGTTGTAATAATACAGATCTTAAGTTTACTCAATGATAAGGTTAGTATCGAAACTGTTCGAGGATAAGGCCGGGTTTGTCTTCTCTTCGATATTTTAAGCCATGAAAAGGAAAGTTATGTTACCGAGAATTCGTAGAGTTTCGGATTATCATCCTCTTAGAGTCAAACTTTATACGTATACATATACACAATAATTATTAACTATTCGCTTTGTTTTTTCTCCCGAAATTCCCGCTCTCGGTACTGACTTATGGTAGCAGAATCTTGCTGTTCGCGGTTTTGCTGGTGGTTTTGCTATTAGTGATATTTACCAGGAACGCAATCCTCTCGAATAACGAGGGAATACCGTATATGTGTAAAACTATCTTCACTGGCGAGGATTAACGAATTAACAAAATTGCGATGGTAGTGTCTTCCTTAAGACAGTAGAAAAATAAAATATGTCGAATCTCTATGTAGCTAGTTTCTACATATTTTATTTTTGGCACGTAAGGATCTCTATTTAGCCAGTTCCTTACGTGCCATTTTGCGGAAGAGTACTTTACTGTCGATTACGAGCTGTCTTTAACTTAAGACTGTATCGACGGTGAGTCAGCACTGCGACGTCTGAGTACATCGGCTAGTAAAGCAAATTAAAGGCAATTCGAAGAAATCGACGGAAACCACTTATCGTTCCTTCGAGGAAGAAAGAGGTCCTACGTATATATGTGGCACTATGGCTAAGGTACTCGGATAGAATGGTATAGTCACCGTTACGATAATTATTGAACAAGTTTACAGTATGGTACGCAGTTTCTGTTTTTACAGGTGGCGTGGGGCACGGCTGTAATGGAATTGCAGAGTTGGTTACTCTACCACCTCGTGGCTGTAACCGACTGCAACCAAGGTAGCGAGATAAATTCTTCTAAACAATTACACTTTTTATTTCAAAGTTAAATTCTGCACTCTACATACATGCATACGTGGCAAGCTAGTCTGTTATTGTTATGTGAGCTCCAATATTATTCTTTTAGATTTGATTTTATCAATCGTGGTTCGTTTATAAAAACTCCTATCCCCTTTTGCAATTTTTGGCACAATTTTTTATGTTATAATTCTTTTCGTTTTTTTTTCTTTTTCTGTTTTTATGTACTAACACAGACTGAAGGTTCACCAGCATCTTTAGTTCGTTTAGTTCACTTTCGTTCGTTTTGGATCTTCACTGTCGGCACGGCGGCACTTTTACTTGATTTCTGATTCTGTTATCATCGGGCGGAAACGGCGATCTACCCATGTTTGATGGTAAGTGTGTTACTTCAACGTATGTACAAGTGACATATATGTTTTCATATAGGGTGATTACACTACATATGAAATGATATATATATATATATAGTATATTTGTCACGAGATAACAGCGATGTACATGTAACTGAAGAACTTTTTTCTGAAATTACGTTGAATATTAATTTTGTCATATGTAAAATGCCATTTGTTTCATGCATTTTATATAGTACATGTTGTGAAAAATTATTCGGAGACAGATCAACAGCAGGTTTAATATTATAAGTAAAATATATTTTTCAGTGATGCAGTCGGCAGGTACTGCGGGTGGAGTCTGTTCAGCTGGAGGTACAGGAAGTCGTGCGCGCGATCTGGGTCTGAGGGCTCAAAAGAAAATCTTAGGTCGGGTCGTATCAACCGGCGCTGGTCGTTCTCTATTGATAGACGATGCCACGACGTCGCTTTTGGATAATCTATACAAGCTCATGGAAAGGGCAGCCAAGAATAATCCTGGTTTAGATAAGAAGCAGCCAGAGAAGGTCCTCAAGAACATCGTAAAATTGTCAATTAAGGTAATGGGAGCGATGAACACTGATAGCGTTTATTCTATTCATCGTATCCCAGGTCTACCTCAGGGATTGCACGTACATAAATGATTTCATGACGCAGGTTGGATTGCTGCAACGAAATCAACAGCTAGGACCTTCGGACGAGGGAAAAATTTCAGAAATTCGAACATCCTTGAAGGCTGCAGCTATGGCGGTGGTCTCGTTCTACGAGCTAGAATTTAGCTTTGACAAAGCATACCTAACCAGGTCCTTGGAGCGCTGTAGGACAGCTGTACAAGCCCTGATAAAACCTCACCTAACCGACAAGTCCAAGGATCGCTGCGATCAAGTGTTCGACTTCCTGACACAGCCCCAATTTTTAGACTCTGTATTCAAACAGGATTCGGAGCACAGAAACACACTGGGAATGCTAGTCAACGATATCAATATAGCCCTGGATGCTGGACATCTTTGATTTTACGAAGGGCTGGATGCTCGTGTCTCGAGCTTGGAATCGAGTCGTGGAATTTGAGCATCGAGTGAACAACCATTTAAACGTACGGAATTACCAAGGGAATCAACCATTAATTTTTTTACCTCTTATACTCGCATTAATCAATCACGCCTCGCGTTCAAACACACATTCTAATGGGAGGAGTCCGGGTATACACGTAGAAGATTTTTCTTTTCATATAGTCATGACAAATGTATAACACGATGCCAGGCATCGGCCATTTACATTCGTTAAATCACGATAATCTCGTTTATCGAGTGTGCTCACTGATTTACGCAATAATAATGGAAATACTCCACTTACCGTAAGAATATTAATATTCGTTATTGCTATGTATTCAATCGCGAGAACAATACCAATTATTGTGAAACCAAAAAAACAAAAAGGAAACAGGAGAGTAAGGGAAAGAAATATACGAGCTTTTACCACCCACTAAGTGGGCTTAAGGATCGGGAGACGTAGCAAGTAGTATTATATAATATAGTAAGGAATAAGAAAAGACAAGTGTTTTAGAGTCTGCAATTCCTGAGTGTTCCTCGCTCTCGACACGATTTCAATGTTCGAAGAGTTTTTCTAGTTGCAGATTTGAATTAACCGAAGCTCTCTTGCGGAACATATCAATCTGTATGTATCAAGTGATGTATACTCGTTTTTAATATTTTCTATTCACGGCTACGCGCACGCACATCTCGTACGACGCCTATTTATCGATGATAGCATATCTAATGAGTAATTTAATTTAGTCAATGTTACGAGTATCAGTCATGGACCACTGCTCGATCCTATAACTATAGCTAAACTTATACTCGACGAGAAAAAAAACCTTTTGGAGGATCCACCATTTTGTACGCGGTACCTATACACCCACTTTACACCATAATCTAGTAAGTGATAATTATTAATGTAACTAAATGATTGTGTCGACGTAAGGTTAATAAATTATTTATAAATATCGAAAGCAACCTGTGATTGCCGAAGTTCTTGTTCAATATCACATACCGGATGTTCGTATGGGCGGGGAAGTAAAGACGAGCTTTTGAATTTCTGCGAATAGTTTGGCATGAAATTTATTTACACAGATTCACGCAGTCGCACATATAAAGTTACAACGGTATATGATGCACGAACTGCTGTCCGAATTGCACTGAACTTATCGAATCTAATTGTAAGTAACGCAATTTTCAAAACAGTGACGTGGCGACTTTTAAAAATTAGAATGTCGGCTCACGATGATACACATTTTCGTACACTCATTCTTCGAAGCTCTGCCATCTTTATGATGCAGAATACATCTTGGGAAATGGTTATCCATTTGTACAACTTTTTTGGGGGGATTTATCATTCGTTCGAACGCGATTGTGCAGCTCATTGTAAAAATTCATTTCGTTCTGCTCTTTAATATTTTCATTCGCGACACTGTACTTCACGTATCGAAATACACGAATTTCTATTCCGTGATACGCTCCCAATAGTGAACGACGGTAAATTGAATTCGCCATCTTCACGCAAGTCCTCGTTCCCACGTAATGCTTTCAGAGAAAGTGCGTGCAGTCTCGATGCGGAAAAAGAATTTGCTAACAGTAAACGGCCTATTGCATTAGATATGGGTAAGAATCGTTTACACAGACTTGTAAGAAAAATATAGAATACTTAGTTGCTTCTTGTAAAAATTATATTTTCATTTACCTCCAAGTGGGGTCAAGATTCGACTAGAGTTGACCTGATATTATTTTAACCAATTTATTTCTAGGTGAAGATACTCGCAAGTGTTGCATTCCTGTTAATGTCGCAGCAGTGAAAAGTAAGCGTAAAGAGTGTTCAAGTGCAGTTAAATAATTTGAATTGGGAGAACAAATTTTGGTAAACAGTGGTATTTATAAAATTTCATATTGTACCAATTAACGTTCAGGATAACGTCATGATCGGTTAGTCAATTTCATAAGAAAAACAGTCATTTTCATACGCTTAGACTTATTGTTAGTGTAATACATAAATCTCTAATGCACGTTTGTTAATGATTTTTCTTGCACTAATAATGGCGGGTAATTAATTTTTTGATAGTCCCAAAGTCAACGCTGCACTTCATAGCTGTCAATAATCGACAGTTTACAATTTATCACAAATAAATTCGGTTAGGTATTTATTAACGCCGAGAGAATTCATCCTTAAGATGGCAGAGACTCGTTATCGAATAATGATCGGCATCATTGTCATTCGTAATAACATTCGCAATACATGAAAAAAAAGGGAGGAAAAATAAAAAGAAAATTGAATTAATATTATTTGGGTTCTTGTATACGTATAAAGTAACATGTGTTAAAAATCATAACCATAAATATGTTAACGATCTTAATAGATTAATTATTATTAATATTATTAGGGGCGTGCGAGTAGGCTTAAAATTTTTGTCAAGTTTTATTGAAAATATCGATATAGCAGCTCACCACCTTGTTAGTACTTCCCTAGACATAGTGGGCGCGTTAAATTTATTGTGCAAATATAGATATCCGCGATTCGTATTAAAAAAAAACAACATAGGAGTCCGAAATAAATCTATTTTGGTTTGATCGATATAACGAGTCATAAAAATCTCCTTAACGACGATCGGACTGAAAACACAGTATTTCGTTTTAAGTACACTGAATTTTCCAAAGCGTCATCGAATTATCGGTGCTTGATCGTGGACGATATCCTATTAAAACTTGGCAATTATCTAAATAGTCGCACATCGCTAATTACTTCCTGTCGTCACTGAGTGTCAATAATGTATTTCCCCTCGAAAAATTATACTCGATGCAGAAATCATTTCTCAATGTACATAACAGCACGAACGCACAAAAAAAACATATAACATTTACACAATCACAGCTCACTCGTATGATTACTTCTTTCATAAAAGTCATTTATCCCATTTTTCATTAGTTTACATAATTTCCCTAATAATACCACGACGCGAGAGCAAACGATGCGGATTCTTGTTTTGTCGTTCTTCTTTTCTTTTTCTCAAGCTTATGAAATTAACAGTCAGGTTCGATCGAAAGTGAACTCGTGTGAACTTGCCGGAAGTACACAGCTTTTGACATTTCTAGTCTGTGATGTAATTCATTTATATTCTTCTCTTCGATACGCCACCTCGTATCTGGCCGCTATAGTAATATTACGATATTTGTAAAATAGGCTGACGAAGAATCAATTAATGCCTCCTACAATAAGAGTTTTTAACTTCTGCATTCGATCGATGAGCCCCCTAACAATTCACTAGGCGATATTAAGAGGTACTGTAAGTGTTTCTTTCCATAATAAATATTCATCACGATCGTACCCATACCTCGTTTCGTTAATCGACGAATGATCGTTCAATATCATTCATCATTAATTCGCTAAACTATACAACTTGGCAGCATCTTCCACTACGTCATTTTTAAACACCATTATTACGTTTAACTTATTTCGCAATTAGGAAAGTGCACGTGAAAATTGATATCTCGTGTTTATATATAATCTGTCGAGTATCCTTTTGAGGCGATTCTCTGTTACAATTGCATCATATCAAATTCATGCCTAATTATTCCAATCACTTTCTTATGCACTCATTTATCATGCACTCTGCAAATGTTTTGCGGACAAGACACGGAACTGCCAATGCCAGAAATGTTCATCCTGTTCTGTGATAACCTAACGCGTTATGGGAATTATATTTATAAATAATAGCACAGACACTTAATCGCATACCATTGAATGTAGTCTACAATTTCGCGGAAGTATCATCTTCAGACACATTTCACGTCGAGAATTTAATAGTTCGTTGAGAATTCGATCCACATTTCTTACGTATCTTCCGTGTCTGACGTTAGATAAGCAAGACGCGGACAGAAACCTTTTTAGAAATAGTTCTCGAGATAGGAACAAAATTTGAGTTTAATCCGATACTTCCTTTTTCTTGCAAGACTCCCTATGAATTCTTCGTCCCGTTTATTAATCCCAGGGAAAATGTGGAACGTGGGACAATTGTCAGAATGTCACAATTAAGTTTTGTCCCGCACACGGCAAATGGCTTGTATCTTACAAGCTTGTGATTATTCAGCACAATACGAACCCGTAATCAGGCTCATTGCCATAATCCTGCGTAATTGCCGTAGAGATTCGCAGGCAATGGTCCACCAGCTGTGAATAGACGAGTACCAGACGCGTCATAACAGTGAGTATAAATTGCAGGTGTATATTTGACATTTTGAAAACCATCTATGTACTCTTCATCCGGAAACTAAATAAAAATAATTCAAAGTTAGTAAGTGCGGACATTGAGTTTTATAATAATTTTATATTTACCACGTATCCTTTGCTAGCTTTTAAAACGACTGTTCGATTTGAATTTATAGAGGATTCCAAATATTTTTGAGCCCTCACGTCATAGAACATCAGCATCCCTAATCCTGTACCAATTGTCAAGACAGAGCCTTGAAAACTTGCTGATCTGATTCCACAGCCGCTATATCTATAAGAAGGATAATTAAATATAGTATCATGTTGAGAATTGAGAAGAACAAGTAAATTATATTGTTACAGACCTTGATGGTATTTTTTTTATTGGCTGTAAAGTTCTTGCATCCAGAAGAAGAGTATATGATCTACAACCTACGGCGTAGACGCCGTCGTCTTGAACTGCTAGGCAAACATTTTCTTGACAGGCTGGTAATTTTCTTGAGATTTTCTGTTTGAATGTCTCGGCTGACCAGATATGTATAAAACTGTTTAACGATAGTGCTGCGATTTCCATGTAAGCTTTGTTAAATGCCAAAGCACGCACTTTTTGGGCTGATCGACACTCTTTTACGCATACTGGTTGTATTAGTCTATGAATAACAATATGTGATGGTTTATTAAAACTGTATAAATAATTGATTGCTGTTTTATAATTGGTCGATAAGATACCTGTGCGACGGTATGTCAGCCTTATCAGGAGCGTCCGCAAGGTCACTGTCAATGCGCCATAATGCCATTTTTGTGTCTCTAGATCCAGATACTAAAAATTCATCGTCTAGCCAACACATATCGAATACCCAGTCTCTATGCCCTGTCTCCCCAACGCATACTGGGTCTAGAGTTGGTAATCTATATATCGCTATTTCGTTGCTATTTCTAGCCCCAGTCGATAGCAAGGTTCTATAAAGAAAAAAAGATTGATAAAAATTAATACTTTAGATTTATGCATAAAGGATGGTTTTTGTATTATTTTATTTTATTACCTGGAAGGATTTATTTGAACGGAATGAATGCCACACTGTTGCTCGGGCACTGCTCCACCTCCAGGATTAGTTTGCCTCCCATGAAGAGAAGGAATCTGATCTAATTTTTGAGTCGCAACATCATAAACCATTAATTTGTTACATTTTGTTCCAAATACTACTTGTCTATCACTGAGCCACTGCGAGCAAAACACTTTATTCATGTTATTTAAACTAACTGAATACTCTTTAAATAGATCATGCGTTAATATGTGCCGAGAGCCATATTCTTGATTGATTTTTCGAACTTCTCTCGTGTTCGTTTCACGTGCGCGAACATAGTCCACAAAATTAAAAGAGGTTCGTAAGAATTGTTTTCCTTCACTAACAGTCTCCTCCTCGTCATCACTTGATTCATAGCAAACAAAGTCTTCAGGCTTATCTGGCTTTCTATTTCTCTCCAACCGTAATGCAAGTCTAGAAGAATGAAACATTCGAATTAAATTATATTACATTCCATAACTAAATCGCTTTAACAGCAACTATACAGTTACATAAAATTAATCATCTAGTACTTTTGGAGAAAGAAAAGAGTTACCTTCGTGCCCGACGTTCCTCCAAACGTGAACCACTTGCACATGGTGGTTGTCGTCCATAAACAACAACTCTCTGTGTTTCAGCCATAGTCTGCTGTTTTGGTTGTCACTTTTTTACACTTATAAATATTTATAAATACAGATGCATCTGAGCAAACAGATTTACAATACGAGATTGTATTTCAAGTGGAATGGATAGTCTCTCTTGTATTACGTCCTTTAAAGGTTCACATAAAACAAGACAAAGGAACACTATCACAATGAAACTTGTAATTTATCAGTAATTTTATATTCTAAATTAAAATTTGGCTAATTAATTTCGAAGTATATCATTATATTTATCACACCATAAAAGAGGTAGTAGTATAAACATGAAACATTGCATTTTTCATACCCATAGTAAACATAAGTTTTATGTTAGATTATGAATGGTCACAAAATTCTCCAGTTACCTCTAAAGTCTATCAATGAAAAGAATCCGTCATCGCAATTATTAAATACGACTCCGCAAATATTTTAAGCGTCTGTGTAGTACAACAATAAACATAACAGAAAAGATTGACGTTCACTGTACAATTCTTCTTCTTCTTGATCCTTTTTGGCTTTATGCTCCAAAGAGCCAAGTGCCAGCACTGTGCAATTAAACAGTAGAAAATTATTATGTCTGCAAAGGCTCCGATTTGACCGGAATTAAAAAAGTGTCGTACGTAGTGGTAATTTGGCCTTTGAGGTAGCCAAAAGGCTTTGAAACCTCAGCGTATATTGTCCTGAAAGTCTTGTCGTGTACTCGCCCATTAAATCTTCAGAGAAGCGATGGAAATAGCCAAATCTATTGAGCAAGTCAGGACCGAAGTAACTTGTCCATTGAAAAAAAATCTTGAATCTCACACATTAAATAACTGCATAATTCTTCTGATGCTTTGAATTCACAAATATCCAAGTCACCGCCGTGATTTCGTGTCAATTGAGTCTAGAGGAACTGGTGATAATTCCATAAAATACATGGTAAACTATGGGAACCCAAAACGGTACTAAGCAACTACCAACGCCATATTGAAACGGGTACTCCCGTCACGTACAGGGTGTCTTGAGAAATGAATAATTGTCTTCTCTTTACTGAAAAATAAGAACTTATATTCTATTTCGTATTAAATAAATTATAACTACTTTAATAGATATAAATATTCTTAATAAAAATATTGAGCAGTGTTGGTTATCAGAGTTATATGTATGTATAAAGAAAGTTGGACATTAAATCTCCCCACTGTTGGGCATATTTCGCTGACACTATCTGACACTTTTCAGATAATTTTTTTTTAGAAAAAATGGCCTCGTTCAAGAAAACGAATATTAAAGTATTTTCAAAGACCTCTGCCGAGTTAACAGAAGATAATATATATTGGAAGAAGTATACAGTGAGTTTTTTTAAATAATAGATTATAAGTTACCACTATCGAATTTGTCTTCCATGTCGTCCCTTAAGATTTGAAAACCACGTGTATTTGTGTTAACCTGAATCAGTTCTATTGATGTTTATTTATTATTAATCATTTTCCTTCAATATTGATTACATCTTATAAATATCTATGTTATATTAAACGTGGCATATAATTTAACTATGTTTTGTTTATTAGGCTCCTGTATTGGTGAAAGAGTTTGGACCTATCGATTATATAGATTTTTCACCAGTAGAACCACACTATTTTGCTGTAACATGTTCAGTAAGAGTACAAGTATATAATCCCATTACAAAGTTAGTCACCAAAAACCTCAGCAAATTTAAAGAAGCAGCATACGGTGGATCATTTCGTTCGGATGGTAAACTACTGTGTGCTGGTGGAGAAGAAGCTGTTGTGAGATTGTTTGACGTTAATTCAAAAAGTCTACTTAGACTATTCTCAGGACATAAAGCTGCAGTTCACAGAACATTCTTTACTGCTGATGGCATTCACATTGCTTCTTTTTCTGATGACAAGACTGTAGCTGTTTGGGATATACCAAGTGAAAAGCAAATAATATCATTTAATGAGCATTCGGATTATATTCGAGCTGGAGCTACTAGCCCTGTATCTCCTGATATATTTATTTCGGGTGGATACGATAAAACTATTCAAATGTATGACATAAGGACAAATAAACATATCTTTAGTGTCAATCATGAAGCACCAGTAGAAAGTTTACTATTTCTACCATCTGGTGGTATATTTTTATCAGCTGGTAAGTTAATATTTTTATATTCCTTTTTGAATAAAATAAGGTTTATCCATTTAAGTTTAATTACCTTTAACATATATTTCAGGAGGGACTGAAATAAGAGTATGGGATGCTCTTGCAGGTGGTAGATTGCTTGCAAAAATGTCCCAACATCACAAAACAATAACTTGTTTAAAAATGGCTTCAAACGGTCGTAGAATACTTTCTGGTTCATTAGATAGACACGTGAAAATATACGATGCTGGAACATATAAGGTTGTTCATACCCTGGATTATCCAAATGCAGTGCTCAGTGTCGGAATCAGTGTAAGAATGAAATCATCTATTGAAAAATCCTTCCAACTACAGCAATTCTTATAAATTTATCATTTTCAGTCTAACGATGAGACCATAGTAGCTGGTATGGTGGATGGTTTGATTTCTGTGAGAAGAAGAGAGGATGATGCGAAGGAGGCAAAGCCACGTAGAAAAAAAATGTCTTACAGATATTCTGCAGAGAATTCTCATATTCCCACTGTAGACAGTGTGGTCCAGGAGGAATCAAAGGAGATAATAGGCAAATATGATGCCTGTCTTAGAAAGTTTGAATACTCAAAGGCCTTAGACTGTGTTATGCTTCCTTATGTAGTAAAAAAGACACCACATGTCACCGTTGCCCTTTTTCAAGAACTTATAAGACGACAGGGTTTGAAACAAGCGTTGGCTGGTAGAGAATCAAAATCCTTAGTTGGTATTTTGAAGTTCCTAATTAGGTATATTGGAAGTATCAGATTTGGCCATGTAATAATGCACGTTACAAACGTTTTCGTGGGTATGTCTTATTGCATATAATTATCGTTAAAATAATCTAGTATAATTGTATCTGCTAGCTAATCATGAATCGAACTATGATTTGTTTTCCAGACATATACGGAGATTATCTTGAAGAATTAAATCCAGAGATACGTAAGCTGATTGATATACTGTTACAAAAACTACACGAAGAGTTCGAATTAACAACGTCATTATTGGAACTACAAGGAAGTTTACAAATGCTGTTGTCCGCTGCTGAAACAACCTCTGTATCGCATACTCAGGATATTCCAGCGTTAGGACCGTCTCTAGCCGCACAGACAAATGTTATTTTCAGTATAAGTTAATCATCATTTTCTTTGAATCGTGTACATAATTTTCAAATAAATATTTTTAAAGGATTGTTAAAATCGATTTCCTGAGTTATGTTAGTGGATAACATTCTAGACTGTATTCCTAGCAATGGAAGTATATGTATAGCCAAAGTATTTGTATGCAGTCGGTTTTAATATAATTTTATAATAGTTTACAACTTAGCATGTAAAGAATCATTTTTGAGGTACTTTTGCCAAGCAGCTGATGATGCTGTTTCAGGCATTATCCACCCAATCGGGATAGATGAACCTTGGCCATTGTAACTTATGTATTTATCCCAGGCGATCCTGAAATTCATATTTGGTTATTATTGCGTTACTTGTAAAACTATTTTTATGTTATGTACTATAATTTTGACTGACCTGATCGCCACGAGTCCACTTGGGTCTCGCTGACAATTGTCAATCGATGGTAGCTTTCTACCGAACAATACACGTTCCCAATCATCGAAGGTATTTCTTTTTTGCTTTTCAATTTTTTCCTCGTTATCCGTTTTCAACATTAGCTTTAATCCTTGTTCCTCGATCGAATACTCTCTATCTAGTGCTGCCCATTGTTCTACTAACTTCACTGTATAAAAAAAAATTATATAAATTGTAATGAACTAAATCAGACTGGAAACAGTGTTAAGAATTAGTGAAAAATTATCAGATAATCTTACCAATGATATTATTGAAAGCTTCATCCGCTGCTGATGAAAGGTGTTCACCCCTCGCTCTAGCAGCATTAACTTTCACTTTTCTTAAGTTTTCCAATTCTTGTAGAACAGCCAAAAATTTCTTTGCATCGCTGCGTTTTCCTCTCACGTCTGATAATATCATGTCTGCATCCCTTCTCAACTCTTCTTCCTGTTTTTCTTTGTTTATTTCTTCTTGCTTCCGACTGATCCAAGCATCTGCTTCAGCATGTAAAATTGCTCTTCTCTCCAGTTTCAATACCTTTTCTAGTTTCCATTTTGCTTGTCTACGTTTCTCTCTCAATCTTTTCTTTTTTCTCTTTTCTAATTGTTTATTTGTCTTTTCTATCACATCAGCCTCCTTGAATCTGTTTAATAATTCAGACAATTCTGACTTTACTGACTGACACTTTTCTAATTTAGTTTGCCATTCTTCTTCCGGTAAGTCTATATCAGTTTTTAGTTCTAAAGCCATTTTGTTTAGTCTTTCGTTGAGTTTGTAAGCAGATATTAGAGCAGTTTTAATTGTGGCAATGTTTGATTTCTCCTGAGAGCTGTTATTGTATACAGTTTCAGTGACTTTCTCTCCAATAAAGTTCTCAATAACTTTTTCATCATTTTGTCTTCTTGCTAGAGTGCTGGTTAATATGTCCTTTTCTTGCGAAATACTGTACAATGGATTGACCATATAGTTATACACATTCTGAGTAGGTATACCATGATTCGGACTGTATGTTGGATAAATAGCACTGGTAGGAGTATACTGATTATAATATGGATTAAAATTACTAGACCCTGAATGCATGGTAAAGTTGGAATCACCGTACATTGTATTCTATGTTTAGTAATTGAAAATATGAAGATGCAAATTATGTAAAAGTTAATATTTAGTATCCTAGGTTATTTATTGACGAAGTTTATGTAAATAATAATTAAATGCAAAATATGGTTCTTGTGCAATGTTTAAGATCTTTTAGCAGACATGAAGAACTTCTCCCCCTTTAGGAAGTTGTTCTTCAGCGTCCTGCAAAACGTTTTCTGCCTCGGTATAAGACTCTTGATTCTTTAAATCCTGTTCTGTTTCCAAAATTTTCTTTAATTCTTCATAAGCTTTTGCTAAACGACGTTGACAATCTGGAACCATCATCAGTGATTCCTGGAGCACCTCTTCCTGCTTTCTAATATCATAGTCATCCTTGCCTGTCAAATAAAATGCAAAACTTAACAGGAAAAATATTATACTATTGTAATAACAATATTAAATCGAATAATTCTTTTAAAACAATAGCACGTACATATACTTTATTGTGAATATAGGCATTTCGAGAAATAATCTTTTCGCGTTGCGGTTAAGCGTATCGATAGAGTGCATTGCAACAGAATTAAAAAAATTGCTACAAATGTGGAACCAAAACTTTTTTATATTAATTTAATAAAGTATACTGACCCTGATCTTTCAGTTTCTGTATTCTTTCACGTTGTTGCACCGCTTCTTTCTCGTACATAACCTTTTCTTTCGCAAGACGCTTCACTATTCCGGTTTTAATTTTTAGGGTACGTAATCGTGGATCCGACATTTTTAAAAAACAACTGACTAAATTTGAGTTTCTTATGACAAGTGTCTATACGCAACGAGAGGGTTTTGCCTTATACGGTCAGATGATTGGCAAGAAATGTACTCGAACGAAGATTTTTAAGCTATGACAGATGCAATAAAAAAACACATAGGGTGATTCATCTATACTTTACCGCTGCGACGGTCGAGATATTTTTGCGATTATCATCGATTCTCATAGAAGCAATAGCTCGTTTGTAATCTTGAAAATATAATCGATGAATAAATACAATTGTAGATTTTCAAAATTGAAATAAGATCATAATTATGGTAAAACTTTGAGAGCGATGGACCACTTTCCTATTTCATGTGTATGTGTGTATAATTAACGATTATTTTTAATTTGGATTAAATCCAGTTATAGGACGTACGCCTTTAAATATCAAGAAGCATCTTACATTAAATTATTAGATAAGAGAACATTGTAAATAGATCGGTTTAATATTTAATTCTATTTGTTGCGAATATTGACATAGAAAATTCAATTTATCCACATAAAATATAATTTGATAATGCAAAGTATCAAGATCTGCGAAGGGTTATAATTTTATATTTCTTCTTCCTTTAATATCAGTTATCTTAATAATAATCTTAATTCTGATTATTATTGTATTAATTCAACTTTCAATCTGTGATAGGCGTTGCAAAGAAATCCTCTCAAATTCCAAATATTTTTGAAACTTTCTGGTTGCACATTGTACGCCGAGTCCACAGCTTTTACCCAAATCTCAGCATGTTTCACTTTTGGTTCCACAGGTAATTCAATATTCCAAATAGTCCAACCCCAATGACGACCTTCCTTGGCTGTTGAATCTTGTGCCTCTATATTTGCAGTGTGCCAAGTGTTGCCTTCATCCGCTGTCACGTCAACCCGAATAATTTTTTTCCCACCACCCGACCAAGCATACCCTTAAAAAATTTTCATTCCTAGTTTTATACTACTAATTGTAAGAATATTACACAAGGAAATTGCTGAATTAACGTTTTACCTTTGACAGAGATTTTGTGATCCTTAACTGGTACCTTGTCCATGGGTTCTGGACTACATATAGCAGAAATAACAGGAAGTTCCTGTATAGCTGGAGATTTTGAGAAGTCCACATTGTCCCAATCGGTACTTGGTGAGAAACCTTTATAGTCTCTTTGCTGCCATTGTGATGGACTTTCCTCCTTCGATATGATGACTTTACCTGAGAAAAGTACTCCACTTGTCTAAAATATGTTTTGTTTACTAGCATTCCAAAATTTCCTTACCCAGCCACTTAACATTTCTAGCACCAGCAACTCCAGGAACTATTGCTCGTATTGGGAAGCCATGATCCCTTGAAATAGGTTCTCCATTCATTTCATATGCCAGTAGAACATCAGCTCTTGGGTCTAGTGCTCTGCTTATGGGAATACTTGCACCATAGTACGTTCCAGATGGATCCAAGTCCAGACCTTCAAACTAAAGTGACAGTACGAAACAATATTATATATTAGTGCATAAGGCCTTTATGGAATAGTACCTGCACATGATTGTAGTCATCTTCTTTGATACCTAAATCATTAAGTACGTCGCATAATCGAGCACCAGACCATGATGCATTTCCAACAGCACCGACACCCCAACTCAATCCTTTTAGAGGTTTTGCCTATGAGAACATAGTTGTACGATGGTTTTATATTTAGAATGTTATTAGTTAGTTCACATACATTAATTTTATCAGTAATTAATTGATTTGTACATATTACCTGTGCCATTTCGGAGCGGCGATTGCCAGCGCACATGACGGCACTGGTTATCGTGTACTTTGGATATTTTTTTATATCATCTAATTTCAGTATTTTTTGGGTTTTTTCCTCCACCGCAAGTTCAAGTTCGTATGTTTTCAAATCGATTTCTGGAACAGGCAAATGATTTCTCACATAGAATAATTCCCTGTAACAGAAATTATTGTGATTTATAATCAGTAACATCGTGTAAAAGTAGAATATCATTTATTACACATACGTGGGTGTGTAAAAACTTTCTACCAATAATGATGCAGGCGGTTCTGCACAAAATGGTTTCTGTCCATTGATCTTTAGAGCCTTGTGCCGTTTTGGTTCATTTCTATATGGATCATTATCATCAGGAGAATGAGATTTTGCATCTGATTCAGAAATATTCCCAATCCTCATTGACTCCAATAGACTCAGAATGTCATCCTTATTGTGATTAGCAAAGATTGCCCAAAATGGCTCTAATGAAGCTCCAGCAGCCATCATAATTTTATCAGGTCCACCAGGATGCTTTTCCACAAAATCTGTTATATCATAGACACCATGCTTATAGATTATCCATATGCCTGTGTCTTTATTATCATGTCTTCCAATTTCCTCCATTGTATACGTTTTTAAATCTGCTCGCAGTGCACCATACTCCACGTTCTTATCCTTTCCAAATGCATATACCTTCTGTATATCTGAAGCATGAAAAAAGTAGAGGCCTAAGGCAGACAGAGCAACTGCCGCAGTTGCAGCATACTTTCTGAATGGATCATTATTAGAATTCTCATTCTGCGAGTTTTGTTCCTTCTCATTATAATAGGTACTGAAAGTTGTAGCAGGACGATGCAAGAGTATTCTTGATTTTAATGTATAAGATCTGTTTATAAAGAAACACATTATTGAAGAATGAAACAAAAGCAAACATAAATTTTGATAAATACCTTCCATTGTTGCACAGTGTTTTCAAACAAAAAGCCATTATGGTTGCGTCGCACAATTAGTATAGTTACAGTAATGACAACAGGTATATAATTAATATTATTATACTAGACTTTGAAGAGTATATTCATGACATTATAAAACTGCGGATATAATCATACTATATGGGTTATCGGGTTTAAATGTGTTTAAAACTTCGAAGATATAGTGTCCAGATTGCAAAATACAAAAAATAAGAGATAGCACGCATACAACAAAAACTTACTATCACATTTTTTTTATTACGTAGTTGCTGATATATATATATATATATTTTCTTATTATTAATTCGAATGGCACAATTATAAAATTATCCAAAACATTCTACTATGTATTAAGTACTTTTCTACTGTTACATCAGTCTATACATGTGTATTTAAATTTGAAGCGTAATGGCTCCCTGTCATTTCACTAAAAGGTTATTTTCATAATTTTGTGCAGAATTTTAGAAAGATTTGTCATAGTAATTTATTATATTCTCTGAATAAATTAACTTTTTTATCGCGAGCACAAGGAATATCCCGGTGGACTTTTTCTTAGGTTTAGTTGGCGCGATATATACGTGTTTTATGTGCTTGGTAAGCACAAATTGTAAGTCGCTTGTTCCCTACATAATAATCCATCAAATTCATATGGTGTTGTATTATTTAATTAAAAAATCATTTCTTATCTCGTGATAATTCTTTTTTGCGTTCATGCTTGTTTTTGGAGTAAGAGGTTATACCGGGAGTAATCTTTTATGTGCTCTTTGACAGCTTTACATATATTTTATTTAAGAAATAAATCTGTGATTTTTAAATGCCACGTTGTATCTGTATGTATATTAAATATGTAAATCTGTATCTTATTATCATTGCTTATGTAAATTTTCATAATTCTATTTTCCTTTTAGATGTGACGAATGACAAATTTGAGATAAACTATCAGAATGGCCATGGCAATGCGTAAAAGAAGTGGCTCTGGTTCAAAGCGCCAGCACAAGGGAAAGCTTGTTCCAATTTATGAAAGCTTTTTTAAAGGAGAAGATCTGACATTAGCTCATCCAAACTTTTGGAATGAATTATTCCTTATCAAACCAATGGTCAGTCAGTATAGTATTTCTTATTGCATAAGACTCATATCATTTCTATTCTTATCATATTCTCTTACTATCTTTATTAATACTGTTCAACAATATGAAAAAGCAAAACCGCAAGACGCTCAAAATAAATTTCTAACAAGATATAAGATTTTTATAAAGTGTGTAACTAGACAGGGAATATTCATCGTGGATCTGCAGAATATCTTCCTCGTTAAGAAGTTTCTATTAGATCATTATTAATTGCGATTCAACTGCAACAAAACAATATAATTCTGCATTATATTTTCTATAAAATTTAAAAGTTAATCGAGTTACGATCAGTTTACTTTTTGCTTCTTTTCTGGTGTACTAGGATTTTTCTTGGACCTTTTCAATTTTTGCTTTTTACTATATTGCTCTTCCTGTCGAGGTTGTGTACATATGACTTTTCCTTCCTGTTGTACTTCTTGCCGCCCTTGCTGTCCGTCACAAGAAGATTGCTCTTTGCTACTTTGTTTTTTCCTATTCGATGAAGCCTTGCACTCGGCTGTTCGACATTCTCTTTCTACCCCTGACGTATTGCATCCTTTATAGATGCAGTTATCATTATTTGTGCTCCTTTCTCTGTCATAGGTCGCTTGTTGCTTTTTATTAGGTGATCGAGACTGATGCTGATCGTTGTAGAATGATTCAGGAACCAATTTCATTTTTGTTCTGCTTTTCGTCTTCTTCGTTGGCTCATAATCCTGGTTTTTGGACGTTCCCCCTTTCTGTGTCTCATGTGGTCCTAGTTTTCCGGCTATCAGCCACAAAAATAAATTACAAAATATCATATTCAATTCAGAAATTAATTACAGTAAGAACATACATTTATCATTAAGCTGCTTATGAGTCTCTTCCGGAGCCGGGTCTTCGCATTCTGCTTCGTCGCGCAGACTTCCTGGCATAAATTTACACTTAAAGTTGAACCAGGCCTCGCTAGTTTGCATTCGGTACTTTAAACATTTCATTTGAAATATACAGACTCGTCCATAATATTTAGTAACTTCCCATGTTGGCATTGACTAAGAATAATCGGTTTAATATGTTACAGTTTATTTACTGTGTTCAATTAATGAAATTAGTTATACTGATAATACCTGGATGAGTTTCGAAATAAGTTTTCCAACAACCATGGTATTGCTGGGACATGCGGTTTTATAATAATACAATGAGCAAAGGTCGATGACCCCAATTTCAAAAATTTATAAAATTAACAGGCAGCGTTGCGGAAACACCATGTTTAGGCGTTGTAATAATTCATTAATTTGCCGAAGGCTTGGATTAACTGAAATTTTTTTTCAATTATGGTTCACCACCATTCATGGACTTCTCCTGTCAAATAAATGATATTCTAACAAGTGAACGATGAATCACGCACGTTGAATATCTCATATATGGGGAGAGCAAGTATGTTTTGATACAAAAGAATAATAAATTATTGTAATTCTTTCACGACAGGTTCCTCACATTGAAAGTGAAATTTTGCGGATGACAACAGAGCAGCTAAATGCCAGCAGAGAAAACCTAAATGCCTTGGTATGTCACTGTGTCGATACTCTCGTGGACGAGCATCCTTTTCGCGTGGTGTATGCCCTGCAAACTTTGGCTGCTGTTATACAATCGATGTACAAAAAAGCTAGTCAGGGTGACTGTGGTTTCAACCTAATAGACATTTTAGTGGGATTTGATTCTGCAGAGCAGAGGATGACGACTCTTATGCAGCACTGTAACAATTTCTTGACTGGTAAATATTTGAAATTAAATATAGATGGAAATTCTTAGTAATGCATGGTAATTTCTTAATTTCTCTATTCCAGGAGAGTATCCAGATAGTTTAAAAGCTTTGTGCTTGAAACTTTTGCTTATCATTGTCACTGGAATGGATAATGTGAGCCAGAACACCTTACTGGAGTATGTAATGCTGAACAGTGTCTTTGAATCGTTAGTGCAAGTAAGTTTTAATTGCAGCACAGTAAATTGTATCACATCTATAATCATACTTTTCCTCTTCTGCTCTAGTTACTAAGAGACACTTCAGCAAGAAATCGACATGGACATGACGCAGTTTTGCTTTTGACACTTCTAGTCAATTACAGGAAACACGAGAGTGCTAACCCTTACATTGTAAAGCTTTCAATTTTGGATGACGAGTTAGCTTTAAATGGATACGGTCAAATAATATCGAGTTCGTTGACAGATTTTTGCAGACAATTTGCTCAACAAAGAGCAGGTACCGCAAACTGATTAAGAAACTAAAGACTATCTAAATAACATGTAGTAACAAGTATTGTTATTTTAATTCCGTTGCAGAGGTTCAGGCATCCTGGCTATCCTCGTTAACGAGTATAGTAGGAAATATGTTTGTTGGGGAGGAAGAAGCAAAAACGCAACAAATTCGAGCAAACAATGCTCTGCTATTGGCTTTGTACGAGGCAACACATTTAAATAGAAATTTTGTGACCACTTTGGCCTACACTCAGAGTGATACCAGTGCACCACCTTCTCCTAATAACACCCTGGGTCCAAATGCAGTTGCACCAGGTGCTCAGCCACCTGATGTTATGGCACAGCCGTTTAATCTGCTCGCAACATTTTTCCAATATTGGTAATATCATTTTAATTTTTAAAAAACTGAGTTATTGTCAATGCATAATGCTTTTGTATGATTTCAGCTCGATAGTTATGCAAGTAATGAGGACAGAGGCGATAGTGAACAACGTTAAACTGTGCTTCCTGATACTTAGCTGCATTGCCGAAGACCAATATGCTAATAGTTTAATGCATGATGCAAATTTGGCTTTTAGAGTACAGTTGCATCGAGTCCCAATGCACCACAGGAAGTTGCAAGACAAATTTGCTCCTACTCAACCCCTAGCAGCTACCCTGCTTGGTAAATTTCATTATATTATTTAATGCACTGTAATATTTAATTAATATTATCATTCATATGTTCAGATCTACTGGTTGAGTTTGTTACGTCTCACATGATGAAGAAATTTCCACTGGAGTTATATCTCCAGTGCATAGGTGTACTTCAAAGGCTGCTTTGCTATCAAAAGAGGTGTAGAGTACGATTAGGATATCAATGGCGCGATTTATGGACCGCTCTGATCAATCTCTTAAAATTCTTAACTACTCATGAAAGCCATTTGGTTAAGAAGATGAATATCTTCCCTCTCGCTATACAGGTAAATCTAATAGAACTCTAATTAACGTGTGTACGATATAAATTTTCTATGAAGTTCATTCCTCAGGTTGTAAATATCCTGAATCTATTTATCACTTATGGAGATACCTTCCTATCTTCTCCAAGTAGTTACGACGAACTCTTCTATGAAATCATTAGAATGCGCCTTATCTTTACTAATCTTAATGCAATGGGTAAGTATCTCAAGTTATTTGATTCTCTAAATACTTAGAACTTTGAGATATTGTTATTTATTTAGTCGCAGATACTTAGCTAGATTTACTTACAGCTTTAAGATATTCCACGAGTGAATCCTACGAGTACAAGGAACACGCGCTTAAGCTCGCCAACTGTCTTGTCAATATGCGAGACATCGTGAATCATTTCCCACCAAAGATAGCTGAATGGCTAGCAAGTGAAAGTCTTTCGACTCCTACAGAACAGCAAATTTTGACAGTCATCATTCAAAATTATGATAGCCTAACATTAAAGCTTCAGGATAATTTGGATCAATACGAAAGATACACAGAGAAACCAAAACATACATCATTCTTCGAAGAAATGGTAGGTCTATCAGTTATATCAAATTCCTATACTTATCTGTGTAAAATCTTTCTAAGTATTGCTTCTTCAGGTTACCGGGGTAGTTATGGATACTCGTGGATCAATAGATCTAAGTGCATTGGATACGCAAGCTATTCTGCAGGAGTTATCAAGTATTTCGTAACAACAGATGAGGACCAAAGCGTTCGATTCAATTTGTACAATGTGTACTGTGACACCATTAATAATACTTGCTCGTATTTGTGCTTGTATGCTGTAAAAAGAGTGTTTAGTGCCATGCTCGCGAGTTTTCGTAAATTATGTGACAGAGAGCGAAGATGGAATTTTGGATAAACTCTGTATTAACAAAATCGTATTTTATATTCCCAATGTGCTGTGACATACGGTTTTTCCTTATGAATCACGTAGGAGGAGCCAATTACTTATTTCAGAAAGATTCATCTATCTGCTTAAACTTTTGTATAATTACATAATTTGGACTACAATGTTCGTTAAAGAAAGTATTGATAAATTAAATGGTTTTGCGAAAATCCGACCAATATAAGATACGTCGTAGAGTATTGTAAATCGATGCAAGAGATTTGAGGGTAATAAAATGAATATTCAAATGATTGCTGGGCTAAGAGTTAGATGAAAAATTTATAGTATATCATGGTATATTGTTGCACAATCATATCTGATACACTATTTGAATATTATAATAGAAAACTACTGCCGTACAAGTATCTTAATATTGGAAATGTATAGAAAGAGTATTTCTGAATAAATGATTATAAACGCGTATGAAAATCCATCTGTCAAAGTTATTTACACACCGGTAGGTCAGTGGTCTTTGCAGTATAGTTGCATCAAAACTAATAATAACACTATGCACAATTTCTATGTTTCACACTTGCAAGCATAGCAACACCAACTTTTGATTTATTATCCCTACATAGTTCTTTACTAATAAAGTCTCCAACTTGAACTACCTTCTCTAAATTCACTCCAGTTTCGAGTCCAAGACCTCGTAGTAAATAGAGTAAATCTTCAGTAGCAAGATTTCCAGATGCACCAGCTGCATAAGGACAACCACCAAGTCCTGCAACTGAAGAATCGAAGATTCTGATTCCTTTTTGGAGACTGGCAAATACGTTAGCCAAAGCCTGTCCATACGTATCATGGCAGTGCATGGCAAACCGATCCATGTTCCCTGAAGAAATGTGCTCCAATTCGTTCAGGACAGCTTCAATTTTCCTAGGTGTTCCTACACCAATAGTATCACCAAGAGAAACTTCATAGCAACCAAGTTCCAAGAGAGCAGCTGTCAGATTGGCAACTACTAAGGGTTTTACATCTCCTTCGTAAGGACATCCTGCAATGCAGGATACGTAACCACGAACCTTTATATTATGCTCTTTGGATTTACCAACAACTAACGAGAATTTCTTGATACTTTCACTTATAGAACAGTTAATATTCTTTTGGGAAAATGCTTCAGATGCTGCTCCAAAAATCGCTACTTCCTGGACGCCACTATTAAGTGCATTCTCTAGCCCTTTTAAGTTTGGTACAAGTACAGGGTACGCCACACCTGGTTGCTTTGTAATGTTTTTATATACCTCTGCATTATCAGACATCTGTGGAACCCATTTTGGTGACACAAAACTGGTAACTTCTATTGTTCGCAAACCAGTATCTGTGAGCTTATTAATAAAATTTATTTTTGTTGATGTAGGAACCAGCTTTGGCTCATTTTGTAAACCATCGCGAGGCCCAACTTCGACGACTGTTACAAAATTACTGAAGCATCGTGTATTATTAATACGGGTGATAAAACGAGTAGAGAACATTCTGAAAGGTAAATAAAATATGTATCTTTATAACTGCAAGAGAAAAAAAGAAAATAAATAATTTTGGTTTTATAGAAAATCGTACATGGAAGAAATCAAAAACATTCGTTAAGGAATGCAAAATAATCAAAAACCAATGTAAAAGGAAATATTTTCTTTACCTCAGCTCTTAGTAGTAGGTATACTTGTAGGAAAAGGATAGGATCGTTTCTAAATTTAATATGTACATAAAAAATGTAGATGCCATTAAACTCTGTAACAAATAAGATAATATTGCGTTATCTATTTATTACGTATTACAGTGCACTGTGAAATAGTAGCATATCATTGCTTGATTCTGTAAATAATCGAAAAAGCGTCAATCAACGTGTAATACGTAATTAATACAATATGTGTTAATAAATGATATCGATAGAATATAACGATTACGATTAAAACTACGCGACACTTTATTTGATTTCAGAAAAAAATCGAAATCCTACTCCCGGACTCGCGGCTACGATTTAGCGCCATATTATTTGTATCGCCTAAAACCTGTTGTTGTGCATCTTCTCATCTCTGGTCTGCTCTGGTCCAACATATGAACTTTCGTCTCTTCTTCAATTTTACTCTCTGCGTGTCGCTTCATTACGCCATCTATAGAAAATGGCAGCGCGTCAACAATGCGGGATAACTTCTTGACGGAAATTAAATATATATTTAATAATTGATTCTACACTGATTCTTCTTCAAGAACACGATGTTTCCAGCGTTCGCGCATCTGTCCGCCTACGACAGGCACAAGAAACTTGTAAATGATTATTTTGCGCTGAGACAAGGCTCAGCATTATCTTTAAAACGAGACACGTATGTACAAATAGCCAAACATGATATTATATTTTGTTGTGAAAGCACGAATATTAGAGGAAATTTTTAGATTTTTAATTTTAAATTCTTATCTGCGACTTACACCGTTTATTCTTACGATATTTCGCGTAAAATAAAAATAGAAATATTTTTTGCTTGAACACAAGCAACTCTTGACGTTTCGGCGTGTTTCGAGGTCCCGAGACAAAACAGACTATGACGTGATTAAAGAGAATCACAGATTTCTCTGGGATGAAGAAAACGATGCACCGGATTCTTGGGAAGCTCGGCTCGCTAAAAAATATTATGACAAACTGTTCAAAGAATACAGCATATGCGATTTAACGTACTATAAACTTAATAAGGTAAGTAATCAAATGCAACAAATGCCATGTGAAGTTTATATTTTATATTTTTTACATGATTGATTATTGATTATTTGCATAGGTTGCTCTTAGATGGAGAACAGAAAAAGAAGTAGTAGTGGGCAAAGGCCAGTTCGAATGTGGAAATAAAAAATGCCAGGAGAAAGAGCACTTGCGATCCTGGGAAGTAAATTTTGGATATGTCGAACATGGTGAAAAGAAGAATGCTCTTGTAAAATTACGTGTGTAACTCATAATATAAATTTAGCTATAATAATAACAATCAATACTTACTACAATACCTATTTTTCTACAAGGACTCTGCCCTGAATGCTCACAAAAACTGAATTACAAGACCCAAAAAAGAGAAATCAAAAGAAGAAAATCTTTGAAGCGCTTGGGAGCATGCTCTCAACCCGAACAACAAACACCTGGTTCATCCAGTGACCCACAGGTCACAATCAAAGTCGAGAAGGAAGATGAAGATGCAGATAAATCCGATGCTCCAGAACAGAGCACAGCTACTGAATCTGAAGTCTGGAAAGAAGGCTCTACGAAGAATCAAGAGAAATCAAGAGAAGAAGAGTTTGAGGAATACCTCGCAGATTTGTTTCTGTGAATTATACGAAAGTTCGGAATCTGTGAAGTGTAGTGGAACATTCCATCTTGTTATGAAATCATATTGATAAACCATCGACTAGCATTCACTGCTCCACAATACATTACAATATATTAATTTATTCAAAATAAAACCAATTTCTATACAATCTATATTTAAAATTTTATACAAATAAACTCAGAATAATGTCTTCCAATTTTATTCCGTTTTGCATGTTACTCGCACTAAGCATTCAATATAGTTACTTAGTTTCAAATCGATTCATTTATTCTTCTATTTAACATTCTGTCAGGTAACAGCCAAATATAGAAACTACGTAAATTTAATTTTAATGTCTCGTCGAAATCCTACGTTTCTAAGTTATTGTTTAGCTTGCATTATCTTTCGGCTCATGGTAACATTGCCTGTCAAAATTTATGAAAACACGAATCTGGTATAAAAAGGACTAGCCTAGCGCGTAATCTCACTTTATGTATTGATCACTAGATTGTTATATTTTCAAATTTCCACAATTTAACTGAGCGCTAAGCAAAGTCTAGATAAATGGCTAACTAACAAATCAAATATTCAGCAGTTCATTGATAATTGTGCGAAGAAAAACAATAAATTTCGAACATAATATATATGCATATGTATTTATACCGATGATATATTCAATAGCAAATAGCAAATTCGTTGAGTGCGGCAATAGATTGTTAAACGAGCTGTCAGGTATGAGGTAAGTTTCATCAAGATTATTCGCAAAGAACAAATCTTCATTGTCAACAATATTACATTAAAACGTACTGCTTGCAGTAATATATTTCAGTAGACCGATCATTTCTAAATTTACGTCTATTAATTATAAGCTCATGAGAATTTAACGATCTTGTTTACGTGTACAGAGTACCTATTAATACCTTTTTCTATAATATGTACATGAACAAACAATTTTTCAAGAACAATATATCTATTTATATATACATCTATCAGTAATATTTTTCGTATTGTCCGTTTGGACGCGACGCAGTGGACAAAATCTAATGGCATGGAAATGTAATATATGTATATTGCTGCTCGTTGTTAATGTTCATTCTTCTACGAACAATATTCAATATAGATATCTATGTATCTCAAACCAGGTTTTTGTTTGCCTGCGGAATATTCTCTTTGATAATATTATTAATATTATTATCGTCATCATCGTCGTCGTCGTCGCCGCCGCCGTCGCCGCTGCCATTGCTGCAGCAATCATAGCCGCATTTTCTTCTATTGAGAGGGGAGAAAAATCTTATCTGTTCGATCCCCTGAAAAATCAAGGGGTCCACAGACAATCGGAGTATCAACGCATAAATAATATAGGGGAATGGAGACTTTCTAAATTACACGCCGATCGCTCAAATGAGGAATAAATCAGCGATTAGATTCAAAAACATACAGCCGCACGCGAAGCGCTCGAATATCTATTTCATACGGTGACGGGAAACCAGCGTTCAATTGCAATTGTTTTTTCGCGTGCACGTTTTCAGGTGATTTCCGTGTTTCTGAGAGTCACTATCCTCGTCGCTGCAGTCTTCGTCGTGGGTGTGTGTAACATTTCGAGGAGTTTCTGGTCTCGCGTGAGGAATTTGATTATTGGCGTGCTCCACCTCCAGAGCTCTCTGCTGGATATAAAAGTTCTTTGGGATAAATTACACTACGTGAAATTTTTCGAGAACTGAACAAACAATTTCTAGCGAAACTTACAGCCACTGGTCTGCTGTTTTGCTCTTCCTCGTCGTCGGCAAGCTTGAACGTCCTAGAGCGACTGATCATTGGAGTCTCCATGACAAACCTCTGCTCGTGAGCTACCGTACTCTCGTGTGGCATCTTTAAAAATAACATTTGCAAGGAGTATAAACGTAGAAGAAGAGTAAGTTAAATAAACCGCACCGGGGAATATATTTTCTAAATACTCCTGAGAGACTTACCAGCATGGCGGGTGCTCTGAACATGTACGAGAACGGGTAATAAATGAGGTTGAGAAAAGTCGCCGCGTAGAGATCGGCGTACCTGACTACTTGGCTACTGAAGAAGGTTTGTCTACTTCCACTACGAAATAGAGAACCCATCATTCCGTACGCGAGGTCCATTTTGTGCGTCACGTCCCGTATGGACGCCCGGAGTTTGGAAATGTCAGGTTTCTCCTTAGTGCTACTGTCTAAATTTCTGCAATCAATAAATTCGTCAATAAGTATATATTTATCCGGAGAGAATTGTAGGCGTCAAATATTTCTCCACGATGATGTACGTACTTGTACATTTCTCCTAGCATGACGTCTAGACTTTGGAGCTCGGCGAACAGCTGACACTTGTCGGTCCAGACATGAAGCTCCTGGACCAATTCAGGAACAATGAGGAAAGTCCTCCAGCCTCTAATTTTCTTACTTTTCAATATATCACCAAATATGTGATCGCCAACATACAATACGTCCTTTCCTTTGGCGCCAATCATCTCGGTAAAGACGTCACAGGACCCGCCCGAATACACTTCACCTGTTTACAAGGACAAATCAGCCATGATGACCCCCCCGTGTTTATATAACACAAAGTCGTACAATTAAAAACTAATAATGCCCCACAGAAACCCCACGTAATCAAGTAGAGATATATAATTACCCGTGTGAAGTGGACCTTTGTGTGTTCCAAGTTTGAGAGCTCCCGTTCTGGTGTTTACCTGACGTAAAATGGTGCCTTCGCCAAAGAACAGTGGCTTCCTGGCGTCTACGACAATCGTATCGAAATACGTCTTCCAATTTCTGTGTGGTTCCTCGGGCTGTAATTAAAGAAATATAATAAGCAAACAGCAACGATCAATTGTCATTGTATCATTGGAAACTTACTCTGGCGCCATGGGGAAAATCAAAGAGATACGTCATGATCTTGTCAGTGAACATGTAATCGCTGTTAGTCAAAAGAAAGACCTTCGCACCGCTTTCTCTTATCCTGGTGAGAAACATCGGTAGCCTCTCGTCCTTCTTCACGTACTCGTCTAAATTTTCAATAGTCTTGCTCTTTAGATCACCCTGCAGATGAATCCAATCCACGGCGCTCCTAACGTCCTGGAATATACTCTTGAAGCTCATAGTCAGGTCGCCCTCCTTCACGCCAGTTTTTTCACGGGTAAATTGGGGCGAGTTCGTGAAGAAGTCGATCAGACACGCCAGCAAGTAAGTCTCCGGTAGATTGAAGAGCGTGTTCAGTACGTAAACGCGAGATTCGTCCAATTGGAGAAATTTATTTGGGTAAAGCTCGTAGACCTGGGAGCTGTAAGATATTGCAAGAGAATTCAACTTTTTTCTTTGTCTCAACTAACCGACAATCTTCGGATAATGAAAAGTGACATGACAATGACTTACTGTTTGAGAAATTCAAATCCGTGTACGCAGACTAGAATATTTCCATACGCATCGACTTTCAGTAAATTTCCATAGAGAGTATCGAACCAGAGTCCTCTTACTGGGAAACTGGGATCATATTGGAATGCCTTGATTTCCTGAGGATAACCCAGAGAGACCAGTCTATCCTTCAGGAGATTAAACCCCAACTGTTCGTACTGCGGGGATTTATATTCTGAAAGAAACGTAAAAGCATGTTTAATAACGTTTCTTAGCGATAAAATTATTTAGAATAATATCACGAAGAGAGAAAAAAAATCTCACCCGCCAATGTGTAATCCATGTCGAATCCATAGAATTTGATATTTTCCAAATGAAGACTTCTATTCACGAATATTCTGCAATTAAAAGTACAGTTTGGTTAGTAAACCTTATTTTTTACTAAATTTTATCGATATCCCTCGATGACATCTTAACGTTCGCCAAATGTAAGAACTGCCGTATGACGTTTACCAGGCTGATTCTTACACACCTGTTAATCGCATGACTTCGTGATATCGACGCTTTAGATTCCTGAAAAGAATGATCATGCAAAACGTCATTTTCAATATACATGGGATATCTCATGAATCTAGTTAAGTCCGAATCGCTCATTTTCAAAAAAAATTTTCTCGTGGCAGTTCGATATACAAAAAATGTCGCGAAACAAGAGAAGCCCAAGAGTCTCTCGAAACAAAAGCACTGAAAAAATCTCCCGACAAAAAAATACTTTTGACAATATCCAAAGTTACAGTTTCCAAAATCGAGAGACTCTTTTTGTTGTTTTTGGAAACGTACCTGTTGTTTTCCAAAAATAGGGGATCGTAGCCACGAGGCAACAGACGTTTGGACATAACGAGACTGTTTCCTTAAACCGTTCCCTTAAAGAGGACTTAAGATTCAAAATTCCTTAACAAAGAGACTACAGTGTCAGAATTATCGGGAAAAATGAATTAGACGACTTTTTCCATATCAAGTAATTAATAAGAGAATCAGGATGACTTTACAAAAACCGATAACCTTGACTAACATTAAAGATTTCCTGAAAATGTCTATTGGACGTACGTAAAGACTATCGTGCGAACGACCAGCCGTTCTTGTAACTATAATCTCTTATCATGAGACAGAGACATGAGGAACCCTGTATCTCTTTTGAAGAATGCAGATAAGATAATGCAAATTAGTAATTATAAGTCAACTACTGCCGAGCCCTTAATTAGTAATAATTAATATTGAGTTTCGTAGCCTGCTAAATATAAATTAATAAATTAAAAAATTGCTAAATACAATTAATAAATTAAATTCTAACTAAATCCATCTGTACGTATTTCCTCGTAAACGTAAAATACAGATATACGCATGAGACAAGTTGATAAACGTGAATCGCGAAACAGTCTCATTAATTACCATTATGCTTACAGACTTCGCGTAACGCGTAGCAATTTAATTAACGAGATTTTCGTCATATCAAATCTCGTTAGACAAAACTGACCAATCGTAATCGACTGGATTGTTTTATCTAGGAATCAATAAAAATTATTAAATAACGAGTATCGAAGAGATCACGAGAGCATGTAATTAATATATCCATATCTGAATTACATTTGATAGCCAGTAATTTGAGCAGTGACACGTTATCAGTCTACAAATCTAAAAGTGAATTTTTTATAATTTTTAAAAATCCACCAACAAAACTATCGCGACGACAACGAAAAATGATCGCAATCATTTTTTTTCATAAACAATAAGTACAATCAAAGCTTTCAAATAAAACATTGATTATTGAAAAATCCCCATCGTACACGACAGGTCAACAGACATTTTCCACATGATTCAATGAAGCGATGTCAGTTCCTCTATCGATTATGACGCCGAGACAGATATGTAGGTCAATTATCGCAAAGCTCAAAAGAATAATCGAAGCACGAAAAAGTCTAGTAGCCTATACCTAAAAATCATAGAAAAAGAAAGAAGATTCAACTTTTTCGTAAAGAATTAACGTCCGTTCTTCCCTAAAGCCGGTAATACACTGAGGCAAAGGCATACAGAAATTGAAGATCGGTTAAGCTTCTTGGCATTAAGCAGCTGGCCTTGGCCCTATCTTCGTGCCAATATACATATTTATCATATATATCGTGCCAATATATATATATATATATATATCATATAAATCGATAATTGCTGAGATGTAATTAAAATCGCCTGTCACTCGAAATCAACACAATACCATTGAAAATTAGATCTACATCTATAGCTAGACATACGTATACCATTATGTCGATACTTTGGTTTTCGAATAATAAGAAATAAAAAAATGAACCAATAAAACAAAATTCGTATTACAAAATAAGTTTAAGAGACGCGGGTTATGTTCTGGAGCAAGGAAATAAGACAAGCGTGACTCACGTGGATTCGCAGTGAAAACATGTTTATTGTCGCAGCAGCGTCAGTTCGTATACTGCGCGACAAAAAACATGATCGCAATTTTGAAAAAACGTGCTTCGATAATTCGACGAAGTGTTTCGCGTAAGCGGACAAAGTAAAATTAGAAAACTTACTCGTTCAGAGCATAAAGACGTGAATTAGCGAAATGCGCTGCCGGCATAACCTCTTCGCCCATATCCTTGAGCCACATATTAACGAAATCTTGGAAAACCATTAACAATTTTAGTCACAACACGCGCTTCTTCGCGACGCCGACAAAACTTTACTTCCGGTTGTAAGTATCGTGGAAAATAAATAGCCAAGCAGTCGTGCACTGTCGCGTGTCTGAGGAGGAAAAAAAACATCAAAATAGAAACTCGATGAGATAATATTTTTTTTAACCAGACGCCTAAGTCACAGGATCTATACGGTCGTGGGTAAAAATTATTTTTACACATTTTTATATACTCTACATCGCAACAGACGATATATCGTTTTGAAATGATAGCCAACAATGCATTGCGTCGGTACACAACACCTACTGGACATTGCGCTTACTTCAGCCTTCATAAACCGTTCGTCATATTTTCCACTGACCTTGTCGAAAAGGTTTGCACAACTCGTCAAATCGCATTAGAGAGCAACAGGTGGTTGAGAATGTGGCAAAGCACTTAGTCGCTCCGTTGCGTACGCGACGAGATTTAGCTTCGCAGGGATAATGCATTGTGGGTAAAAGCACGATGAAAAATTACTCAAATACAGAAAGAAGCTGGACTTGCGTGACGATTAAATGGTTAAAAATAGAGATTTTGATTTAATAAATATTAATTAATCTCTATTTAATAGTAATTACAATTAATTAGCGTGTCCGACGATTAAAAAGACTACAGTGCAGATTAGAGTTGGCTTATTAAAATTTACTGATTACAACGATATATCGTCCAGGATATAAATCAAGACTACACTATAACAAAGTTGTCTTCGGTATAACGTACACGTGTATGCAATGGTAAAAGCTCAGGAGCGTATACACTGGTAGCTATTCAATGGTCAAGCGCCTACTGATCCCCACCAGTCCCGTAAGTCTCTTGATATAACCTAATGTTGTAATTCGACTTGTTCAGACCTGTCATTTTCCACTTCGGCGGATCGGCTCTCGTGTTAGGCGAGTGACTCACGTTATCGGGGCAATGATTAGGACGCTTATATACGAAATTCTCAGATATACTGCGATGATGAAAATTCATTCAATTCGTGTCGAGTGTCGAGAACGGATCTTGTTCAATTTTCGTCTCCTGGACCACAAACGACTTGATTAAATATTCAAAAGACAAAAAGGCAAATTTCAATAGTTAACGACTTTGTATGTAGATACATTTTTCTCATACGAACGTTCAATACGTATTTTCATAGGCAGATTGTACAGCTGAATCGTGATAAGAAGTTAAATGATGTGAACGAGACTTTACAGTGAATCATAGTAATCGCAATGTTAAATATGAACTCAAGTAAGTTCTTAGAAAAATATCTTTAAGAATATATTCGAGAATTCATGGCGAGAGTAAAATCTCTTCCCGTGTTCGCTCTTTGAGGTTTTTACAAAAGTGACGCAACGTTACGCAATACTGGATAATTATAAGATTCCAGGAAAAACAAGTATCGATAATCTGATAGTCTTGATAAGCAACATGGAGATCCTAGGAATTAATTGTGTACAGATGCAGGTTTATTTAAAATTAAAATGTCGGTCGCGACAAGCCTGCCACCAACTTCAGGTAGTCTGTTTGTACAGCATAACCCTATATGTATGTACGTTCTTCAAGGATTGCCCATATGGTTAGACGGCGCCGATGAATATTAATCAACGATACATTTAATGAGAATCCGATCACACTCGTTCATTAATTAGCATAGAAGTGAAATAAAAAATGACATCGTGGGAAAATATTGATAGCAAAGAAAACAATGATACATGAAAAAGGAAGAAACAGAATTGAGAATTTTAGTTGAAAATCAAAGTTTGTGGATTTTTCTTGACCGTAGAGATTCACGTGTCATGTATGAGAGTCCCAAATATTCGAAAAAAAAAAACCGCTCGTACGTTTTGAACGGCACGTATGCAACTCATAGAGAAAGTGATGTGTCTCAACGTCACATACATATATACGTATATGAAGCTTTGAAAATACAAGACGTTATCGCATAACACTATTTTCTATATCGTATAAAAGTGTCTTCTCGCTTTTTTGAGACCCAGCATAATCGAACCTAATCCGAAGATACGCAGCGTGATATGATATCGGCGACGCATAGCCGTTAACGAAACACCCGTTAGAACGCCGTGACACGACGTCTGCACAATCATGCATAATTGAACGATAGCCCGAAGCTGAATGAAATTCGAGGAAGCACTGCGTGGACCTGACGTACGTTTCCGTTGGGAGAATAAAATATGGATGTTAGAGCTAGATGAGATTTCAGCATGAATTACGAGTTGTAGGGCATTTTGGAGTGAACGAGAAAATATGAGCAGCCGAGTGAAGTTAGCCGTAGGTCGAAATGAATTATGTATCTCGATAAACAGTGAAACAACCAATGACTGACTGTATAGTCCTAGGAATTCAAATTTTTCTCCGTGCACAACTTCAGGCCTATTTGCGAGCGACTTCGAGAAGTCGTTAACTTACGTATATGTAATGATTTTCTTATATTCTCTCACGGTTCTGTTAAGATATTTGTTTGTAGACGACATGTTTTCAAAGAATCACTCAATGTCTTGAGTAAAACTCTCGAGACACTCGAGACTATAATTATTGGATTTTCGTGTGCTTGCGTAATTACATTAAATAAGAGAAATTTGTCATCGACGAAATTACCGAGGGGATCGTTGAATTTTATGGCAATTATTAGACGACGATAAAGATACATAACACGCTGACTCACGTGTTACCCTGTGCGCGATAGCTAAAAAGATGAATTACACAAGAGACAACGAATGAATGACAATGTTAATACGTAACGCATAAACATTTTCCGTAGTAAGTGACGTCAGGCGTGAATAAGAAAAATCAATGATCGCATAGCTGCATATACATTGATACTTTTGAAAAGAGGACGCACGGTAGATTTCAGTTGAGTCCCGCGGATCGTTGTAGCACGCGCGCGCATGAAAACTGGTTTCCCGGCGACCCACACGAAATCCGCATTTCTCCTGTGGACGCGCCTTAAAGTCTTGCAGGTACGTTCTGGATTTCGTGCGATTACAAAGATCCACGGAAGTCGCTTGGAACGCCACATAGAACCAACAATTACTAACATTAACATATCGCATACCTATGCCATTCATCCGTTACGATCGCTTCCCGAACTGTTTGTAAATTATTAATAAATCGATAATCCACCACTCTAGTCAGTCTTATCCAGTTTTCAAGCTTGTCGCTCGCGGCATAAATCATGCGGGCAAATAACAAAAAGGCAGATATCGATCAGATTATGCTGCCTCCTACTGACTTACATACCTACGACCGTCTGAGGCAAATATTCAAGAAGGTGTCCAATGATGTATGAAACAACCAACTCGACATTCCTATAACGATTTTGTAACCAATCTCAGTCCAGAGTAATTGCGCAATACGACGTACAAAGATTGATTCAGTGCAACGGACAGGCGTGACCGCCGATATAGATAAATACACGAGCCATAAAATTTCAAACGCAAACGTCACAACGACATAGTATAGTTTCTGTCGGTAAAAAAATTTGTTACAAAATTTTCTATAAAAACTTTAAATTGTCCAAATTTTTTTCCAAAGCAAATTCACGACCCAATACGAATTCATAGACCCTTATCTCGACTACTCTCCATACGTGTTCGAGAAGAAAGCGAAAATCAAAACTGCCAATTGCATTATTGGAGAGCAATAAAAAAAAAAGAAGTGACCCCAGTCGGTAAAACAGTTTCAATTATTGCCAACGTACGATTTCAATAAATTAAATTTGACACTCCTTAACGTAATCATTCACATGGGATTGGACGATAAAATAAAAATTCAGCCGTTTCAGGTATTAATTGTCCACGAATATTAACAAGTACCTCAAACAGGTTTAATATATGCCATGTATCGCATATATCGTATATGCATATTCGTATACGAATAAACAGCGCAAGGGATCAAGTACGAATTCGAGATTCTGTCTGACTTACGAATTCGCAAAGTCCACATATAAATGGACTACGGACAAAACTAGTACAGCCGCGTAGCTGTGATCGAGCAGAGACAAATCTGGATGCGGACATCTTATAAAATCGCCTTGGCATCGAATTTACGCAATTCCGCAAATACACCGAATTTTCGAAGAATTTCATAATTATTCCCGTAACTCCAATGTGGCAAATGTCATGCGCAAGTAAATGCGACAGCGTCTCGCGAATTACGTCTTGTATAATGATACAGGCCGATTCGCATATAGCGCACGTTAAAGCACAGGTATATAGAGATCGATATATTATTTTGAACATATGCCCACGAGGTGCGCGCGCATCTTTTCGAATTTCCGTACTGGATGTCTGCCAGCGATTATCGATATCCTGGAAGTACACACGACCAACGCCAACCTATCCCTCTCTCTCTCTCTCTCTCTCTCTCTCTCTCTCTCTCTCTCTCTCTCTCTCTCTCTCTCTCTCTCTCTCTCTCT